>CM038144.1:126727132-127062215 GCA_021437245.1 Aegilops speltoides
TGCTTGCCCTCGTCAAGTTCCTTTTTGGCCGCCATGGCCCTGACCACCCTACTGTTGATCTTGTTGCCACCATGGTAGTAGTTCAACGCGCCGGCCTGCTTCTTCACCTTCTTCCCGAGGAAGGTGGTCGGGGTCGACGCCTGCACAAGTATGACAAAGTCAGCCCCAACCAGATTCATGTACGTCGGTTCACTTGGTTCAATAGCAGTTGCCACGATGCCACGCTTGGGTTGAATATGCTTCATTAATTTGTACTCCCTCCTTCCCAAAGAAATTTTGGGGGACTCTAATCCTTAGGATTTTTTTTCTATGTGGGTTGTTTGATTTGTAGTGTTCCAATTCACATGATTTTTCTTCTTCTTATGATTCATTTGTACTAGTTTTCGTAGAAAAATTTTCATCCACTCCAACCTAATGTGAAGAATTTTACGTTTTTCTTGCACACAGTCAAACAACCATATTAATTCAAAAGTTTTGAAGATGGTGTGCCATTCCAATCCTGTGTTTTTTCCTATTTCCTACTTCAACGATTTAGGAACCCTACGAATCTAAGAGGTTGTAAGTTTTCTACAAAGTGTATCAAAACTGCATGTCATATACAATTAATTAGTCCATTCAAAAGCTCGAACCGGTGAAGAGAGGCCGAAGGTCGAAGGTATATTTCGACGCTCCAATTCATACCAGGAGGGGTCGACCCGTGTTGAGGGGAGTGAGGGCCAAGGACCGCACTCAAAATATGAAATTTCAATACGATTTGTTTAACTTCTAGGAAAAAATGCTAAAACTCAATGAATTTAGAGAAAATGTATCACCACTCTTATGTTTTGCCCCGAGTCAAAATAGTTTCCAGGTCCGCCTCTGCCTACAGGGCCTTGAAATTGATGCCTCATGGCTTGAATAACATATTCGATACATAACAACTTAATAAATTCAGCCAAAAGTTTTTGCCGATGGAGAATAATGAGAAATATATTTCATTAGTCAGTTCTTTAAATTACTGCATCTAAGTTCAATCTTTCTTCCCTCTCCCTCCTTCCTTCAGATCAACCATTCACTTTTCTTTTAAAAATTAGTAGATCTAGATCTAGTTTTCTCCTCACTCAGTCCCTTCTTGAAGGCGGGAGACAAAGACGAACTAGTTGAGAATCTATATGTCACTTAAATTCTCACAAACGGGCTAGACAACCACGTGCCTTCACTCGAGACTTTTTTAGGTCCTACCTTTGTTCTCCTCCTCCCCGCAATAGCCTCTAAAGAGTGTAACCACCAACTTCTCACTTTTCTCAACCCTCCCCGCCACCACCCTCACCCCGCACTATTTATGGTATTCGTCAGGGGCGGACCCAAGAAGAGCTGAGTGGGGGCCTAGGCACCCACTCAAATTTGAAAAATCCTTTTGAAGTTTCAAGAAAAATATTGATTTTTTTGAATTTACAATAGAAATGCCCCCAGTCAAACTTTGTGCCCCCACTGAATATATCCTCTCGGTCCGCCCTTGGTATTCGTCGTGGTTCAATAAAGCACACAATAGTCGCTCCTTAAGAAAATTGCGCTACCACCTCCTATTCTTTTCCATCCACGCCACCATGGATCAACCGCTAGTGTTGCCTACGTTATCTTTGCCGTGCTAACTCAACATTTATGGTCATGCCCAAATCAAGCACAAATGACCTCATTTGATAGCCTCCGCCCCATGACGGCTGGCCATCCACCCCACTACCCTAGTCTCCATAAGCCCCGGAAGGCATGGGTGAGGAAAAGATGACCTTGTCCGAGTCAACAAATAAAGGAGGTCTTGCTTGTCGCGTCCAAATCTCAAAGCAAGATCACACGGTCACAAAAACTATATTGAAATTGTACAAAATGAAAAATTTCAAACCTGAAAATATGTATCAAGTCAGCCATATTTAGAGGAGGCGATGAGTATTGTTAATACTGAGTGTGTTGTTAGTAACTTAGCGAGTAGACGTACAAATGTTCTGTCCACTGGACTAAGGATTAGCTACCATGAGTGTAGGTCATAGTCATACGTACCGGAGCTCCAACGGTGGACGAGAAAGCAGAAGCCATCGTGTCGATTGTTCTCTCCCGGCACCTGATAACTTAATTAGTTTCAGATTAATTTGATGTGCGTACGTGCAGTGGTATATGCAAGCTCAGCTTAGGTTGTACTACTAGTACACCTGCAGATGCAGCTGGGCTGAGATCGTCAGTGATCGATGGAGCTGATGTGGATAAAAGAGAGGGTGCGCTGGCTAGCAAGTACAGATGCGATGCCGATCGATGGAGCTTGGCCGTGGCGGGTTATATAGGTGCACGGACAGGCGGCCATGGAGCAAACGTCCAACACAACTGGAGTGACCTACAGCGTGCGCGACTATTCTAGAGCGTCCCTGCGTAATCACGCAATCAAGCCTGATAAGCTGTGATTGTGAGGCTCTAATTGGTTTTGCTTAGCGCGATCGGCTGTGATAAGTAGTGAGGCGAGCCAAGTGGAGTGGATGATGAGATGTTAATTCTGTGGATGGGGTTGGGCATCGCCCAGGAGCCACACGTTGAGGATTGGCTTCCTGGCTACCCGGGCTCAGTCCATCCGTCGAAAAATGAAGAGACTAGTTCTATCTAGGGACCAACCTCCCGCGACCCGTTCCCTCACGCTAGGGTTTCGCCGTCGCCGCCGCCGCCGGCGACGCCCTAGCCTCCTCCCGCCGCCGCCAGTCACCGACTCAAGGCCTGCCCTCCCTCCCCCCTTCTTCCTCCTTCCTCCCATTCCGCCCTGCGCTACCTCCCGGAGGTGGCGGCAAGGCGCCTTCCCCCTTCCCTCGCCCCCACCCGTGAGATCTCCCCGCCGTTGCGGTGGGTGCCCGCCGGCGTGCGCGCCGCCGGCGGCGGGTCTGCTTGTACCAGACGTTCGCTCTTTTTCCGGCCGCGATGGCGGCGGTGAAGCTTCAGTGGCGGCGCCTCAAATGATGGTCGCCGGCGATAAGCGCGATGGCGGTCTTGCCCTTAGCGGCGAAGCGGCGTGGTGGCCTTGATGCCGGGCGCGCCCGCCCATATATAGCCTTCCCCCCCATCTGGTCCTAGCGGGCGGTCCCCGATGTAACTTCGCTGTCATCGTGTGGCGAGGAGGAGGAGCAACTTGGAGGCGGCGATGCCGATGGCGTGCTTCTGCCGCAGCGATGGCGGGAGCTTTACGGGCATGGAGTTCCCGGCCGGCTGTGGGCCCACGGGCTGGTATGCTCCTCGCCATCGTGTCCGGCTGGCTCATCGCTGCTGACGGTGGAGGTTGTGCCTCCCGCTTGTCGACGGTGTTGCGGCCCCTAGTCCCGCTCCTATCCCTTGTCAGGCCTCGCACTTCGGTGCCGTGGTGAGGCGGCATGGAGGCTTCTTGACCATGGTGGCGCAGGATGGTGGTCGGTTTGGTGGCGAGCTCGAGCATCCGAGGTGAAGGTTGGGATCGGAAACCCCGTTCGGCCGTCTGACACCGACGCGGCGACGCCGGTGGGTGCCACGACCTTCTGGAGGGCGTCGGGCGACCCTTCCTCTCGCCTCGTCATGTACCGGAAACCCTTGGCAACAATATTGTCGTCGTCGCGGTCCTTCTTGGAGGTGCTGATTGGTACCGGTGCTTCGGAGCCTTGGAGCTTGGGGGGAGATCTTCGGTTGGCGCAGTGGTCGTGAAGCTTCTTCGTTTCCGTCGGTATGCCGTTGTTGGCATTATTTTCTCTTGTTGTTTCTCTTTCGTTTCTTTTGGGTGTGATTGTGTTACTTTTGCCCCAATACCTTTCTTGGATGTATCAGTTGGCTGCTTTGGAATACAAACCGGGGAAACCCTTTTTCGTATAGTCCATCCGTCTCGACACAAAGGCCTGGACGTGGCTGCTTGTCAGCCTCCCGATCGGTGCATCCAACGGCCTAAAAGATATCTAAGCTGCCTGCCTTCGTTTCATTGTGGGTTACGGGCCCGGAGCATGCATGCATTATTACTCGTTTTCTTTTTGAGGGTATGCATGCATTATTAGTTACGACACGATGTTCCTATCAGCGTGCGTCGCCGTAGAAACACTGATGCCTTCATCCTTCACCATAAAAATCACATCTCGTTCGTTCTAATTCTTTTTGCATTTTGCATGAAACGTCTAGACTGACTTTGCACCACCACAAAGTACTAATCTCATTCCCTCCGGTAGGGCCCGGGTTACTGTCAGGAAACCTCATGAACTAGCTTTTTTGTTTTGTATCTACTAGGTTGCACATCACCAGAAAATCTAAAATTTCCATCCTAACTAAGAAGCCTCTCCGGTTATTTTTCATTTCCTTGCTTATTTATTTGGACACCTGTGGAATTAATTTTATAGATAAAACTGAATCACATTCTATTTTTTAAGCGTAGAACTTAAGGGCATATATAATTGTGCTATCTTAAGAGTGCCGCATAAGAACATGAATTGGCGATGGTCAAGGGAAAGGAGCTAAGGCGGCGACTCCGAGCGCGATGACGAGCGCGGCGGCGTCTCCTGCCGCCGGCGTGCGCTCTTCCGCCTCCTCCCTGCTCGGCGATATGCCCTCGACGTCCGCCCTCGCCGCCCCTTCGCTCCGTCTCTGGACGTCTCCTCGCCTCGCCTCCCCCGCCTCACCTCCCTTCCTGCTAGGCGCGCCTGTTGCAGACCCATGCGGTGGCCGCCGGTCGCGTTTGCTGGGCTGATTGGGCGGTGGAAGATGACCGGGCGGAGGCCGTGGCCGCCGCGGCTGGCCTTCCCCGGCGTCCTCGCCGGTTCGGCGACTGGCTTGCTGAGGCCGTCGCGGTGGCCTCCCCCACGACCACTGCCCCTCCCCTTCCTCTGCGGGTGCGGCCTTCGGTCCACCGCACACCACCTTCCCCACCGCCGGCGGCTGCTGGTCGCCGGGGCATTGGGGCCCGAGATCGCTCTTGGGGGACCGTGGCGGTCTTCCTCTTTGGCGGTGGGCTATGGGGCTCCGTCACGGTTGCCAGCGCTCTCGTCGTCATCCTCTACGCTAGTTCGGGGCCCCAAGTTCCGGCCTTTCCGTCCGTCGACGGTGATGCCAGCCGGCGACCGGGTGGCGGCGACTGTGGAGGAACCCGATGCCCTAGCTCCTTCCTTCCCTCCCGTGCGGGATGGGCTGGGCCGTCCCGGGTCCTATGGGCCTTCACCTGGTTCTATTGCCAGAATGAGCCGATGCCGGGGCAGTCGAGTGGACTCCCTCAGTTTACCATGGACCGAGTGAACAAACCCTCCTCTCTGAAGGTGATTCCGGAGGAGAAAGCCGACGTGAAGATGCTGATGGAGCGTGTAGTTCAGCTTGGTTCGAGATGGAGTAATCGGTATGGATCTCTTGGAGGTTTTTCTTAGGCGGCGATCCAGCCTCTTCAGCCCGAGAGCCACCGCATGTGGTTGTATCATGAATCAAGATGAGACTCGGATCCACCTGTAGCGATCGACGATGCCACGGTGGAAAGGTGGATGGCGCGGTCACCGGGAACAAGGATAACCCCGTGGAGCCGTATGATTCCTCCGCCGACCATCACAGGCGTTCGCATAAGGTATGTCCGCTCTACCTTCCATTGTATTCTTGTCATATTTATTTCTATTTTCTCCGCAAATTGGTCGATTGATCTTTGTCTTGATGTCTATCAGGCCCTTACCGAGCTGTACTCGATGCCCAATGGAGCACAGGCTCCGACTGAAGAGGGGGAAGCGAGCGGGGGCGAGAGCCAGGAGGAGTGGGACTCGGATGCCGCTGAGGATGATGACGATGATGACGACGATGAGGAGGACAAAGAAGAGGAGGAGGAGGAGGTCGCACCACCACGCTCGGAAAGGCGGTCGAAGCTTGCCCATGACCCTGTGACTGAACGTGGCAAGGGGTTGCGATCGTCACAAGATCGACCAAGCGCCCTCGGACCACTTCTCCGTGCCGATCGAAAAGGCGCCAAGCAGTCCAGGTGGCCCGTCAAAGCCGACCAAGCTCCCGCCAAGATGAAGGTGTCCATCCCCACCATATCGTGGTAAACATGTCGCTAAGTCTTCTTGTTTTGTGCGAGCTTTATCTCGATCGACACTTGAGTTAGCCGATGATTCTTTGGAATTGCAAGGTCTTTGCTACTTCGAGACCTCAGCCAGTGGATGACCATGAGATGGAGGACGCAGCAACCTCAAACCCCGTACTATACTCTTAATTCCGCTTTTAGTCGATTGACTCATGATCTCTAATTTCGATTCTTTTCTATAGCTCCATCCAATGTCGTTATCACTCTTCCCGATGATGATGACGATGAGGAACCACCGCACGGAGGAGCAGGAAAGCGTCTGCCGGCAGGGTGGCCCAGGATGTGACGGCGCCCGAGACTCTGGTCGCGGAGGAGGAGAACACCACTCGACACACCGTGTCCTTCGCGGTTCCACTGACGAGTGCTCTCCCCGCTTTGTCGAGTGCCGCACAGCCTTCCCTCTTCACGACGCACCACGTCCCAGAGGACCAAGCTAGTGCCGCAAAGGAGGCGATACGCCAGGCGGGGATCATGATGGAACAGGTGAAGGCCATCCGGGATGCGAGCCAGGCAGCTTACGACGCCAGTTCCGCTCTTCAAAGCAATGTTCAGGTCAGTCGGACCTCCTGTGCTGTTAGGATATGCTATCAAAAAGCTTTTCTTTCCGGAATCCATAGCAATCACCCACTGGGTGTGTCGATTGAAACTCCGTGTTAGCGAGGGCACGCTGAGTGCACCCGCTGGGTGTAGTCCCCAAGGCTAAGGTCGACTGCTGGCAGTCGGCCTAAGGCTTATAAGTTCAGTCTTTCCATCATTCGACTGAGGCGAATGGATTTCCCAAACCGGTGGGGGCACGCTGAGTGCACCCACTGGGTGTAGTCCCCGAGAGTGTGGTCGATCGCTTGCGATCATTCGCCTAAAGAATACGCCTTGTTTGTTTCTTTTTTTGGGGTCGATCGTCGACTCTGCCTTTAATAGAACTAGTGGGGCATGCCGAGTGCACCCACCGGTGTAGTCCCCGAGACTACGGTCGAATGTTTGTATTCGGTGTAGTCTTAGAAACGCATGATTTTCTCTTATCCACTCGGAAGTGAATTATCCTTGATATTTTGTCGATTGGTTCTTCACAGAAATCCTGTGACCTTGCGGCTCGTTATACCGAAATGGAGCACAAGCACATTCAGCTCGAGCTGGGTCTCAAGCTGGTTCAGAGAATCGACGAAGGCGAAGGAGGAGACCAAAGGTATGTTCGGTGAGACCTCGACGACTCCTTTTTCCCTTCATTTGTTTCAAAATCTGACCTTGTCAGTAACTTGCGTGCAAGGTGAAGGAGGCCCGAAGAAAAAGACCTTGAGCTAGTCGAGAAGATCAAGCTTGTCGACGAGAAGTTAGCTTTAGTCACCAAGCTCAAAGAAGAAAATAGTAATCAAAGCTGCTCTTGGATTGCCAACAAGGAAGTCACCGATCGAAAATCGACAAAGCTGCCTTGACCGACAAGGTCGGTCACTTACCGAAGAAAATGATCCGAGGCCTTCCCGAGTGGACTTGCCAAGAAGCTGTTCCTTATGCTCAAGGTAATCTTTACGCCGACAATCATTTTCAACAAAGGATCTTTCCATTCGACCATTGCCTTGACTCGGTGATTGTCCTTGCGAATTCTCGCCAAAACTTTGAAGAGGAAACTAGTCGATCGAACCGAACTTGGACCCGCCAACTCTCAAGTGACCGATGAAGCTGCCATGAATGTGTTCTCGCCTTGAGTCCCACGTTGCGCTGTTGTTGACTATCTTGCAAGGCTGAAGGTCGCCACTTCGCATCGACACCACGCCTCGCCTAGGGAGACACTCGAGAATGACCTCGAAGTCGCCGATGGCTCGACTAAACACAGCCTCTGGTCGAGTGCGAGGAGGAAAAAGTCCTCTGCGAGGTGTGGCGCAGATGTTGCTCCGTGTCTGGCTTGAGTCCACTGCAAAGATGCGCGAGAAGATAAGTTGGCGGCTCTTCGGGTGGCCAACACCAAGAAGCACGACTTCAGGTCCTTCATGAAGACCTTCATCGCTGCCGCCACTCGGATTGCGGACGGAATTGACCTTGATGAGTTTGTTGCGCCTTCCAGCCCTCCACAGGAGGGGTAAAAACTTCTTTGAGCTCGACCTTTTAAATTTGCCTCACTATGCCGAGTGATTTTGTAACCGATAAACCTTAAGAGGCTTAGCGCCTGGGCACTTTCGGTTCCTTTAGGTATCGATCTGAACTTGTATTTGATGTTTGAATATGCTTGCTTTTTGTCCTGAAATGTCTTTTCCAGGTCTAAAGCAAGACGCTTATTGCGGTCGACTTATTCCTTAATTCACTTAGGCGAGCACTGGGCTGCGGCTAAGCCCCCGAGTGAGAGGTTTGCTCTTCACTCGGTAGGATTTTTATACCTTAGGCGAGCACTGGGCTGCAGCTAAGCCCCCGAGTGAGAGGTTTGCTCTTCACTCGGTAGGATTTTTATACCTTAGGCGAGCACTGGCTGCAGCTAAGCCCCGAGTGAGAGGTTTGCTCTTCACTCGGTAGGATTTTTATACCTTAGGCGAGCACGGGCTGCAGCTAAGCCCCGAGTGAGAGGTTTGCTCTTCACTCGGTGAGGATTTTTATACCTTAGGTGAGCACGGGCTGCAGCTAAGCCCCGAGTGAGAGGTTTGCTCTTCACTCGGTAGGATTTTTATACCTTAGGCGCAGCACGGGCTGCAGCTAAGCCCCCGAGTGAGAGGTTTGCTCTTCACTCGGTAGGATTTTTATACCTTAGGCGAGCACGGGGCTGCAGCTAAGCCCCCGAGTGAGAGGTTTGCTCTTCACTCGGTAGGATTTTCATGTTGTACTTGTGGCGTAGATCAGAGGAGAGGGTTGCAGTCGACCTGCACCTCGTCCTCCTTACAACCGCACATTGAACTTATGGCGTAGCTCAGAGGAGAGGGTCGCAGTCGACCTGCGCCTCGTCCTGCTTACGGCCGCACATTGTACTTATGGCGAAGCTTGGAGGAGAGGGTCGCAGTCGACCTGTACCTCGTCCTCCTTGCGGGCGCATGTTGTATTTGTGGCGTAGCTCAGAGGAGAGGGTCGCAGTCGACCTACACCTCGTCCTCCTTACGACCGCACATTGTACTTATGGCGAAGCTCGGAGGAAAGGGTCGCAGTCGACCTGTACCTCGTCCTCCTTGCGAGCGCACGTTTGTATTTGTTCTTAGGCGAGTGTTTAGACTGCAGCTAAGCCTCCGAGTGGGAGTCCGGATCACCACTCGGTAGGATTTTATTTGAACTTAGGCGAGTACTTGGACTGCAGCTAAGCCTCCGAGTGGGAGTCTGGCTCACCACTCGGTAGGATTTTATTTGAACTTAGGCGAGTACTTGGACTGCAGCTAAGCCTCCGAGTGGGAGTCTGGCTCACCACTCGGTAGGATTTTATTTGAACTTAGGCGAGTACTTGGACTGCAGCTAAGCCTCCGAGTGGGAGGCTGGCTCACCACTCGGTAGGATTTTGTTGAAACTTAGGCGAAACGGATTCGCAGCTAAGCCCCCGAGTGGGAGGCTGGCTCAACACTCGGTAAGGATTTTTTACAAACTTAGGCGAAACGGATTCACGGCTAAGTCCCCGAGTGGGAGGCTGGCTCACCACTCGGTAAGGATTTTTTACAAACTTAGGCGAAACGGATTCGCGGCTAAGTCACCCACTGAGGGGAAAATTTTATTGGACAAATAAAAAGTGACAAAAATTATGGAGAAATTATGACACTATTATTTTGTAATCCATGAACTACAGAAGTATTTTATTACAACTCATCCGAGTGAAAACTTTAAGTGTAAAATGGGCGGAGTAGTTCCACGTTCCAAGCTCGGGGCTCGTCGATATTGTGCTTGACATTGTAGAGACGGTATGCCCTGCTAGGAGAACCTTGGTGACGATGAAGGGTCCTTCCCAAGAAGGAGCAAGCTTGTGTTGTTTCTGCTGATCCACTCGGAGAACCAGATCTCCTTCCTGGAAGGCTCGACCTCTCACATTTCTGGCGTGGAAGCGACACAAATCTTGTTGGTAGATAGTCGATCAGATCAGAGCCATCTCCCTTTCTTCCTCTAAAAGGCCGACTGCGTCCTACCGCGCTTGTTCAGCTTCTGCTTCATTGTAGAGTTCAACTCGAGGAGCATTGTGGAGAAGGTCACTCGGCAAGACTGCTTCAGCTCCGTAGACCAAGAAGAATGGAGTTCTTCCGGTCGATCGATTAGGTGTGGTCCGCAGTCCCCAAAGCACCGAGGGAAGTTCGTCGACCCATGCTCCAGCTGCATGCTTGAGATCGCGCATCAGCCGGGGTTTCAACCCTTTGAGGATCAGGCCATTGGCTCGCTCTGCTTGTCCATTCGATCATGGATGGGCGATCAAGCGTAGTCAACTCGTGTGCCTTGAGAGTTGCGAAATCCTGAATTCCTCTCGAGTCAAAGTACGACCCATTATCTGTAATGATGCTGCGGGACTCCATATCTGAATATCGCCTCGATGAAGCTAACAGCGAGACGCGCCAAGGTTCTTGATTGGCTTAGCTTCAATCCACTTGGTGAACTTGTCAACTGCCACCAGTACATGCGTGAAACCACTTCGACCTGGTCTCAAGGGACCGACCATGTCCAACCCCCATACTGCGAAAGGCCAGACGAGTGGAATGGTCTTCAGAGCTGATGCAGGCTTGTGTGACATATTTGAGTAGAACTGACATCCTTCGCACTTGTCCACTATTTCCTTTGCCATCTCATTCGCCTTTGGCCAGTAAAATCCGGCTCGGTATGCTTTGGCCACGATGGTCCGAGAGGACGCATGATGACCACAGGTCCCCGGGTGGATATCATCAAGGATGATTCGACCTTCTTCTGGCGTTATGCACTTCTGACCAACTCCAGTCGCGCTTTCTCTGTATAACTGTCCTTTGGTTACGGTAAAGGCTTTGGATCGACGGACGATCTGTCGAGCCTCTTCCTCATCCTCTGGGAGCTCTTTTCTCAGGATATACGCGACATATGGAACTGTCCAGTCGGGAATGACCACTAAGACCTCCATGACCAAGTCGACGACTGCTGGGACTTCAACCTCAGTCGGATCTGTGGCACTCTTGGGCTGTGGAGCTTCTTCGGTGAAAGGATCTTCTTTGACTGATGGAGTGTGTATATGCTCCAAGAACACACCACTCGGAATGGCTTCTCTCTTGGAACCTATCTTTGCCAGATCATCAACTGCTTGATTTTTTAGTCGGGGTATGTGATGGAGCTCTAACCCCTCAAACTTCTTTTCCAGCTTCCTCATTGCATTGCAGTATCCAGTCATGGCTGGGATTCTCACGTCCCACTCCTTCATTACTTGGTTGACCACTAAATCCAAGTCGCCATAAACCATAAGGCGACGGACGCCGAGTGAAATGGCCATGCGCAACCCATACGTATGGGCCTCGATCTGCCTCGTTGTTGGAGGAATCAAAGTGAATCTGGAGCACATATCCGAGCTTATCTCCTCCGGGGAAACCAAGAGCACCCCAAAGACCGAACCATTCAAAGATCTTAGAACCATCAAAAACATGGTCCAATGCTCCGAGTGAACTTCACCGGCTGCTGTTGTTCAATCCACTCGGCGAGGAAATCCGCTATTGCTCGGGACTTAATGGCTTTTTTGCCTCAAACTTGATATCAAGGGAAGAAGTTCAATCGCCCACTTCGCCACTCGACCAGCCAGATCTCTCACAGCGTAATCTCGAAAGTAGAGCGTCGCTAACGATCGTGATGGAATGATCGAGAAATAATGAGCAACCTTCTTCGTGGTCATGTATATCCCATACACAAGCTTCGATAATGAGGGTATCTCGCTGGACGGGTCAAAACTTCGCACAAATAATACATCGGGCGCTGAACTTTGAAGGCTTTCCTTCTTCTTCCCACTCGACCGTAAGCATGTCTTCGACGACTTGTCCTGTGGCTGCGATATAAAGCAACAGAGGCTCTTTGCTGATTGGAGCGGCAAGCACCGGCTGGTGGAGAGCGAGCTTTAGCTCGGCAAACGCTGCATCGACTTCGAGTCCACTCGAACTTGTTCCGCTTTCTTCATCACCGGTAAAGAGGCAATGCCTTTTCACCGAGTCGTGAGATAAATCGACTTAATGCGCGCCAAGCATCCAAGAAGCTTCGATACCGTGCACTCGCAGTATGCTTTCATTCGGAGAATGGTGCCGATCTTCTCAGATATTAGCGCCGATCCTCGCTCGAAACGAAAACCGAGTAACTTGCCACCAGGAACTCCGAATGTGCACTTTGATGGATTGAGCTTGATATCATACCTTCTGAGGTTGGCAAATGTTTCGTCGAGGTCAGCGAGCAGGTCGGAACCTTTTCGTGACTTAACCACGATATCATCCATATACGCTTCCACATTCCGACTGATTTGAGTGAGTAAACACTTCTGAATCATTCGCATAAATGTGGCTCCGGCATTCTTGAGACCGAATGGCATGGTGATATAGCAGAAGCACCCGAATGGAGTGATGAAAGCTGTTTTTATCTCATCGGGTCCGATAGACGGATCCGATGGTACCCGAATAGGCGCCTAGAAAAGACAATCTCGCATCCCGCGGTCGAAATCAACAATTTGATCAATGCGAGGGAGAGGAAAATGACCTTCGGCAGGTCCGATTGATGTGCTTGAAATCAATGCACATTCGAGCGATTTGTCCTTCTTAGGAACCATGACGACATTAGCGAGCCACTCGGAGTGGTATATTTCTGATAAATCCTGCCGCCAACAATGAGCCACTTACTCACCAATAGCCTTTCTCTTACGAAGGCGGACCGCCAAGATGCTCTTTGACCGGTTTTGCTGATGAGTCGACTTAAGGCGATGCTCAGCCACCCCTGAACACCGCATGTCACCGGCTTCCATGCAAAATGTCCCGCTTCTCACGGAGGAACCGGATGAGCGCTTCTTCCTATTTTGGGTCGAGTGTTGTGGAGATGTGGGTCGGGCTGCATTGGGGTCGGTCGGGTGAATGTGAACAGGCTTCGCCTCACCGGACGATTGAAATGCGATTCGTGGCGGGTTTCTTGGATCGCAGCAAATCACTCGGATCTGCGTTTTGCTTGTATTCTTCAAACTCGACCGCTGTCACCGAATCGCAATCTTTGAGCCCTTCGAAAGCACTCTTCGCTTTTTCCGATCACGGTGATGTTGATCACCCTTTGGGGCCGGGCATCTTCAGCTTGAGGTATACGTAACATGGTCGAGCCATGAACCGTGCATAAGCTGGTCTCCCCAAAATGGCATGGTACGCACTCAAAAATCCACGACCTCAAACGCCGGCTTTTCCTTGCGAAAATGTTTTGAATCACCAAACACCACGCCCAGAGCTATTTGCCGAGTGACTCGGCTTTCTTTCTGGTATAACTCCATGAAAGCTCATGTTATCGGTGCTCGGTCGGGACATCGGAATGCCCATTCCTTTTAGTGTGTCTCAGATACAACAAGTTCAGTCCACTACCACCGCCCATCAAGACTTTCGTCACCGAGTGCCTTCGATAACCGGGTCGACCACCAAAGCTTGCCTCCGGGGTGGCAATATGAGTCGGGTGATCGACCGGTCGAATGTGATGGGTGTTTGGGACCATCTCGATAACTTGGTTTCACTGGGCAACCATGTTCACCTCACGATTAATGACCTTCATCGACTCTTGCTTTCCACATCTGCGAAGATCATCGAGTAGAGTTGACATGCGGATATCCTCCTCACCGCCCTCCTTGTCTTCGCCTTGTCGACTCCTTCTCCTTGTCCTTGGACTGTTTTCCTGGCTTCCGCCGGATCAGAGTCGACATTGGCGAGTGGTATGCTTCGGGTAAATGATATTGCCCTCTTCATCTTTCTTCGTGTGGATGTGACACGACATATCCATCACGTCGTTCCCTTCTTTATCCTTCACCTTCTTAGGGTTCCAGGATCCTTTTGGTTTCCCTTTAAACTTTCCCTGAGTCACGGCCAGAGCCTCTCCAGGAGCTGCCGGTTCAGCCTTCCGCTTCTATTTCCGACTGGTGTTTCCCTTCTCCGACTAACTCGGCTTGTACTTGCCGCTTCGGAGTCGGTCTTCCTCTTCGCCGTTGGCATACTTGGTAGCAATCTCCATCATCCGACTCAGGGTCATGTCTCCGGTTCGACCAAATTTCAAACACAATTCTCTGTTCTTGACACCATCCTTGAAGGCGCAAACTGCCTGATGGTCAGACACGTTCTCCACGGTATGATGCAAAGTGATCCATCTATGAATATACTCTCTGAGAGTCTCATTCGTCTTACGCACACGCACTTGCAGCTCACAATCCAGCTGGTCGCTTGTAAGTCCCTTCAACAGTTACATTTAACACTCGGGACAGATCTTCCCAAGTGTAAATGCTGCTAGGAGGTAATCGATTCAACCACGCCCGCGTAACCTTCCAACATGAGGGCAAATGCTTCATAGCCACCTCGTCATTCCCGCCACCAATCTGAACCGCCACTCGGTAGTCCTCGAGCCAAGTTTCGTGCTTAGACTCACCAAAGGAACTTGTCGACAACAATTGCCAACCTGAAATTGGGGGAATCATCTGCGCTCGATAGCCCTCGCTGAAACATTCTCGACCGAAACATGCACTCGACGCTTGTGGGCGATCTCCGCCGGGCCCGCCCGATGGGCTCTGCTTCGGTCGACCAAGCCTTGCACAATAATGGATCGCGATCGAAGCCTCGGTTCTCGGTGGTCGACCGGAGCTCTTCGCCCCACAATCGAAGTTGACGCCGTCATCTTGCCGCCGAGGAGCGTAAGACCCACCCTCGAGGGAAGTGGGCACTGACGCCTATCATCACGATCGTGTCGGTCACCGATCGGTCTCGCCGATTCTCGCGTCCTTCACGCCACGGAGGCGATCTGGGGCGTGGAGCCGATCGAACCAGATTCGCAGTGACGGATCGACCGTGAATTTTGTTTCGCGATCGTGACACGGCTGAATTCGGTCTCCGCCGCCCGTAGCAAATCCTCGATCCGCATCAAGCCTCTGCCACTTCCGACCGAGAGGGATGGATGGACTCGCTATACGGGTTGCGGCTGCTAAATTCTGAATTGGGGTTCGATATACCGAGTCGGCGGGAAGAGCCGACGCCGATTGCCGTCGGTGCTCGTTGCCACTGCTGCGCGAGTGCTCGCCAAGATTTTCCAGCGCGGCGCGTTCAGCTGTTAGCCAAACATGCCTCCTCCAAAGCGCGAGCCTCGGGGTTTCTCCCGCGATGGGAGTATGCAGGCATCCATGTTCTGCGGGCGGAGCTCTTCCTCTCGCAGAGTCGTCGGCGGCTCGGGCTGGTACTCTTCGTGGTCCCAGATCGGGTCGCTTCCACCACCTGCCCCGCCTCATGGGCGGCCAGAGGATCTGCGAGGCCCGCTGACCATCAAGATTTCCGCCACGGATCATCGCTATCGCACTGGATGCGCTTCTACGAGCCACCGACAGTCGAACAGCCGTAGAGGGATTCGCTGGGCTCGATTGCGAACTTGAGCGGTGGCCGTCTGGCGAGCCATCACGCGTGCTTCACCCACCGCCGAAGCCTCGACCGACCAGAGCGCTTGCGCTGGTGGGAGACCGGGAGGGTAGCCGATAGGGGAGTCGACCGATACGGGGTCGACGGTTGTCGCAGCAGAACGCCGTGGACACATGCGCGAAAATGCGTCGCACCGCGGACGAGGAGCGCATCAACGTCGAGTGGAGCCTCCTGGAGCCATGCGGAGTCGTCGGCGATGAAGGTGAGAGCGCCAAGACGGATCTCGCGGCCTTCGACCAAAACTCCAGTAGCAACCATGATGAAATTACTCGAAAGAATCGCAACTTCTCCAGAAAATCGCTAAGACACCTGCCCCACGGTGGGCGCCAACTGTCGTGGTTCTAAGTCTGACAATAGAGTGGGGGTAGGTATGGAGAGGCAAGGTCCTAGCTATGGAGAGGCAAGGTCCTAGCTATGGAGAGTTTGTAAACACAAGAGATGTATGAGTTCAGGCCCTTCTCGGAGGAAGTAAAAGCCCTACGTCTCGGAGCCCGGAGGCGGTCGAGTGGATTATATGAGTATGGATTACAGGGGTGCAAACCCTTCTACCTATGGAGGGGAGTGGCTTATATAGAGTGCGCCAGGACCCCTGCCAGCCCACGTAATGAAGGGTTTAAAGTACATTAAGTCTGGGCGCATCGTAACGCCCACATAAAGTGTCTTAACTACCATAAAGTCTACTTAATTACAGACCGTTGCAGTACAGAGTGTTCTTGACCTTCTGTTGGTCGAGTGAGTCTTCATGGTCGAGTCCTTCAAGTCAGTCGAGTGGGTTCCTCGTAGGTCGATTGGAAGGTGATCTCTTCTAAGGGTGTCCTTGGGTAAGGTATCTAGATCAGGTCTATGACCCTACCCTAGGTATATGACTCCATCAACGCTCGCGGCCACCTTTCTGTGGTGCTTCTCACTGCCTCTGCATGCATGTTTCCTGATAACCCACAAGTATAGGGGATCGCAACAGTTTTCGAGGGTAGAGTATTAAACCCAAATTTATTGAGTCGACACAAGGGGAGCCAAAGAATGTTCTCATGTATTAGCAGTTGAGTTGTCAACTCAACCAAACCTGGATAACTTAGTATCTGCAGCAAAGTATTTAGTAGCAAAGTTGTATGATAGTAATGGTAACAGTGATAAAAGTAACAGTAGCAGTTTTGTAGTAGTTGTAACAGTAGCAACGGTAAAGTAAATAAGGAAAGCACAATATGTGAAACGCTCGTAGGTATTGGATAAGTGATGGATAATTATGTCGGATGTGATTCCTCATGTAATAGTTATAACATAGGGTGACACGGAACTAGCTCCAATTCATCAATGTAATGTAGGCATGTATTCCGAATATAGTCATACATGCTTATGGAAAAGAACTTGCATGACATCTTTTGTCCTACCCTCCCGTGGTAGCGGGGTCCAAGTGGAAAGTAAGGGATATTAAGGCCTCTTTTTAATAGAGTACCGGACCAAAGCATTAACACATAGTGAATACATGAACTCCTCAAACTACGGTCATCACCGAGAAGTATCCCGATTATTGTCACTTCGGGGTTGTCGGATCATAACACATAATAGGTGACTATAGACTTGCAAGATAGGATCAAGAACTCACATATATTCATGAAAACATAATAGGTTCAGATCTGAAATCATGGCACTCGGGCCCTAGTGACAAGCATTAAGCATAGCAAAGTCATAGCAACATCAATCTCAGAACATAGTGGATATTAGGGATCAAACCCTAACAAAACTAACTTGATTACATGGTAAATCTCATCCAACCCATCACCATCCAGCAAGCCTACGATGGAATTACTCACGCACGGCTGTGAGCATCATGAAATTGGTGATGGAGGATGGTTGATGATGACGACGGCGACAAATCCCACTCTCCGGAGCCCCGAAAGGACTCCAGATCAGCCCTCCCGAGAGAGATTAGGGCTTGGCGGCGGCTCCGTATCATAAAACGCGATGAAACTTTTTCTCTGATTTTTTTCTCTGTGAAAGCAAATATATAGAGTTGGAGTCGAGGTCGGTGGACATCCAGGGGGCCTACAAGGCAAGGGGCGCGCCCCCACCCTCGTGGATAGGGTGTGGCCCCCTGACCTTGATTCTTTCGCTAGTATTTTTTATATTTTTCAAAAATAATCTCCGTGGATTTTCAGGTCATTCCGAGAACTTTTGTTTCTGCACAAAAATAACACCATGGCAGTTCTGCTGAAAACAGCGTTAGTCCGGGTTAGTTCCATTCAAATCATGCAAGTTAGAGTCCAAAACAAGAGCAAAAGTGTTTGGAAAAGTAGATACGACGGAGACGTATCAACTCCTCCAAGCTTAAACCTTTGCTTGTCCTCAAGCAATTCAGTTGATAAACTGAAAGTGATAAAGAAAAACTTTTACAAACTCTGTTTGCTCTTGTTGTTGTAAATATGTAAAGCCAGCATTCAAGTTTTCAGCAAAGATTGTGAACTAACCATATTCACAATAACACTTAGGTCTCATGTTTACTCATATCAATGGCATAATCAACTAGCGAGCAATAATTATAAATCTCGGATGACAACACTTTCTCAAAACAATCATAATATGATATAGCAAGATGGTATCTCGCTAGCCCTTTCTGAGACCGCAAAACATAAATGCAGAGGACCTTTGAAGATCAAGGACTGACTAAACATTGTAATTCATGGTAAAAGAGATCCAGCCAAGTCATACCCAATATAAACTAATAGTAATGCATGCAAATGACAGCGGTGCTCTCCAGCGGGTGCTTTTTAATAAGAGGGTGATGACTCAACATAAAAGTAAATAGATAGGCCCTTCGCAGAGGGAAGCAGGGATTTGTATAGGTGCCAGAGCTCGATTTTGAAATAGAGATGAATAACATTTTGAGCAGTATACTTTTACTGTCAACGCAACAACTATGAGATCTCGATATCTTCCATGCTACACACATTATAGGAAGTTCCCAAATAGAATGGTAAAGTTTATACTCCCCCACCACCAACAAGCATCAATCCATGGCTTGCCCGAAACAACGGGTGCCTCTAACTAGTAACAATCCTGGGGGAGTTTTGTTTAATTATTTTGATTTGCTTTGATCTTTTTGATCATGGGACTGGGCATCCCGGTTACCAGCCATTTTGTGAATGATGAGAGGAGCCCACTCCCCTTGAGAATAATCCACCTAGCATGGAAGATACAGACAACCCTAGTTGATACATGAGCTACCCGAGCATACAAAACAAAATTTCATTTGAAGGTTTGGAGTTTGGCACATACAAACTTAGTTGGAACGGTAGGTAAATACCGCATATAGGAAGGTATGGTGGACTCATATGGAATAACTTTGGGGTTTATGGAGTTTGGATGCACAAGCAGTATTCCTGCTTAGTACAGGTGAAGGCTGGCAAGGGACTGGGAAGCGACCAACTGAGAGAGCAACAACAATCATGAACATGCATTAAAATTAATCAACACCGAGTGCAAGAATAAGTAGGATATAATCTACCATGAACATAAATTTCGTGAAGGCTATGTTGATTTTGTTTCAACTACATGCGTGAACATGTGCCAAGTCAAGTCACTCGAATCATTCAAAGGAGGATACCACCCTATCATACCACATCACAACCATTTTAATAGCATGTTGGCATGCAAGGTAAAC
The DNA here is from genome assembly GCA_021437245.1 of Aegilops speltoides. NCBI lineage: Eukaryota > Viridiplantae > Streptophyta > Magnoliopsida > Poales > Poaceae > Aegilops > Aegilops speltoides. The sequence continues at coordinate 126,746,424 of CM038144.1, forward strand.
CATTATAAGCTCCTAGTTAATAAACATGGCATAAGCAACTATAATCTCTAATTGTCATTGCAAACATGTTTATTCATAATAGGCTGAATCAGGAACGCTGAACTCATCATATTTACAAAAATAAGAGAGGTCGAGTTCATACCAGCTTCTCTCATCTCAACCAGTCCATCATATATCGTCATTATTGCCTTTCACTTGCACGACCGAACGATGTGGATAATAATAATAGTGCACGTGCATTGGACTAAGATGGAATCTACAAGCATTCAATTCAAGGGAGAAGACAAGGTAATATGGGCTCTTGGTTAAATCAACAATCATGCATATGAGAGCCACTAAACATTTTCATTATGGTCTTCTCCTTTCGACCCCCAAAGGAAAGAAAAGAAAATAAAACTATTTACACGGGAAAGCTCCCAACAAGTAAAAGAAGAACGAGAAATATTTTTGGGTTTTCATTTTAATTACTACTACAAGCATGGAAATTAAACTAACTATTTTTTTTGTTTTTTCTTAAGGTTTATCGGACACACAAAAAGAAAACTAGAAAAAGAAATTAAACTAGCATGGATAATACAATGAAAAAGTATGAGCACCGACGACTAAAGTGAGTGTGTGAACATGAATGTAATGTCGGTGAGAAATATGTACTCCCCCAAGCTTAGGCTTTGGCCTAAGTTGGTCTATGGCCATGGATAGCCTGACTGATATCCGAAGTTGTAACTGGGGTCGTACTGAGATGCAGCAGCTAGTGCCTCCTGAGCTGCGGCATGGCGACGAGCTGCCTCCGTCCTCCTCTCGTACTCGGCTGCCTCCTCCCTGGTTACAAAATATCTTCTTTTTGCCTGATAATCAAAAAGGGCAGGAGTAGGGAGAGTAACATGGACAGAGCGACGTCTGTCAAAGATTAGTCGATACTGGAGGAATTGTTCATTCCTCACAAGAAAATGATGACTGACCATAGCGTTATAATCTAAATAAGCGGGAGGCAACTCCCTATCACCCTCATGTGGTGGTATACCAAGATAATTAGCAACACGGGATGCATAAATCCCTCCAAACAAATCTCCAACTAAACCATTATTATGCAACCTACGTGCAACAATTGCCCCCAAGTTGTAATCTTTATTACCTAATACGGCACTCTTGAGGACACAAAGATCAAGAACACACATGTGACATGCTTCATCTTTACCGTTAATGCATCTACCAATGAAAAGAGCAAAATAATGTATAGCAGGAAAATGAATGCTCCCTATGGTAGCTTGTGCTATATCTCTAGATTCTCCCACAGTTATACTAGCAAGAAAGTCTTTATAGTCAGATTTACGGGGTTCGTTAACACTACCCCACTGTGGGAGTTTGCAAGAAGTAGTAAAATCTTCTAGGTCCATGGTACATGATTGATCATAAATATCAAACAGGACACTTTGAGAATTACGCGAAGATGAAAATTTAAACCTTCTCACGAATGAATCAGTCAAATGGTAGTACTGAGGACACTTATCTTGCATGAAGTCGTCAAGATCGGCATTATGCACATATGCGTCAAATTCATCCTTGATGCCTGTATTGACCATAAATTCTTCTGACGACCACTCACAAGGCCGCACGTCAGCTTCCCTTGGTGGTTCATCGTCTTGCTCACGCATTGCGCGCCTGGGTGCTTTCTTTCTTGAAGAACCACCTTGGTACATTTTCCTCGACATATTTCTTCCTTTGAAAAATTTCTGAAATTTTTAGTAACTCAAAATAAAAGTGAATCAAATTCAATAAAATTGGTAGCAACTACTCCCACAAGTGCCTAGAGCCTATATCATGCATTAGAATTACTTGGGACCGCATAAATTTGACATGCAAGCTCAAGAACAGGGTCACCAAGTAACAATCTCCCAAAGCAGTTTTGTGAATGGAGCTTTGAGCAAGGAGATCGAAAATCGCAGCAAAATGAGCTAGAACTTGTGCTTGAGCTGGATGGGGATTTTTTTGGGAGGAAGATGGAGTGTGTGGGTGCAGGAATAAGTGGAGGGGGGCCACCGTGGGCCCATGAGGCAGAGGGCGCCCTATAAGGGTGGGCGCGCCCTGGACCCTCGTGGCCAGGTGCTTGCCCTCCCTGCTGTGTTCTCAATGCCTAAAATCCTCAAATATTCCAGAAAAAATCATACTAAATTGGTAGGGCATTTGGAGAACTTTTATTTTTGGGATATTTTTTATTGCATGGATAATTCAGAAAACAGATAGATAATACTATTATTTATTCTAAATAACATAAAGGAAAAAGAGGGTACAGAAGGTTGTGCCTTCTAGTTTCATCCATCTCATGCTCATCAAAAGGAATCCACTAACAAGGTTGATCAAGTCTTGTTAACAAACTCATTCCAAATAACATGGAACCGGAAAAATTTCGAATAACACTAGGTTACCTCAACGGGGATATGCACTTCCCCAATAATAAGAATATCATATTTCTTATTGACAGTAGGAAGGGGAAATTCAAAACCTCCAATAATGATAGTTGGAATTTTTCCAATAGAATTGATGCTATGAACTTGAGGTTGTTTCTTCGAAAAGTGTACCCTATGCTCATTACCATTAACATGAAAAGTGACATTGCCTTTGTTGCAATCAATAACAGCCCCTACAGTATTCAAAAAGGGTCTACCAAGGATAATCAACATACTATCGTCCTCGGGAATATCAAGAATAACAAAGTCCATTAAGATAGTGACATTTGCAACCACAACAGTACATCCTCACAAATGCCGGCAATGTATGGCGCTTGATTTATCGCCATTTGCAAAGATATTTCAGTAGGTGTCAACTTATTCAATTCAAGTCTACGATATAAAGAGAGAGTCATAACACTAACACCGGCTCCAAGATCACATAAAGCAGTCTTAACATAGTTTCTTTTAATGGAGCATGGTATAGTTGGTACTCCTGGATCTCCAAGTTTCTTAGGTATTCCACCCTTAGAAGTGTAATTAGCAGGCATGGTGGAAATTTCAGCTTCCAGTATCTTTCTTTTATTTGTAATGATATCCTTCATATATTTAGCGTAAGGATTTACTTTAAGCATATCAGTTAAGCTCATACGTAAGAAGATAAGCCTAATCATTTCAACAAAGCGCTCAAAATCCTCATGATCCTTTTTCTTGGATGGCTTAGGAGGAAAAGGCATGGGTTTCTGAACCCATGGTTCTCTTTCTTTGTCGTGCTTCCTAGCAACAAAATCTCTCTTACCATAATGTTGATTCTTTGATTGTGGGTGAGGGAGTCCTGGACTAGGGGGTGTCCGGACAGCCGGACTATCAATATCCGCCGGACTCCAAGACTACGAAGATAGAAGATTGAAGACTCCGGCTCATGTCCGGATGGTACTTTCCTTGGCGTGGAAGGCAAGCTTGGCAATACGGATATGTAGATCTCCTACCATTGTAACCGACTCTATGTAACCCTAGCCCTCTCCGGTGTCTATATAAACCGGAGGGCCTTAGTCCGTGGGGACTAACATACATTACAACAATCATACCATAGGCTAGCTTCTAGGTTTAGCCTCCTTGATCTCGTGGTAGATCTACTCTTGTACTACCCATATCATCAATATTAATCAAGCAGACGTAGGGTTTTACCTCCATCGAGAGGGCCCGAACCAGGTAAAAGCATTGTGTCCCTCGCCTCTTGTTACCATCCGCCTAGACGCACGATTCGGGACCCCTACCCGAGATCCGCCGGTTTTGACACCGACATTGGTGCTTTCATTGAGAGTTCCTCCGTGTCGTCAGCCGATAGGCTTGATGGCATCTTCAACCAGCAACGCTGTCCAGTGTGAGACTTTTCTCCCTGACAGATCTTCAGATTCGGGCGGCATTGCATCATGGGCCAATTCCCTTGGCCATCCGAGCAGATCGAAGCTACGCCCTGTCCGTCGAGTTAGATTTGAAGCTTAAACTTCACGGCCGATGACCGCAGAGACTTGATCTTCGACGGACTCGAGCCACAGCCAAACTTCGCAAGATCGGACGATGGGCACGATCTAGCTCGCCGCGAGACAAGGCCTTGGTGGCCGACTCGATCCGCTTGACCATTAGCCCGAGCCGATCGCCAGATCAAGGGTCGGTGGATAGACGCCGCCGGGCTTCAACATCCACAGCGATGGAGCCAACACCGACCTTGTCCCTCGCGAGACTTCGTGATTCGAGGCACCGGACTCTCACCGGACTCAACCTCCCGCCCCTATCAATCAATCCGGATTGGGCGCGGTTATGGAATTCACCGCCGCGACATATTCCAACACTCGCCTTTTGGCGATATCCTAAACTCATTAAAGCATCTCTCGTTATCGAAGAGTCCCGGCGGACTATGGCGTGATGGTTGGAGTACGGACGACGAAGAAATTCAGAGCCCACCCACCACCCACTTTGTAGCCACTGCCGAGGATTTAACCGACATGTTAGACTACGACCAAGACATCGACGCTATGGACGATGATGCCGAGACGAACAGAACCAGCGCCTATAGGGCACCGGAAGGCCACCTCGTCATATGACGATACATGGTGGATACCCCAAAAGAGGGGATGGCGAAGAAGCGTGGAGGCGACTCTTTAAAGAAGCAGCCCAAACGCCGTCGTGCCAAAGCGCCGCTCTAAATCCCGCCACAAAGAAGAATAGAGATTCCGCACAGAGATAACAATACCCCAGAGAGTGTCAAGACAACCCTCCAAAGAAGACTCAACGCATGAGGAAGGTAAACAAGCCCTCACGAAAGGGCGGCATTTAAGAGGTCGAGGATCATAACTACATCCTCCTCCAAGACGGCAAGCCTCAATGACGACGAACTCGTCGCGCCCGAGGACCCCGTCGAACAAGAGCTTTTTAAAACGAGAACTCATCGCCACAGCAAGAAGCCTGAAGAAAGAAAAACGAAAGCTCAAAACAGCGGAAGACACGCTCAGAATAAGATGGAGCAAAGTACTCAAAACCGCAGAGATAAATCGGCAATGGCCACCAATCAAAGAGCTACCCGGCGTAAGCTGCTACCAGACCACAAAGAGGCCAGAGAGCCTCCACCGTCAAATGGCCCAGCCAGTCCATCTACGGACCCAAAAAGAAGGCCCCAGAAGCAAAGCAACACGTCAAGTGTCCGTGATAGCGGCACATACAACTACAGGGCGCCAAGCACCCACTATGTTTCACCGATGAGGTGCTGGACCATGAATTCCCAGCAGGTTTAAACCCATAAACATAGAGGCCTACTATGGAACAACAGACCCGAGTCTGGATAGAAGATTATATCTGATATACACATGGCCGAGGAGACGATCTCCACGCCATAAAATATCTACGCCTCAAGCTCAAAGGGCCAGCCCGTCATTGGCTCAAAAGCCTCCCGAAAAACATCTTGGAAGTTGGGAAGAGCTCGAGGAAGCGTTGAGAGCAAATTTTCAAGGGACTTACGTCCGCCCTCCGGATGCGATGATTTAAGTCATATAACTCAACAGCCCGGAGAGTCAGTGTGAAATTTCGGAACAGGTTTCTTACCAAAAGAACCAAATAGTCGATCGTCCGGACGCCAAGCCTTAGCAGCTTTCAAGCACAATGTCCGAGACGAATGGCTCGCCAGCACCTCGCCAAGAGAAACCGAGGACAATGTCCACACTAACAAGCCTCATGACCCGCTTCTGTGCGGGAGAGGATAGCTGGCTAGCAAGAAGCAGCACCAGCGACCCAAGTACGTCCGAGATAAGAGATGGAAACGGAAAATCACGGCGCAGAAAAGAGCAGCACCGGAATAGAGAGAAAAGCCCAAAGAGCACGGCAGTCAACGCCGGATTCAAAAGCTCGCGGCCCAATAACAAAACTCAACCTCTTAAGGATGATAGTGATGAATTTTCCAACTTAAACAAAATTTTGGGTCGGATATGCCAAATCCACAAAGACTCTAAGGCTCGCAAATCACACCCACAGGGATTGTTGGGTTTTCAAACAGTCCGGCCGATTAAATGCCGAACACAAGGGGCTCAACGCGTCAAGCGAAGAAGATAAACCCCACCAGCAGGGCACCGAAAACAAAAGACTTTCCCACAAGGGGTCAAAGCAAGAAACTCACTTCATGTGATGACATGGAAAAATAGTGTGGCACTTTCTAAAAGAGCTTCGACGGTCCAACCCAAAGAGATCAGAGAGATTGGATATCAAAACCAATCACTTTCACCACCGGACTATTCCGTAAGCATTCAAACGCGGGACGGACTCCTCTGATATTGAATCCCATAATAGACGGATTACAATTCACTAACGTCCTCATGGACGGAGGCAGTGACTTAAACCTGCTATATTCAAACACAATCCGTAGGATGGGGATAGACCCTACCAAAATTCGACACAGCCGCACTTCCTTCAAAGGAGTGACGCCAGGCCCTTACGCCAAGTGCACAGGCTCTATATTACTGGACGTTGTGTTCGGATCGCCGAACAATTTTCGACGCGAAAAATTAATTTTTCATATCGTCCCATTTGAAAGTGAATATCAAGCACTCTTGGGACGAAAGGCTTTTGTCCGCTTCAACGCCATACCGCATTACGCGTCTCTTACACTCAAGATGCCCGTCCCACATGGCGCCATTTCAGTGCAAGGGTCACTTAAGGACCCCGGACTCGGATAGATTTAATCCGACTTAGCAGTTAGGGCTCCCTAGCCGCATACCCCTTCACAGGGGGCTGCGCGCACAAACAATCGCGGTTTCATATAAACCTTACTTTAATTATTTATATTTCTTATTCTACATATTTTTCGCACGAATTGTTTCTACAACTAAACGTTCCTCTCTTTCTACAGATGAACAACGTGCATACCCGTCCAGGATAACGGAGTAACAGAGACACAGCGCAGACGCAAGAGGGACCCGTGGCAAGGATTCTTTTCAGATTAAGACCTGCGTAGACCTTTTTATCGTCTCTTGTTGTTACTCTCCCTTGGTTTCTTCCTATAGCCAAAGCGGAGCTCGACGCTTTGGCATCGGCTCGTCGAGAGGACCATGCCGTGCATCTCGACACTAGGGCTTAGGGCATCCTTCTTCCCATTATTATAAAGTCCGAACACCTTCGAGTATTCGTGTCTCGAGTTAGGCATTATATGCATCAGCTCCGAATCATGTCTTTGGTCAAATGTTGGGTTTGCCCGCTCCTGTGTTTTGCTACCTTACGCTCAGATCATCGGCTAACGCGGCACCGGAGAACTATGCGATTGTGCCCGGTTAATTTGGCGAGCACCTCAAGAGAGAAAGCCGCCCACCGATCGTCATGATACAATGAGAGTCCGTCAAGAACTCGATCGACTATCGTAATGTTTAGAATTTCGCTTTGATGAAGGACCGCTTCGGTCAGCACATACGCACTCTCGAATCCGAGATGTGCGGTGCCACCAGGGCTATATCGTAGCCCCACCCTCGAGCTCCATTGGCTAAGTGAAAGAGATAAAGCATTATAGTCCGGATTGCCTCGTTAAGCTACGCTACCACCTCCTTATAACAGACCGAGACGCCGGATTAAGTGTGAAAACGCTTATTTTGCAAACACCCCAAACCTTGTGCGAGGGGCTGAAGTCAAGACGCATCTTTCAGGTTATACACAAGTATACGTCAACGGCCGCACAGGAGAAGTTTTACTACTTGGACGCACAAGTATAAAAAGCAGTTATACCATAATCATTGATTTACAAGCTAATGCATTCATTTGAACGTTACATTCTTTGAGCAGTGCGCCTCTATTTTACGAGCACCGCGCATGACTTCTCCGAAGTAGTGCTCAGCAGGGAGTCGGCTTTCATCCGGACCCTTGGTGGCAACGGCGGTGGCATCCATCTCCGGATAATGCACCTTCACACGGGCAAGAGCCATCCGCGCGCCCTCGATGCAGGCCGACCGCTTCATATCCTTTATATGCGGCACCGCTCCAAGGAATTGCTGCAGTAAGTCGAAGTAGCTCGTCGCCTTGGACCTCCCTGGCCAGACATGGGCCACGATGTCAGACATGGCAAGTCCGGACAATCTATTTAGCTCAGCCCATTCGGCCAACCGGTCCGTCAACGGAAGGGAGCGATCCGGACTGTGGAATTGAGACCAATACAGCTCTTCCCTCTCATGATCCCCCTGGCTCCGGAAGTGCTTAACGGGATCAGCCGCGCTTGCAGCTAAGTCCATATACGGATCCTCCGGACTCCACAGCCGCTCAAATTGAGCATACTTCGCATCCATAAACCGGCGGCGCAGCAGAATAGGCTTGCCAACCACGATCTCTCCAGCCTGGCGCAGCTCCTCCTTCATAGCCCGCATTGCAGAGCGGGCATCCTTGGCTTCGGCGGTGGCCTTCTTCAGGTCTTCTCGCTCCGATAAGCGCTCCTTTTCAAGAGTCTCATTGCGGTCGGTAGCATCCTTTAATTTCCTGGCCAATTCGGCCACCTCCGCCTAGCTAGGCAAGGCCCACCTTTTCGGCTTTCAACTCTTGACCGCCTTGAGGCAGCCGCGTCACTCCTTCGGCCTGCTCCTTAGCTCGAGCAAGTTCGCCCGAGGCTCTCCACATCAGCAGCACCGTCTCAGACAACAACATACAATTTATCGCCAGAGGGCTTCGATCCCTCAAATAAATAAACTGTGGAGAATTCATTTACCTTGCGACTCGTCAAGTCGCTGGTTGACAAGCGATGTCGAGATCCGCCACGTCAAGTTGCCGATTTAATTCGGCAACTCATTAGTCCGGCTGGCCTCGACTATCCGCCACCAGACGACGGCGGTATTCATTACTTGAGATTTTGAGATTTCGATCCTCGACGCGCTATCGCTTCCGACAACCTACCGAGTCTCGTGGGCTACTATCTATCTATGCGCATTTTTATATGCAAACTGTTAAAAGACAAAGGTGCACCATTTTCAGATACCTCAAATCCCGCCAAAGAAGCTCATAGCGGCATTACACAATCCGCTTTCGGACGAAATCCTTCCAATCACCATACGCGTTAACGCGGGTGATCTTCTCGAAATGGACGCCTCTCAAGCAGACTCTTGATTCTCCCGGCGGACTCGTGGGTGCCGAACTCTCGCCCCTCCGGACTCGGGACGCCCTCCGTGATTTACACTTGGGCTCGCTTTGCCCCATCTGGCGGCGCTGCAGATGGAGGCGACGCTTCCATCATCTCCTAAGAAGGTCCTCAAGATGAACTCATCTCGAGAAGGCTGCAGATCCGAATGCGATATAAATATTTCGTTACCCATGTAAGCACAAATGAAGGTACTTCTTTACTAATTAATTTCCTCTTTCATACTCACGGCTCGTTGGAGGGCTGGTCCTTCGGCGATGATTGTGGTCCAGATTCTCTCCGGACGCCGGACCCCGGTGAGGATTTCTTCCCACGCTTAGGGGCTTTGGCCTCCGGATCTTGAGGCGGTCCTCTTCTCCTCTCAAGGAGGGGTTCTTGGTTCCTCCTCTTGATCGCCTTTGGGCGAAGTGTTAGCTCCTCTATTTCCCCGCCGCCCCTTCTTCGTGGGTGCAACCTCCAACATTCTCCACCACGACGGCTCCAGTGTGGTCTCTGGGAGGGGGGCCGACACCTTATCAGCCTTGATCGCGCCACCCATTCCTCAGAAGAACAAAGGGTCGATGCGAACTCTAGAAAGGCACATAAATGTAATGTTCGGACTCGAGCTACTTACACGAGTATCCAAGCGATTGCAGCTTAGACCAGATCCTCGGCTGAATCCGACACGCTACTGCGGTCCAAGAACAACTTGTACATCTCCACGGGGTCGCACCCATGAAGTGTTGAGAATCCGAGGTCCCTCCGGTTGAATTCCCATAGACGGAGAGGACGACGCTTGCAGGCGTAAGATGCCTCGCTAGCATAACTCGCATCACCTTGATCAGTCGACCTCCCTCGCTTGGAGATCTCGAACCGCCTCGCAGCGAGGGCACGCCTTGAGACGGCCCCCGCTGAGCCCTTGGTCGACCCACGACATCGGTTGGCGTGGAGGTCCCGGCGGAATGAGGGCGGCGGCCGCTGCTGCCCCTCGAGCGTGATATAGAACCACTCCTGCTGCCACAGTCCGAGTTCCTCTTGAAGGAACCCTCGAGCCACGGGCATCGACCTTCTTGCTTATGGTCGCCCGCCAAGACTCGCTGACGCCCCAATCATCTTCGGCTCCACCTTGAAGATCTTCAGCCATAGGCCGAAGTGGGGGATGATGCGGAGGAAGGCTTCGCACACGATGATGAATGCGGAGATATGGAGGATAGACTCCGGAGCCAAGTCGTGAAAGTCCAGCCCATAGTAGAACAGGAGCCCTCTCACGGAGGGACCCGTCGGGAAGCCTAAACCCCGGCGGAGGTGGGGTACGAAAATGACGTATTCGCCGGGCTCGGGGGCTGGCACAGCCTGCCCTTGTGCAGGCAACCTGTGCGAAACCTCGTAGGCCTGGTACTTGGCCTCACGCAACTTCAGTATGTCCTCCTCCGTGACGGAGGAGGGCATCCACCGGCCCTGGAGGTCGGAGCCGGACATGATTGAGGGTCCGAAGTGCTCGAATCTGAGGCTCTGGGTGTTGGAACTGGAGAGCAGGGAAAAGATTTGATGTGAGATTGAAGAGCAAGGGCTGGCCTTGGTCCTCTTATAAAGGGGAGGAAATACCAAGGGCCGTCTCCGTGACCGTTTGGGATTCCCCTTCGATAGAGGAGGCATGGCGACGGGAACGGTTGGGTTACCCACGCACGTATTGATGAGGATCCCGGAATAAGGGGAACACGATCTCTGCTTTGACAAGATGTGCCAAGGAAACCGCTTCGCTAAACGTGCTGAGGTGGAATAGTAAAAAACGATTCAAACGAGGACTTGGCTGCGGTGTGATGTCACGCCGCATAATACGTCAGCAGATTGAGCTAGTGTGTATGTTTTATTCTCTCTACGATGGAATGTGGAAATTACTTTTGCAGAGCCGGACACTATCCTGGTGTTCATTATCTTCTCCGGTTATTCAAGGAAGGAACCCGCCTTGCAATGCCAAACATTATGCACGCCGGACTCATCGTCATTGAAGACTGGTTCAGGGGCTACTGAGGGAGTCCTAGACTAGGGGGTGTCCGGACAGCCGGACTATCAATATCCGCCGGACTCCAAGACTACGAAGATAGAAGATTGAAGACTCCGGCTCGTGTCCGGATGGTACTTTCCTTGGCGTGGAAGGCAAGCTTGGCAATACGGATATGTAGATCTCCTACCATTGTAACCGACTCTGTAACCCTAGCCCTCTCCGTGTCTATATAAACCGGAGGGCCTTAGTCCGTGGGGCTAACATACATTACAACAATCATACCATAGGCTAGCTTCTAGGGTTTAGCCTCCTTGATCTCGTGGTAGATCTACTCTTGTACTACCCATATCATCAATATTAATCAAGCAGGACGTAGGGTTTTACCTCCATCGAGAGGGCCCGAACCTGGGTAAAAGCATTGTGTCCCTCGTTTCTTGTTACCATCCGCCTAGACGCACAGTTTGGGACCCCCTACCCGAGATCCGCCGGTTTTGACATCGACAGTGGGTTATCAAGATCAACAGCAGGTTCAATCTCTGCATCATTATTATTACTAGGTTGAGCATCATTATGAACATTATCATTAACATTATCACTAGGTTCATGTTCATCACCTGATTGTGTTTCAGCATCAGAAATAGAAATATCATTGGGATTCTCAGGTGTGTCTACAACTAGAAGCATGCAAAGTCCTATCATTTTTCTTTTTCTTGGTTTTGGAAGGACTAGGTGCATCTAAATTATTCCTCTGAGAATCCTGCTCGATTCTCTTAGGGTGGCCTTCAGGATACAGAGGTTCCTGAGTCATTCTACCAGTTCTAGTAGCCACTCTAACAGAAAAATCATGTTTACTATTTAATTCATCGAGCAAATCACTTTGATCTTTAAGTACTTGCTCCGCTTGAGTGGTAACCATAGAAGCATATTTGCTAATGAGTTTAAGTTCACCTTTAACTCTAGCCATATAATCACTCAAGCGTCCTATCTCGAAAGCATTATTCTTTAATTCTCTACCAACATAAGCATTAAAACTTTCCTGTCTAGCCATAAAGTCATCAAATTCATCCAAACATTGGCTAGGAAACTTAGTAGAGGGGATTTCAATTTTATCATATCTATAGAGAGAATTTACCTTTACTACCTGTGTTGTGTTATCAAGACCATGTGTTTCTTCAATAGGTGGTATATTAAGACCATGTATTTCTTCAACAGGAGGTAAATTCTTAACATCTTCAGCTTCAATACCTTTTTCTTTCATTGATTTCTTTCACTCTTGCATATCTTCAGGACTGAGAAATAAAACTCTCCTCTTCATCGGAGTTGTTTTAGGAGTTGGCTCAATTGGCTCAGGAATTGGCTCAGGAAGAGTCCAATTATTTTCATTAGTCAACATACTATTCAATAGGTCGACCGTTCTTTCCCTGAAAACACAACCAACACAACTATCCAAGTGGTTGTTGGAAGCATCAGTTAGTCCATTATAAAAGATATCAAGTATTTCATTTTTCTTAAGAGGATGATCAGGCAAAGCATAAGTAACCGGAGAAGCATCCCCCAAGCTTGTGGGAGACTCTCTTCTTCAATTTGCACAAAATTATATATTTCCCTCAAGGCAGCTTGTTTCTTATGAGCAGGGAAGTATTTAGCAGAGAAGTAATAAATCATATCCTGGGGACTACGCACACAAGAAGGATCAAGAGAATTAAACCAAGTTTTAGCATCACCCTTTAATGAGAAAGGAAATATTTTAAGGATATAATAATAGCGGCATTTCTCATCATTAGTGAACAGGGTGGCTATATCATTTAACTTAGTAAGATGTGCCACAACAGTTCCAGATTCATTGCCATAAAAAGGATCAGATTCAACCAAAGTAATTATCTCAGGATCGACAGAGAATTCATAATCCTTATTAGTAACAAAGATAGGTGAAGTAGCAAAAGCAGGGTCATATTTCATTCTAGCATTCAGAGATTTCAATTTCAGTTTAGCTAATAACTTCTTAAGATCAGATCTATCATTGCAAGCAAGAAAATCTCTAGCAGTTTCTTCATCCATAACATAACCCTCTGGAACAACAGGCAATTCATACTTAGGGGGAGAACCTTCATCATCACTATCTTCAATAATATCATCTTCAATAATTTCATTCTCTCTAACCCTAGCAAGTTGTTCATCTAGAAATTCACCTAATGGAAAAGTAGTATCAAGCACAGAAGTAGTTTCATCATAAGTATCATGCATAGCAGAAGTGGCATCATCAATAACATGAGACATATCAGAATCCATAGCAGTAGCAGGTTTAGGTGTCGCAAGCTTACTCAAAACAGAAGGAGAATCTAGTGCAGAGCTAGATGACAGTTCCTTACCTCCCCTCGTAGTTGAGGGAAAAATCTTAGTTCTTTCGTCTTTCAAGTTCCTCATAGTGACCAACAGATATAAATCCCAAGTGACTCAAAGAATAGAGCTATGCTCCTCGACAATGGCGCCAGAAAATAGTCTTGATAACCCACAAGTATAGGGGATCGCAACAGTTTTTGAGGGTAGAGTATTCAACCCAAATTTATTGATTCGACACAAGGGGAGCCAAAGAATATTATCAAGAATTAGCAGTTGAGTTGTCAATTCAACCACACCTGGATAACTTAGTATCTTTAGCAAAGTATTTAGTAGCAAAGTAGTATGATAGTAATGGTAACAGTGATAAAAGTAACAGTAGCAGTTTTGTAGTAGTTGTAACAGTAGCAACAGTAAAGTAAATAAGGAAAGCACAATATGTGAAATGCTCGTAGGCATTGGGTAAGTGATGGATAATTATGTCGGATGCGATTCCTCATGTAATAGTTATAACATAGGGTGACACAGAACTAGCTCCAATTCATCAATGTAATGTAGGCATGTATTCCGAATATAGTCATACGTGCTTATGGAAAAGAACTTGCATGACATCTTTTGTCCTACCCTCCCATTGCAGCGGGGTCCTAGTGGAAACTAAGGGATATTAAGGCCTCCATTTAATAGAGTACCGGACCAAAGCATTAACACATAGTGAATACATGAACTCCTCAAACTACGGTCATCACCGAGAAGTATCCCGATTATTGTCATTTCGGGGTTGTCGGATCATAACACATAATAGGTGACTATAGACTTGTAAGATAGGATCAAGAACTCACATATATTCATGAAAACATAATAGGTTCCGATCTGAAATCATGGCACTCGGGCCCTAGTGACAAGCATTAAGCATAGCAAAGTCATAACAACATCAGTCTCAAAACATAGTGGATACTAGGGATCAAACCCTAAAAAAACTAACTTGATTACATGGTAAATCTCATCCAACCCATCACTGTCCAGCAAGCCTACGATGGAATTACTCACGCACGGCGGTGAGCATCATGAAATTGGTTATGGAGGATGGTTGATGATGACGACATCGACGAATCCCCCTCTCCGGAGCCCTGAACGGACTCCAGATCAGCCCTCCTGAGAGAGATTAGGGATTGGCGGCGGCTCCATATCGTAAAACGCGATGAAACTTGTTTTTTGATTTTTTCTTCGCTAAAGCAAATATATAGAGTTGGAGTTGAGGTCAGTGGACATCTAGGGGGCCCACGACGCAGGGGGCGCGCCCAGGGGGAGGGGGCGCACCCCCACCCTCGTGGACAGGGTATGTGCCCCCCTAGCCTTGATTCTTTCGCCAGTATTTTTTATATTTTCCAAAAATAATCTCTATGGATTTTCAGGTCATCCCGAGAAATTTTGTTTCTGCACAAAAATAACACCATGGCAGTTCTGCTGAAAACAGAGTTAGCCCGGATTAGTTTCATTCAAATCATGCAAGTTAGAGTCCAAACAAGGGCAAAAGTGTTTGGAAAAGTAGATACGACGGAGACGTATCATTTCCTGCGGTTGGTTGCCGTGGGGGTAGCCAGGACTTACCCAGGGATGCAGTGGCTAATTCTTGGCCTGTGCAAGCCACTGTCGTGATGTTCAGTTTGTTCGATGTGGTGTTGCACGGGTGGCGTAGTCGTGCCTTACTCGGCTATTAGCCTGCGCTGGGTCGAGTTGTGTTGGGTATCTCTCGTGCGTTGTGGTTGGGGTGGCGACGGTCCGTAGTTTCTGGTTTCAGTGTGCTGGATACTTTATTACCGTTTTGTTTCCGGTGGGCGTTGGGATGTCGTTGTGGATGCTGGTTCTCGGTCAGTGCTACCCGATGTCGTGGTGCCTGGTATGTCCGGTTGGTGTTGTCTAGGTCTTTCGTATGCTCATAGCTGTCAGGGTGGTGGATGATACGTCCATTTTGCATCATGATTTTATATCAATATTTATTGCATTATGGGCTGTTATTTCACGTTATGTCACAATACTTATGGCTATTCTCTCTTATTTTACAAGGTTTACATGAAGAGGGAGAATGCCTACATTTGGAATTCAGGCTGAAAAGGAGAAAATATTGAGACCTATTCTCAAACTCCAAAAGTCCTGAAACTCCACGGAATATCTTAAAATAGATAAAGAAAATCATCGCTAAAGATGAAGGCCAGGGGCCCACACCGCTCACGAGGGTGGGGGCGCCCCGGGCGCCCCACCTCGTGGGCCCCCGGTGGCTCTCCAACGCCCATCTTCTCCTATATGAAGTCTTTCGATGAGAAAAAGAGAAGGCAACCTTTCAGACGAGACTCACGCCACGAGGCGGAACCTTGGCGGAACTAATCTAGGCTCCGGCAGAGCTGTTCTGGGGGACACTTCCCCGGAGGGGGAAATCATCACCAACGCTCCTCTCATCGGGAGAGGGCAATCTCCATCAACATATTCACCAGCACCATCTCATCTCCAAACCCTAGTTCATCTCTTGTATCCAATTCTTGTCTCCAAGTCCGGGATTGGTGCTAGTAGGTTGCTAGTAGTGTTGATTACTCCTTGTAGTTGATGCTAGTTGGTTTATTTGGTGGAAGATCATATGTTCAGATCCTTGATGCATATTATTACCCCTCTGATTATGAACATGAATATGCTTTGTGAGTAGTTACGTTTGTTCCTGAGGACAAGGGAGAAGTCTTGCTATTAGTAGTCATGTGAATTTGGTATTCGTTCGATATTTTGATGAGATGTATGTTGTCTAGCCTCTAGTGGTGTTATGTGAACGTCGACTACATAACACTTCACCATTATTTGGGCCTAGAGGAAGGCATTGGGAAGTAATAAGTAGATGATGGGTTGCTAGAGTGACAGAAGCTTAAACCCTAGTTTATCGCTGTTTCGTAAGGGCTGATTTGGATCCATATGTTTCATGCTATGGTTAGGTTTACCTTAATACTTTTGTTGTAGTTGCGGATGCTTGCAATAGAGGTTAATCATAAGTGGGATGCTTGTTCAAGTAAGAACAGCACCCAAGCACCGATCCACCCACATATCAAATTATCAAAGTACCGAACGCGAATCATATGAGCGTGATGAAAACTAGCTTGACGTTATTCCCATGTGTCCTCGGGAGCGCATTTCCTATTATAAGAATTTGTCCAGGCTTGTCCTTTGCTACAAAAGGATTGGGCCACCTTGCTGCACTTTATTTACTTTTGTTACTTGTCACTCGTTACAATTTATCTTATCACAAAACTATCTGTTACCACTTATTTCAGTACTTGCAGAGAATACCTTGCTGAAAACCGCTTATCATTTCCTTCTGCTCCCCATTGGGTTCGACACTCTTACTTATTGAAAGGACTACGATAGATCCCGTATACTTTTGGGTCATCAATAGACAGCCGATAGTTTTTGTTCGCATTCATCGGTTACTCTCTGTTTTTTGTCGATGGTCGGTGAGGATGTCGATGCGAAGGTTCGTTCACGTTCATCCTAGTACTCGGTTTGCTCGGTTTCGTGTTGCTTGAGTCATTCATGGACGACATACATCGGGTTTGGGAAGAATATCATGTGTCGATGGGAGCTAGTACTCCCAATACAGGGAAAACGGCTTAGTGGGCTCAAATTAGTGGCGGCATCGCCAGTGACCCGCCACTCCTTTTTTCTGAAAATTTAGCAGTGGCAGGTAAAACAAAACTGCCTGCCAGCATTCTCTGGGCACAGTAGAAGCGGGCAATATTTAGTACACGCCACTTGTAAACTGTTCCTAATTGCCCGCGGGATGAAATGCAACAGTGGCGGGTAGGCTACAAGTGCCCGCCACTGGCTTTTCATGCACTATTATTGGGCGGAAGACATGCCCGCCATAGCAATATGTCCACAACTGGCGCCAATTGTTTTTCAATCTTTTTAAAAAGTTTGAAGTGGCAGGTAGTTTCAGCTGCCCGCCACACATATCTTAAGTTCGAAAAATCTTTGAAATATCATATTTACTTAACCTAGAATAGTCTCAAATTTGAGCATGGGGCTTCTAATGGTGTATATTAATCATGGAAAAAGTTTAAAGTTTAAATGATGTATAAAAACTGATTTGTGTGTAGCAGGCGATGATTTCCGTTTGAAATGAAGATACTTCGCCAAAGCGTGTTCTGTTTGTACATGAAGGCCCTCAAATTTTACTACACTATATATGGGTATTATAAAGACATCATGCCAAGTTTCATCCCTTTTTGAGCTCATTCGAACGCTCAAAGTCTTTTGCCCTTTTTACTGCCCCAAAAATCAATTAATGCTTTGAAAATAGCAAATTAACTAAAAGTGGACAACTTTGAGCATGGGCTTCTAGTAGTGTGTATTAATCATGAAAAAAGTTTGAACTTGAAATGATGTATAAAAATTGATTTGTGTGTGGCAGGCGGGGGTTTCTATTCAAAACACTAACACTTCGCCAGAGTGTGTTCCGTTTGTACATGAAGTGCATCAAGTTTTTTCCATAACACCCTCGAAATTTTACCACAACATATAGGGGTATTATAAATACAACATGCCAAGTTTCATCATTTTCTGATCTTGTTTGAATGCTCAAATCCCCTTTTCCCATTTTAGTGGCCGGAAAATCAGTTGATGCTTCAAAAATAGCAAATCAACAAAAAACTGGATGAATTTGAGCATGGGATTCCAGTAGTGTGTATTAATCATGGAGAAACTTTGAAGTTTAAATGATGTATGAAAACTTATTTTTGTGTGGCAGGCGGCGGTTTCCATTCGAAAAACTAACACTTCATTGTAGTGTGTTCCGTTTGTACACGAAATGCAGCAACTTTTTCCCATAACACCCTTAAATTTTTATCACACCATATAGGGGTATTATAAAGACACCATGCCAAGTCCCATCCCTTTCCAAGCTTGTTTGAAAGCTCAAAGCTTTTTGCCGTTTTTAGTGGCCGAAAAAGTAGTTAATGCTTTGAAAATAGTAAACCAGCCCAAAAAGTGGGAAAATTTTGAGCATGGGTCTTCCAATAGTGTGTCTTAATCATGAGACTTTTTTCAAGTTTAAATGATGTATAAAAGTTGATTTGTGTGTGGCACGTGGTGGTTTCCGTTCGAAAGGCTGACACTTCATCGGAGTGTGTTCCATTTGTACACGAAGTGTGTCAAGTTTTTGGCGTAACTCCCTCAAATTTTTACAACACCTTATATGGGTATTATAAATACACCATGCCATGTTTCATACCTTTTTGAGCTCGTTTGAATTTTTAAAACTTTGTTTATCTTTTTGGTGGTTAGAAAATCAGTTAATGTTTCAAAAATAACAAACCAACTCAAAAAGTGGACAAATTTGAGCATGAAACTTTGGATGGGGTGAATTAAACATAGAACAAGTTTGAAGGTGAAATTATGTAAAAAATTATTAATGATGTATAAGAGCACATTTAGTGGCATGCCTCAGTAAATACTTATAACTGTTAGGTCTTTAGCTCTGGCGGGCATTGGGCCGCGCCCGTCACTGCTTAACTGACGTAGACATAAATAACATTCCATCCTAAAACACATCTAAACCAGATTGAAACCTCACATTTCCCCTTCCACCCCCAAATCACGTCGTCTCCCTCCTCACTGTCGCAACCATCCAGTCCCTGCTGTCGTGGCCCTCCTCTGTCCGCCATCGCAAGCCCGCCTTCCCTACACCTCCTGCCATGGCCTCCTCCTTCAATAGCAGGGGGATCCTCCCCTGGCACCGCTACCGCTTCCTCACGCTACATCGGCCTCAATCTACATGTAAGGAAGCACATCCCTCCATAGCCTTCTTCTCCTACATCACTAATTTTTTTACAATCAAAACCTAGGGTTGGCCACCAGTTTTACATATATGTATATTAGATTCTAGACAAACATGTATCTACATTCACATGTTTACAAATTCTAGATGAAGATGTACATAGATTCCCATGGTGTGAGATTCACATTTTTCACCATAATTGATGCTTCTTATATGTATTTATTTGTTAACCTTTTATTCTATATTGGTCTCTGAGTGCTCATTTTTATTTGGAGTGCTCAAACTATGGAGGGCTGAGTGCAGAAATTATTGCGAAACGTTGATTAAGTTCCATTTCGCAACATTTCTGGCACTTTTTCTAGAAGAAGTCATGCCCATTTTTTTGTCCATCCATACTTTTTAATGTTAATTTTATCATTGTGCTGATTGTAGCATGGTGTATAAATGATGCCTTGAACTATGTAAACATGAATGTAGGCAATGATGTTTATAGATTCTAGATGAGCATGTATATCAGATTCACATGTATATAGATGAACAACAATATGGACCATGTGTTAAATAGATTCTTATGTATATCTGGAAGCCTATAGATTTTTTTAAAGAATATAGCTATTGAGACTAATTTGATATTCTGGATGTTGACATATTAATTGATGTTTCTTATATGTTAATAGCCTTTTATTATATATTGGTCTCTTATCCATATAGACTGCTCATTTTTATTTGGAGTATTCAAACTATGCATGGCTTAAAAATGAGTGCCAAAATTATGGCACAACATTTCTGGCACTCAATGTTTTCTCCTCGGAGCAAAAAATCATGACCAATTTTTTGTTCGATTCATAAATTTTAATGCTTAGTTTATGGTTGTACTCATTGTACTATACTATAAAATCATCCAATCAACTATATGATTTGTATTTAATTTATGAACATGAATGTAGGCAACGAACCAAGCATGCCAATGGCGTGGCAACAATAGGCTTGGTGCAGGCCAAAAAGTTAGCCTCACTTGCCTGAAATCATCGTATATCTTTAGGAGGACTTTATGGAGTGGCCGGTACATTTTTATTCAACTAGTGTTCTGGCTGATGAGCTACTCATGTATATAAAGTTGTGCCCAAAATTGTCTAGTTGTCATTTTTATTTAATAATCCTTAGCGCGTCCTTTGTTGGGGAAGGGCCGAGATCACGCATGTGGTGAAACTGCCCATGGATGTGGACAGTAGAGTTCAGTTTAATATGGCCTTGTTAGAAAATTTCATACTCTTGACCCTTACTGTCACCCAAGGCTCACAACACGTATTTCAGTGGTCCTAATTGGATACAGATCGCTACAGATTTACGGATGCATAGGTAATGTTACCCGAGGTATTTTCGAGACAACTTGGGCCAGTACCCCGAAAGCGTTGGTACACACTAAGTAGCTTGCAGAGCAACCATGGGGAACCTGGTTTTCCTACCATAACCTTTGCCCATCCGGCTAGGGCTGGATCGAGAGGTATGCCGGCTCTGGTTTAGATGTTTATCCACCAGGAGGTCTTCTAGATTAGTTTGATGTTAGCTAGAAGAACTTTTTACCTTTGAACTTCCGTATCACATTCGTGTTTACACGGTGGTTCTAACGGCTATGTATCGGTTGCAATGAGGTATGCTTGGAGAATTTGTAAAGGAAAGCTGGAGCACCCCTACATGTTAAATCTTTTGGAAAGCCATGTCTGCGGTTATGGATGACTTGGAAATTTATAATGCTACACATAGACAAATTAAACTAATGGCTAAAACTTGATCAACGTGTGTGTACTGTGATTGTCCCTTCTTGTGGGTATCTGCTACTTCTTGAGCTTACATTGAATTTTTTTTCCCTTGAACAGTAAGGGGTGATGCAACAAAGTAGAGATAAGTATTTCCCTCAGTTAAGAACCAAGGTATCAATCCAGTATGAGGCACAAGCAAGTCTCCAATATATGTACCTGCACAAACTAACAAACACTTGCACACAACGCGACAAAGGGGTTGTCAATCCCTTCACGGTCACAAACAAGAGTGAGATCTAATAGAGATAGGTATAAAAGATAAATAGAAGAGCAAACTAAACTAAATATAAATAAATTGCTGCAAGGTATATTTGGGTTTTCTGGTTTATAGATCTGAAAATATATGATGGAAAATAGACCCGGGGGCCATAAGTTTCACTAGAGGCTTCTCCCTTGAAAGAAAACATACGGTGGGTAAACAAATTACTGTCGAGCAATTTATAGAAAAGCGCATAGCTATGACGATATCTAAGGCAACGATCATGAATATAGGCGTCACGTCCGTGACAAGTAGACCGAAACGATTTTGCATCTACTACTATTACTCCACACATCGATCGCTATCCAGCATGCATCTAGAGTATTAAGTTTATAAGAACAGAGTAACGCTTTAGGTAAGATGACATGATGTAGAGGGATAAACTCAAGCAATATGATATAAACCCCATATTTTTATACTTGATGGCAACAATACAATACATGCCTCGCTACCTCTTCTTTCACTAGGTGAGGACACCGCAAGATTGAACCCAAAACTAAGCACATCTCCCATTGCAAGAAAAACCAATCTAGTTGGCAAAACCAAACCGATAGTTCGAAGGGAAATACAAAGATATCTTAATCATGCCTAAAAGAGTTCAGAGAAGACCCAAATAATATTCATAGATAAACTGATCATAAATCCACAATTCATCGGATCTCGACAAACACACCGCAAAAGAATATTACATCGGATAGAACTCCAAGAACATCGAGGAGAACATTGTATTGAAGATCATAGAGAGAGAAGAAGCCATCTAGCTACTAGCTATGGACCCGTAGGTCTATGGTAAACTACTCACGCTTCATCGGAAGGGCATCAAGGTTGATGTAAAGGCCCTCCATGATCGAACCCCCCTCCGGTAGGATGCTGAAAAGGCCCCAAGATGGGATCTCACGGGAATAGAGGCTTGCGGCGGCAAAAAAGTATTTTCATGGATTCTGCTGATGTTGGGGGAATATTTGGGAATTTATAGTGCAAAGATGAGGGTTGGGGGACTCCCAAGGGGTCCACAAGCTAGCCCACCTAGGGCGTGCCCTAAGGGCTTGTGGACTCCTCGTGGGTCTTCTGACCCCCTCCCCAAGTCTTCTAGGTGTCTTCGGGTCCAATAAAAATCATCACGAAAGTTTATTCCGTTTGGAGTCTGTTTGATCTTCCTTTTCTGTAAAACTCAAAAACAAGGAAAAAACAAAGACTGGCACTGGGCTCTAGGTTAATAGGTTATCCCAAAAATAATATAAAATAGCATGTTAATGCATATAAAACATCCAAAATAGATAATATAATACCATGGAACAATAAAAAATTATAGATACGTTGGAGACGTATCAAGCATCCCCAAGCTTAATTCCCGCTCATCCTCGAGTAGGTAAATGATAAAAGCAATTTTTTTGATGTGGAATGCTACCTAACGTATTTATCCATGTAATCTTCTTTATTTTGGCATGAATGTTCGGATCCATAAGATTGAAAACAAAAGTTTAATATTGACATAAAAACAATGATACTTCAAGCATACTAGTAAAGCAATCATGTCTTCTCAAAATAACATGTCAAAAGAAAGTTATCCCTACAAAATCATATAGTCTGGCTATGATCCATCTTCATCACACAAAGTATTTCATCATGCACAACCCCGATGACAAGCCAATCAACTGTTTCATACTTTAGTATTCTCAAAAAATTTCAACTTTCATGCAATACATGAGGGTGAGCCATGGATATAACACTATAGGAGGAATAGAATATGGTGGTTGTGGAGAAGACAAAAAGAAGGAGAAATTCTCACATCAACTTGGTAAATTAATGGGTTATGGAGATGCCATCAATTGATGTCGATGCAAGTGAGTAGGGATCGCCATGCAACGGATGCAATAGATCTATAAGTGTATGAAATATCAAAAAGAAACTAAGTGGGTGTGCATCCAACTTGCTTGATCACTAAGACCTAGGGCAATTTGAGGAAGCCCATCATTGGAATATACATGCCAAGTTCTATAATGAAAAATTCCCACTGGTATATGAAAGTGACAAAATAGTAGACTCTCTATCATGAAGAACATGGTGCTACTTTGAAGCACAAGTGTGGAAAAAGGATAGTAATATTGTCCCTTCTCTCTTTTCTCTCATTTTTTGTTTGGGCTTATTTGGCCTCTTTTATATTTTATTTGCGCTTGTTTGGCCTCTTTTGTTTTTGATAAAGTCCGGAGACTCATCCCAACTTGTGAGGGAATCATAGCTTCCATCATCCTTTCCTCACATGGGACAATTCTCTAATAATGATCATCACACTTTTATTTACTTACAACTCGATACTAGAACAAAATATGACTATGAACACATCATGCATATGAGAACAATATGACAATGATGGTGTGTGTCATAATAAAACGGAACGGTGGAAGTTGCACGGTAATATATCTCAGAATGGCTATGGAAATGCCATAATAGGTAGGTATGGTGGCTATTTTGAGGAAGGTATATGGTTGGTTTAATGCACCGGCAAAAGTTTCACGATACTAGAGAGGCTAGCAATGGTGGAAGGATGAGAGTGCGCATAACCCATGGACTCAACATTAATCATAAAGACCTCACATACTTATCGCAAAAAATTATTAGCCATCGAAACAAAGTACTACATGCATGCTCCTAGGGGGATAGATTGGTCGAAAATACCATCGCTCGTCCCCAACCGCCACTCATAAGGAAAACAATCAAAAAATAAATCATGCTCTGACTTCATCACATAACGGTTCACCATACGTGCATGCTACGGGAATCACAAACTTTAACACAAGTATGTCTACCAATCCACAATTACTCACTAGCATGACTCTAATATCACCATCTTTATATCTCAGAGCAATATGCAAGGAATCAAACTTCTAATAGTATTCAATGCTCTTTATATGAAAGTTTTTACTATATCCCTCTTGGATGCCCATCATATTAGGACTAAATTCATAACCTAAGCAAATTAACATGTTGTTAAAATACTCTCAAAATAATATAAGTGCAGCATGAGAGTTCATCAATTTCTATAAAATAAAGCCACCGCTGTGCTCTAAAAAGATATAAGTGAAGCACTAGAGCAAACCGCCTAGCTCAAAAGATATAAGTGAAGCACATAGAGTATTCTAATAAATTCACGATTAAAGAGTGTCCCTCTCAAAAGGTGTGTACATCAAGGATGATTGTGGCAAACTAAAATGAAGAGACTCATATCATACAAGAGCCTCCAAGGAAAACACATATCATGTGGTGAATAAAAATATAGCCTAAAGTAAATTTACCGATGGATCGAAGATGAAAGAGGGGTTGCCATCCGGGGCATCCCCAAGCTTAGATGCTTGGTTTTCCTTGAATATAACCCTGGGGTGCCTTGGGCATCCCCAAGCTTAGGCTCTTGCCACTCCTTATTCCGTTGTCCATCAAATCTTTACCCAAAACTTAAAAACTTCACAACCCAAAAGTCAATAGAAAACTCATTAGCTCCATTAGTATAATAAAATAAATCAGCACTTTAGGTACTATTGTGAACTCATTGTAAATTTGTATTGGTCTAATATCTACTGTATTCCAACTTCTCCATTAATCATACCCCCCGATACTACCCATAGATTCATCAAAATAAGCAAATAACACAAAGAAAAAAGAATCTATCAAAAATAGAACATTCTGTAGTAATCTGGAAACTTTGTATACTTCTGTAACTCCAAAAATTCTGAAAATTAGGAGAACCTAGGAAATTTGTATATCAATATTTTGTAATTTTTTAAAGAATTTTATAAATCTTCTGTGATTTTAAACAATTATGCTACTAGACGCAAAAGTTTATGTTTTTCAACAAGATCAAATCAACTATCACCATAGACCATCCCAAAGGTCTTACTTGGCTCAAACACTAATTAAAACACTAAAACACAATTACTGCAGAGGTAAAAAAGTGCATTTATTGAAGAACAGTAGCAAAAACAAAAAACACAAAATAAAAATAAAAATTTGGTTACCTCCCAACAAGCGCTATTGTTTAACTCCCCTAGCTAGGCATAAAACAAAGATCTAGATCGTGTCCCAGCCAGAGTCCCTGCGGAGTGGAGTTTCACCATCTTCGTCATTGTTCCGCTGATAGAAGATTCCCGCTGCTACGAGTTGTTCCGCTGCTAGCATAGAGCAAGTGTAGTATCGCAGGCGTAGTGTCGCCATGCTGATGTGAACCTTTGTAACATCAGACCTTTGTATTTATTCTTGTAATAAGAGCTGATTTGTTCTATGTCAAGTAGTGTCGTATTCCAGAGACTTCTCCTCGATCTTTGGGCTGGAATATACGGCGTTCCGGTTTCTCTGAGCCGGGGTGCCACAGGCTTGGTATCAGAGCAGGTCTGGCTGTAGGACGCCCTAGTCAGCGCGAGCGGTAGAAACCGGTAGAAATCGGTAGTATAGAGTCTGGTTTGTTTATTGCATTTGGTTGCTGCATTTGTTTGTTGCATATCATGCATATAGCCTTAGTATTTGTGATAACGGTTTATCTGGTGAGTGTAGCTGGCATCGATTTGGATCCACTACAGCTCAACCTTTGCATTTCTCCATTTCCTTTTTCTTTTGGTGTTTGGTGTCATTTCTGTCCCGACACTGTTTGCAAAAATGGTGCTCAGGTATCGCGCCGATGTTTTTCTTTCATTCCCGTCTATCGTTTCGGTGATGGACATGTTTCTATCCCGGATCATTCTTTTATTTTGTTGTGTTGGCAACCCTTAATGATCTTAGTTATCAAGAAAGGGCAATGTCAGCAGCCTTAGTTTTTCCCTGCTGTCCTATTTCTTGGACGAGTACTGATCTTTTTCCATCCGCTTGATAATAATGTGGTTACGACCTTCGTGTCTCACTGCATGATTACCAAGTACGTCCTCGTCTCCGAGCTAGTCCAGGTTGCTATCTGGCTAAGCTAGCACTTGGTGTAGCGCTGTTTACACCAATTCTTCCACACATCGTCCTCGTGCACATCGTCACAGCATGCTAGATCGTAGAACCGGAGATCCCGCGAGATTTGTGTGCTTAAGTAGGCATGCATATTGTGTGACTAGCAGTAATATGTGACCTTGATTGTGTGTGAATTGATTTTGGTTGTGTGCTTTTTTTAATTGAGTTTTCTTTTGCTTCTTTCTTTTTGGGCCCCGGTGTTACATTATTTTTTTCCCCTATAATGAATTGCTCATCAACCAACACCGGACTCAAAGAAGCAATACGGATTTGAAATATTTGGAAGAAGCTCAGCTAAACATTATGGTCTACGCAGTCAACCGCATTATAGCATTAATATTTGCTCAGAATACCAATGGTGTATTGGCTTGACTATCAGCATCGAGTCTACATCAGTGCAAAATCCTCACAGCAGTTATGATCCTGCCAGCAGAAGAACAAGTCAGTTGCAAGACCAACGGTATATTTTCAGACAGAGGTATGGATCATATACAAAATTTTGGCTTAGCAATGCATGATGCTTGAAATATGTTATCATCCAAAATAAAGTCAGAATGGGATATGCTCAATGAAGACAGTCAAACAATTTTTCTCATGCAAATAATTGGCCTCAGAATATTATGGGCGTGCGTATGGATTTCAGTCTGCATATCAGTATGAAGTTTTGGATATAAGAAACCCAGTATTCTTCCACACGCTATCGAAAGAAATTTATGATGCAAGGCTCCTCAATTTTCCTCAGTATGATATGCAAACAATTTCCGTCCCACGATACCCAGTCTTTCTCAGCAAGATACCTCGGTAAAAGCTTCTGACAGACGAAAATGAAATTTTCTCAACAAGCAAATCTGAGGAGAAGCTTCTCAAGTACGGAACTCAGGCTTCTCCAGCACAATAATTAGACGTAGCTTCATGTGTAAGCTATAGAGCCTTCTTCTGCATGATACACAAACAAAATATTTAAGCAGAAGTTAACAAGTCTTCCTCAGCAAGCTACTCAGATGGCTTCTCTCGTAAGCCATTCAGTCTGCGTCAGTACCACACCATGTACCATCCTCAGAGATTTTAGGAAGAGTTGCCAATGCATGGCAGCACTGCTCAAGAACCAGACTTGCAATAATTTTGTCAGAGGTAAAATTCAGTCAAAACATATGCCTACCGCAAGGATCGAGTGATCGGTGGCATGTCCTTCTTATATATGGTGAGTATGCATCCCCAGTCATCTCAGTCGCTCATATGAGATGTGACAGTGATCCTGCAGATATACCTAAGAAAAGTAAGAATCCCACAACCTCGTGAGTCAGGCAAAGGAAAATAAAGATGAGCAGAAACACATATCATGAAATACAAGGATCGACAAGATCTGGAGATGACATCACAAAATCATCGGTCTTGACAATGGTGATGAAGGTCATTATTCCTGCAACTGACAAGGAGATATTATAAAACCTTGTCACCTTCTTGTATGATTAGCCTCAGCAATGAGCTCCGTACAGCTACAAACCCCGGGTATATGTTATATGTGTGCGGACCCAGGTCAGAAAACAAGCACAAGGAATAATATCAAAAATATTAATCACCTCCATGGTCATACGAAGAATCAAGGACATGTGTGACCAAGTTATCTCAGTAAGGTATCCTAACAAAGAAAATCATGACCGTAAAAAGGATGAGACTGACAGCAAAGGTATGATGATTTTTGCGCGACCATCAGGGTCCGGATACCCAAGTCAGTTGAAAACCATAATCCCATGTGGATCCACAATGTCCTACTCTCAGCGGCCTACCCTAGTTATAAGGATTTTTCATATCCCGCTGACCCGCTTAACATGGTTAGTGTGGAATATCCATGTCTATTCTGTCAGATCCAAAATTCCTTTACAACCTCAGAAGTTTAACCTCAGCAGCAGTGTTAGAGCATATCACAGCCTATTACCATAGATGGGTATATCAACCACATGAGAAGAATCAAAAGCCGAACAACCAGGTCAGACCCGATATACTCACTGACAGAATCAAGTACATGGTCAATCTGTCCGGAAAGCAATTGTCCGTCAGCCCCCTATCGGGCCAGTCTCAAGATGTAAATAATTGAGGTTTGACACAGCTATAACTCCATACACCGTTGTATTGCTCACAACAGCAGGCAGTCAAATCGTTGGTACATATCTCATGCTCGAGCCAAAGAAATAAATCAAGATAAGTCAGTGCCACTTATGAGCAATCAGATCACGTAAGGAGATGGCCATGATAATTCTCAGCATTTATTGAACCCAGAAGACATGCATTTATTTGAAGCAACCCCATGGCAGAAGTAAAAAGGTTTCATGATCAAAAGAAAATTTATGCTCAGATCCATTGGACATCACCGCAGATATGAGAAAATTCACGTCAGTAAAAGGATTGGGTATGTGAGCAAAATCCGTCAGAATTTGTGGAAAGGTGAAGCAAACCACCCCAGAGCAAGGTAAGTTGATCATCTGAAATCCTTGTGGGAACAATAAATAAAGGAAAAAGGATACCCGAGTTGGAAATGGTGTCCTCAAGTCATACTTGTTCCCTGAGCAATTGAATCTTGAGGACGAGATTTCTTTAAGGGGGTAAGAGTTGTAACAGCCTGGATTTTGGCCCCTTTCTTTTTCTTTTGATTAATTTGGTTTTTGCTCTGTTTTTATTTTTGGAGTGGTTCTGTGGCCTTGCCATCTGGGAGATCATCCTCATTTCTCCTCCCAAGTGGCTCATCATTCTCAAAACCTTACCAAGATCATGTCACTTCACTCCTTGACCAAACCCTAAACTCTTTTTATAGGGAAGATTCCTTTTTCATTCAAGGAATAACCCTATCTGCCCTAGGTTGAGAAGCAACCCATATTTATGTCCATCAAAAAATCCCCAAATAATTCTCATAATTCCTTGGGTCATAGATAGCTCAAATATGCCCAAACATTTCCTTGGCCAGTTCAAAAATAATTCCCCAATATTCCTTTTTCTATTCTGCCCTAAATGGCACTTTGTGAAGGAAGTGTCATTTATATTTCTCCTAGTGGCTCCCAACATTTTTGGGAATGCTTATATGTCCAAATATTTGCCCCATGCACAAGTTCAAATTTATTTTCCTAGCCAATCTTCCTCAGTGAATTTTCAAAGTTTCTGTCAAACAAAAGGCTTGGTGAAGGAAGTACTAGCTAGGAGTACCCAAATGAGTTGAACTTTTGCAAACTTCTTAATGTTCTCATATTAACCCCCTCCACCCATTTGCAGCCCCATCAAATCATCTATGAGAGCACAGGAGCAAATCTTTGATTCTGGCAAAATTTTCAGGTTGTGAAGCAAGTGTATTTTATATTGCTTCAAAAATCCTGATAAATTACCAAATCATTCTTATACCTATAAAACATCTCTCCACCCAATTTGGCATCATTTAATTGAGCCATTTGATCACCAAAATTATTCCAAGTTTATGGACAGAAATGATGTTTGTGAAGCAACTGCCATTTTGGCTTGTCCATTTGGCATGATCTTTTTACAACATCATCATATGTCCAAATAATCAAGCCTTGCCCAATCTTAGCCCAAGTTGACACTCCATGTGAGTGCACATTCATGATCTTGATTCTGGACTAAATATGCAGTTGTGAAGCAACTATGATTTATCTTGGTCCAAATCTTCTCAAACTTACCAGGATGAAAGTCCTTCTTTACCTCAACCTCGCAGACAACTCCATTGTTCCCAAAACCCTTCTTGTTGATCACCAGTGTTCACCCAAGTTTACTAAACTTTAGAGGGTAATATCCATTTAACCGTAGCAGTTTTAACCAAACTACCACCTCAGTTGAAACCACCCTTTGAAGGACTTACCACTAGACAACATTGACCAGCCATTTGGCTCTTCTCGATGCCAGTCCGTGCGGTGACCACCGCTTTGGCATGCAATGGCCGCGCCCAGAATGGTTTCTTGCTCGGGCCCCTCCCCCTCTCGTCATCTTTTCGCGCGTGAGAAAGTCCAGTGGCTTCCCCGTGTCGTCGCAGTTCCGCTGGACCCCTCTCCCCCTCCGTCCGTTTCCTCACCGACGCTCGCCGCTGAGCGCCCACGAGAGCATAGTGCACCAACCGTTGTCTTCCTCCTCGGCTGCATCCTCCCTGCGCTCCTTTGGCCTTCTCCTCCCCGTGAGACTACCCCTGTGCCTCCTGCGTCGTCTACCTCCAAGCTCGCGAGCGTGGGCACGCGTCCGCGGCGCCAGACACGCGTCCGCGATGGTGCCAGCTCGGCCACCTCGCCCCGCGGCTATATAAGCCCACCCCGAGGCATCTCGACCTCACCACTGGCCTCGCCTCTCTCCCAGCTCCCTCCCCGTCCACTCGCCTAAGCTTCTGGATCTCTCCTCGACCCCCATGGCCGCAGTGCCTCTCGCTGGAGCCCGATTAAATTCGTGGCAGCCGGTGCCCCTCCCTCCATTCTTTCACCACCAAAGGCCACCCTGCTCCACCTCAAGCCTCCCCCACCCCTCCTTTTGCCGCCAGAGCCGCCATGGCCACGTGCCCAAGTTCGGCTGAAGCCATCGTCCGCCACGGCCGAAGCTTCGCCATCTCCCGCGCTCTTCGTTGGCCGAGACCTATCTGAACGAGACCACCCTGTTCCCCTGATCACGCCGGTGGTTCGGGCACTCCGAACGGTGGCCGGAGCCGCTGGAACCATCGCCGGAGCCCCGCCTCTGTCCTCTATTGTGGTGGGTGCCACGGCCCTTCCCCGCGATCCCTTCTGGGCCCCTCAGGTGCGGCGTCCCGCGACAATCCCTCCGGTGGTCCGAGCTCCGCCGGAGCTGGTCGGAGTCGCTAGGGCCGGTGCTGGCAGTGCCTAAGCCTCGCCTTTGTTCAGCCCGAGTCGGGAGGAAGAAAGAGGAGCGGGAGGAGGGAGTTGACCAGCAGCGTGGACCCCGCGGCCCCACCTGGCAGTGAGACGGAGCCGGCCCTGTGTTGACCATCCCCCGCCATGTCAGATAAGTGAAAGTGTAATTCCATTTGACATTTTCGCTGACCGAAAGCCTATTTCTAACTTTGCGTTTCTGCCTTATCCACTCAGGGACCCGACTGTGAATATAATTTTTACAGAAAAGTCCCTGAACTTCAACCCTCTATAACTTTTCAATCCTAACTCCGTTTAAGGTGAAACCAACGCTCGCTTCTTCGTTTTGTTGAGCCCTTTCTGTTGGTATCACTTTCATTATGTTTTGGCATACTGAAAATGACCATTTTGCCCCTGTCCTTAATTAGCCCCCTCCGAGAGAGAACGATTTCCGGCGATTCTTTCCGCGAGCTTCTCACACTGTCTCCGGGTGATTTCTTCCACCCCAGGCAAGCCACACCCTCCATTTGCATCACTATAATGCAGTGACATGGTTTCACTTATTTGAATTTGTTTAAAATATGGCTTTAGCTACATGACTCTATGCATGGCATTTTCTCGGAGTATTATTTTGATCTTGTTGTTGGCATGCTATTGTTTGGATTACTGGGAGTTATGTCTGTAGTTGATGAGTATCATGTTGCCATTGGAGTATTAGTGGCTGTTATTATGTTTGTTTCAGGATGATATCTGTTAGTGTATTTTGGAGTATTACTTTGGATGTCATGCTACCTTTGGATTATTAGTGGTTAGTATGATTATCTTCATGATGATAGTTGATGTTCTGTTGCTTGGAGTATTATTTTCGGAGATGATGTTTACATGTGGATCATAGTTGGATAACTTGTTCTTGCATATTGGAGTAGTAGTATTATTGTTGTCAGATTCATCATGATAGTAGTGTTGTGCTACCCTTGGAGTATTTTGAGATGATGATATTATGCTTGGATTATTGTTGGATATTTCTATGACTTGGATTATAGTTTGATAGTTGACATCGGAGTATCAGTTATCATGGTTATGTTTTTGGGGATAAATTCCGTCAGTAAGTTGGTCAGGTGCCGCCGAACCGGACTTTTCCAGTGCAACCACATTTGCTGTTATGGGACGGCCCTAATGCAGTCTATTGTCGTGCCTCTCGCCGGTGCCTCCAACTAGGGAAGGTTATGGGCGTGCTGTAACCTAGCCCGGTAAGTAGGCATAACCTTGTGAGCCCGTTGTTGAGTTTTTGCGTGCGTGTCCCCATATGGGACGGGCCATGACGGTGGTCGTTGTGTCTTGATGTAGACACGGGGCCACCCGTAACTTAGCCTAGAGGGGAGTGAGTCAGAGTGGCCGGGAGAGTGTAACAGCAGTAGATCAGTTTTGTCGGAACGCCGTTGGTCCACCTGAATGGGAGTGCGAGGCCATGGGTTCTGTGGTGTGGGTACAGTGTGCTACCTCTGTAGAGTGTCTGTTTAATCTATCGATAGCCGCGTCCTCGGTCATGGGCATGGGTTCGTACTATGGTACACCGTTCGATCAACACTCACATGACGGACTGACTTATAGGTGATGGATATGCGGATATTTGGAGCAGTACAGATTGGCCAAGTATTGGTCGTGGTTGTGATCGCCGTAAGGATCACGGGCCATTTATTGGTCGTGGTTGTGATCGCCGTAAGGATCACGGGCCATTTATTGGTCGTGGTTGTGATCTCCGTAAGGATCGGGGGCCAAATATTGTTTGTGGTTGTGATCGCCGTAAGGATCATAGTTTGAGACCAAGTGTTGGTCGTGGCAGTGATCGCTGTAAGGATCACCATTTGGTTTTGATCACGAGGTCATCGAGATGGTATATTGCTTGGCCGGTTAGCCAAGAGAGATATGGTTATGGAGATCTGAGATGGTGACTTATTAGTATTGTAGTAGTTTCATATCATGCTTAGTAGTTGCTGTGGTATCATGATAGCTGTTAATTTAATTAACCTTCTTAATGCTATATTGTTGTCTTGCCTTGATGTTTTTGGTTGTTGTGAGCTTGCAAGTACATTCAATTTACTGACCTGGCGTGTCATGCCAGATTGCAGGTGATGCCGTGATTGCTTGATTGCTTGTCATGGTTTCCGTTCATGCAAGCTAGATCGTGTCCCAGCCAGAGTCCCTGCGGAGTGGAGTTTTACCACCTTCGTCATTGTTCCACTGGTAGAAGATTTCCGCTGCTACAAGTTGTTCCGCTGCTAGCATAGAGCAGGTGTAGTATCATAGGCGTAGTGTCGCCGTGCTGATGTGAACCTTTGTAACATCAGACCTTTGTATTTATTCTTGTAATAAGAACTGATTTGTTCTATGTCAAGCAGTGCCGTATTCCAGAGACTTCTCCTCGATCTCTGGGCTGGAATATGCGGCGTTCCGGTTTCTCTAAGCCGGGGTGCCATAGGCTAGAGGTCGGTGTTTGTGGCGGTGTTGACTAGGAGTCGGCATTTGTGCTTGAGGACGGCGTTTGGGGTCCTGTAGGCTGGGGGCAAGGTTAGCATTGTTGGATCACCCGTTTCATATACCACCTAGCTACACATGCTAGGGTGGTTGGCATCGGCGATGGTAGCATAGGGTTACGGATGACGTTGCTAGGTGCAGCTCTGACGGATTTACATATAATTTTAATGTTACAAATACTTTTTGAGCCGCCTGATGATAGACTATTGTTTCTGCTTTTTGCTTGTCTTGTCTAGAAATATACATTTGCTAAAGCTACTTTTATGACCAACCAGCAGAGATCCTTTCACTAAGTGACAGTGACATCCAAGATTGTGAACTGCCCTAAAAATAGTCAATATTGAATTGTTATGAATTAAGCAACCATTTTTGGAAAATAAATATTGATTTAATTAATTTCATATTTCCTCTATTGCTACTACCGTTGTAGAACTGTGAAGGCGTGCACATGTCTTTTTAGGAATTTGTATGTGAATGACTATTTATGAAAAGTCCCCCTTTAGCAGAATAGTTTTCCAAGATAATTTAATTTTCCATGTGTTGAGAATTTCATATAAACGTTGTTTTGCAACGTATTCCAGGCGAGACAATGTGCTGTAATATATGTACCAACTTCGGTTGCCCTGGATTCGAGTCAGGCGTTCTTCACAGCGCGATAACAGTGCCTCTTCCTCGATGCTACAAGAAATGCCTAGTAAGGAGAAATGTTTGGCACCCCGTGCCCATCAGTTACTACCAACTACTGTATCTTTCTGATGGCAGGAAATACAAGTTTCTCCCATATTGGTGGAATGGAATGCCTACATTTAACTAGATGTTTTCAATTTTTGATATATCTTGTTTTATCAAATGCTACATGTTGAAAACAATTGGTAGAAATATGAAAACCGCTACCTATATTGATTATACATGTCGGTATTCAAGGATTCCTTCTTGTCGGTTTGAAGAATTTTTTCTTTTTTGCACAGTATGTGCCATGCTATTGTAGGAAGCAAGTCACTTCTTCAATCAATCAGCAGAAAGAGGAAGCATTTCAAGAAGAAGGAAAACAAAGGAATCCAGTACACTGATCACCAATGAGGATCTGTCATATGAGATCTGCGTCACCAATGAACCTAACCGGTCTAAAATTCATCGAACTGGCTGGGAAAAGCTAATTAGCAACTACAATCTTCATTATCGAGATCTAATCATCATAAAACTAGATACCATGAGTCTGTTAATTGAGATACATCTGAGACTCAGTGATCATCGAGGAGGTCACAGATCCCTTCCCAGTCCATCACTAAGTAAGTGCATCAACTTCCATCCTGCTTTATCAATATTGTTTATCAGCGTAGTTTGGTGCTCCTACCTCTGTCCATGAAACTGTTGGAAATATGCCCTAGAGGCAATAATAAAAGTATTATTATATTCATTGTTCATGATAATTGTCTTTTATTCATGCTATAACTGTATTATCCGGAAATCATAATACACGTGTGAATACATAGACCACAATATGTCCCTAGTGAGCCTCTAGTTGACTAGCTCGTTGTGATCAACAGATAGTCATGGTTTCCTGGCTATGGACATTGGATGTCGTTGATAACGGGATCACATCATTAGGAGAATGATGTGATGGACAAGACCCAATCCTAAGCATAGCACAAAGATCGTGTAGTTCGCTTGCTAGAGCTTTTCCAATGTCAAGTATCTCTTCCTTAGACCATGAGATCGTGTGACTCCGGATACCGTAGGAGTGCTTTGGGTGTATCAAACGTCACAACGAATCGGATGACTATAAAGGTGCACTACGGTATCTCCGAAAGTGTCTGTTGGGTTGACACGGATCGAGATCGGGATTTGTCACTCCATATGACGGAGAGGTATCTCTCGGCCCACTCGGTAATGCATCATCATAATGAGCTCAAAGTGACCAAGTGGTTGGTCACGAGATCATGCATTACGGTCTGAGTAAATTGACTTGCGGTAATGAGACGTAACAAGGTATTGGGATACCGACTATCGAGTCTCGCAAGTAACGCATCGATTGACAAAGGGAATTGTATACGGGTTTGATCGAATCCTCGACATCGTGGTTCAACCGATGAAATCATCGAGGAGCATGTGGGAGCCAACATGGGTATCCAGATCCCATCGTTGGTTATTGCCGAGAGTCGTCTCGGTCATGTCTCAAGGTCTCCGAACCCGTAGGGTCTACACACTTAAGGTTCGGTGACGCTTAGGGTTGTATGAATATGAGTATGCAGCATACCGAATGTTGTTCGAGTCCTGATGAGATCCCTGACGTCACGAGGAGTTTCGGAATGGTCCGGAGGTAAAGAATAATATATAGGAAGTGGTATTTCGCCATCGGAAAGTTTCGGTCTCCCAGAATGTACCGGACCACCGAAGGGTCCTGGGTCCACCGGTTGGGGCCACCCATCTCGGAGGGCCCCACGGGCTCAAGTGGGAGGGGAGCCAGCCCATGGTGGGCTGGTGCGCCCCCCTAGGCCCACCCCTGTGCCTAGGGTTGAAACCCTAGGGTGGGGGCACCACATGCCTTGGGGGCACTCCACCTCTCGCCGCCGCCCCTTGGGAGATTCAATTTCAGGGCGGCGCCCCCTGGGGCCTATATAAGGAGGGCAGGGGAGGCAGCCGCACCTTGTGCTTTGGCGCCTCCTCCCCTGCAACACCTCGCCCTCCTCCCGTAGTCGCTTGGCGAAGCCTGCTGGAGTTCTTGCATCCACCACCACGCCTCGTCGTTGCTGGATCATCATCAACCTCTCCTTCCCCTTGCTGGATCAATAAGGAGGAGACGCGTCTCCGCCTCGTAGGTGTTTTGAACGCGGAGGTGCTGTCCGCTCAACACTTGGACATCGGTGATCTGAATCACGCCGAGTACGACTCCATCATCACCATCCCTTGAACGCTTCCGCACTCGATCTACAAGTGGTATGTAGATGCAATCTCTCTCCCATGACTCGTTGCTTAGATGAACTCATAGATGGATCTTGGTGAAACCGTAGGAAAAATTTTAATTTTCTCGCAACGCTCCCCAACAAAGGGCATCATGAGCTAGGTCTATGCGTAGTTCTCTAATGCACGAGTAGAACACAATTTTGTTGTGGGCGTGGATCTTGTCAACTTGCTTGCCACTACTAGTCTTTTCTTGCTTCAGCGGTATTGTGGGATGAAGCGGCCTGACCAACCTTACACGTGCGCTTACGTGAGATCGGTTCCACCGATCGACATGCACTAGTTGCATAAGGTGGTCAAGGCGGTGTCTGCTCTCCCACTTTAGTTGGAGCGGATTTGATGAAAAGGGTCCTTATGAAGGGTAAATAGAAGTTGACAAAATCACGTTGTGGTTATTCGTAGGTAAGAAAACGTTCTTGCTAGAACCCAATTGCAACCACGTAAAAGATGCAACAACAATTAGAGGACATCTAACTTGTTTTTGCAGCGATTG
This sequence comes from Aegilops speltoides, assembly GCA_021437245.1. Classification (NCBI taxonomy): domain Eukaryota; kingdom Viridiplantae; phylum Streptophyta; class Magnoliopsida; order Poales; family Poaceae; genus Aegilops; species Aegilops speltoides. The sequence continues at coordinate 126,783,545 of CM038144.1, forward strand.
TTCATGTGATGTGATATGGCCAGAAGTTGTGATGAATGATGATTAATATATTGTGATGTATGAGATCATGTTCTTGTAATAGGATTCACGACTTGCATGTCGATGAGTATGACAACCTGCAGGAGCCATAGGAGTTGTCTTTATTTTTTGTAAGACCTGCGTGTCATTGAAGAACGCCATGTAAATTACTTTACTTTATTGCTAAAACGCGTTAGCCATAGAAGTAGAAGTAGTCGTTGGCGTGACAACTTCATGAAGACACGATGATGGAGATCATGATGATGGAGATCATGGTGTCATGCCGGTGACAAGATGATCATGGAGCCCCGAAGATGGAGATCAATGGAGCTATATGATATTGGCCATATCATGTCACTACTATATAATTGCATGTGATGTTTATTATGTTTATGCATCTTGTTTACTTAGAACGATGGTAGTAAATAAGATGATCCCTTACAACAATTTAAAGAAGTGTTCTCCCCTAACTGTGCACCGTTGCTACAGTTCATCGTTTCAAAGCACCACGTGATGATCGGGTGTGATAGATCTTTATGTTCACATACAACGGGTGTAAGACAGTTTTACACATGCAAAACACTTAGGGTTAACTTGACGAGCCTAGCATGTACAGACATGGCCTCGGAACACGGAGACCGAAAGGTCGAACACGAGTCGTATGGAAGTTACGATCAACATGAAGATGTTCACCGACGATGACTAGTCCGTCTCACGTGATGATCGGACACGGGCTAGTCGACTCGGATCGTGTAACACTTAGATGACTAGAGGGATGTCTAATCTGAGTGGGATTTCATTGTAATAATTTGATTACATGAACTTAATTATCATGAACTTAGTCTAAAACCTTTGCAAATATGTCTTGTAGATCAAATGGCCAACGCTCATGTCAACATGAACTTTAACGCGTTCCTAGAGAAAACCAAGCTGAAAGATGATGGCAGCAACTATACGGATCGGGTCCGAACCCGAGGATCATCCTCATAGCTGCCAAGAAACAATATGTCCTAGAAGGACCGCTAGGTGACGCCCCGTCCCGAGAGAACCAAGCCGTTATGAATGCTTGGCGGTCTCGTCTTGATGATTACTCCCTCGTTCAAGCGGCTTGCTTTACACTTAGAACCGGGCTCCAAAAGCATTTTGAGCATCACGGAGCATATGAGATGTTCAAGAGCTGAAACTAGTTTTCCAAGCTCATGCCCGGTCGAGAGATATGATGTCTCCGACAAGTTCTATAGTTGTAAGATGGAGGAAAATAGTTCTCACAAGGAGCACATACTCAAGATGTCCAGGTTGCACAACCGTATGACCCAAATGAACATTAACCTCCCTGATGAGGCGGTCATTGACAGAATCCTCCAGCCGCTCCACCAAGCTACAAGAGCTTTGTGGTGAACTACAACATGCAGGGGATGGTGAAGACCATTCTGAAGTGTTCTCAATGTCAAGTCGGCAGAGGCTGAAATCAAGAAAGAGCATCAAGTGTTGATGGTCAATAAGACCACTAAGTTCAAGAAGGGCAAGGGCAAGAAGAACTTCAAGAAGGACGGCAAGGATGTTGCTGCCCCGTAAGCCGCCATCGAAGAAGTCAAAGAATGGACCCAAGCCCGAGATCGAGTGCTTTTATTGCAAGGGAAGGGTCATCGAAGCGGAACTGCCCCAAATACTTAGCGGACAAGAAGGCCGGCAACACCAAAGGTATATTTGATATACATGTAATTGATGTGTACCTTACCAAGACTCGTAGTAACTCCCGGTATTTGATACCGTGCGTTGCTCATATTTGTAACTCACAGCAGAGCTGCGGAATAAACGAAGACCATGGCGAAGGACGAGGTGACGATGCGCATCGGGAATGGTTCCAAAGTCGATGTGATCGCCGTCGGCACGCTGCCTCTACATTTACCTACGGGATTAGTTTTGAACCTTAATAATTGTTATTTAGTGCCAAGTTTGAGCATGAACATTGTATCTGGATCTCGTTTAATACGAGATGGCTACTCATTTAAATCCGATAATAATGGTTGTTCTATTTATATGAGAGATATGTTTTATGGTCATGCTCCGATGGTCAATGGTTTATTCTTAATGAATCTCGAGCGTAATATTACACATATTCATAGTGTGGATGCCAAAAGATGTAAAGTTGATAATGATAGTCCCACATACTTGTGGCACTGCCGCCTTGGTCACATTGGTGTCAAGCGCATGAAGAAGCTCCATGCTGATGGACTTTACAGATCTCTTGATTATGAATCATTTGACACATGCGAACCGTGCCTCATGGGCAAATGACCAAGACTCGCTTCTCCGGAACAATGGAGCGAGCAACCAACTTGTTGGAAATCATACATACCGATGTGTGCGGTCCAATGAGCGTTGAGGCTCATGGAGGATATCGTTATGTTCTCACTCTCACCGATGACTTGAGTAGATATGGGTATGTCTACTTAATGAAACACAAGTCCGAGACCTTCAAAAGTTCAAGGAATTTCAGAATGAGGTAGAGAATCAACGTGACCGAAAGATAAAGTTCCTACGATCGATCATGGAGGAGAATACTTAAGTCACGAATTTGGTACACACTTAAGGAAATGTGGAATCATTTCACAACTCACGCCGCTGAACACCTCAACAGAACGGTGTGTCCGAACGTCGAATCGCACTCTATTGGATATGGTGCGGTCTATGATGTCTCTTACCGATTTACCGCTATCATTTTGGGGATACGCCTAGAGACAGCTACATTCACTTTAAATAGGGCACCGCCTAAATCCGTTGAGACGACACCGTATGAATTATGGTTTGGGAAGAAACCTAAGCTGTCGTTTCTAAAAGTTTGGGGATGCGATGCTTATGTCAAGAAACTTCAACCTCAAAAGCTCGAACCCAAGTCGAAAAATGCGTCTTCATAGGATACCCTAAGGAAACCGTCGGTATACCTTCTACTTAAGATCCGAGGGCAAAATCTTTGTTGCCAAGAACGGATGCTTTCTGGAAAAAGAGTTTCTCTCGAAAGAAGTAAGTGGGAGGAAAGTAGAACTCGATGAAGTACTACCTCTCAAACGGGAAAGTGGTGCAGCTCAGGAAAAAGTTCCTGTGATGCCTACACCAACTGAAGAGGAAAATAATGATGATGATCAAGGTACTTCGGATCAAGTTGCTACTGAACTTCGTAGGTCCACAAGGACATGTTCCGCACAAGAGTGGTACGGCAACCCTGTCTTGGAAATCATGTTGTTAGACAACGGTGAACCTTCGAACTATGAAGAAGCGATGGCGTGCCCAGATTCCAACAAATGGCTTGAAGCCATGAAATCCGAGATAGAATCCATGTATGAAAACAAAGTATGGACTTTGACAGACTTGCCCGATGATCGGGAGTGCTAGAAAACAAATGGATTTTTAAGAAGAAGACGGACGCGGATGGTAATGTTACCATTTATAAGGCTCGACTTGTCGCTAAGGGTTATCGACAAGCTCAAGGGATTGACTATGACGAGACATTCTCTCCCGTAGCGAAGCTGAAGTCCGTCCGAATCATGTTAGCCATTGCCGCATACTATGATTATGAGATATGGCAGATGGACGTCAAAACGGCATTCCTTAACGGACATCTTAAGGAAGAGCTGTATATGATGCAGCCGGAAGGTTTTGTCGATCCTAAGAATGCTAACAAAGTATGCAAGCTCCAATGATCCATTTATGGACTGGTGCAAGCATCTCGAGTTGGAACATTCGCTTTGATGAGATGATCAAAGCTTTGGCTTTATGCGACTTATGGAGAAGCCTGCGTTTACAAGAAAGTGAGTGGGAGCTCAGAGCATTTCTCATATTATATGTAAATGACATACTTTTGATGGGAAATGATATAGAACTTCTGGATAGCATTAAGGCCTACTTGAATAAGTGTTTTTCAATGAAGGACCTTGGAGAAGCTGCTTATATATTAGGCATCAAGATCTATAGAGATAGATCGAGACGCCTCATAGGTCTTTCACAAAGCACATACCTTGATAAGATTTTGAAGAAGTTCAAAATGGATCAGTCCAAGAAGGGGTTCTTGCCTATGTTACAAGGTGTGAGATTGAACTCGGCTCAGTCCCCGACCACGGCAAAAGATAAACAAGAGATGAGTGTCATCCCCTATGCTTCAGCCATAGGATCTATTATGTATGCCATGCTGTGTACCAGACCTGATGTAAACCTTGCCGTAAGTTTGGTAGCAAGATACCAAAGTAATCCCGGCAAGGAACACTGGACAACGGTCAAGAATATCCTGAAGTACCTGAAAAGGACAAAGGACATGTTTCTCGTTTATGAAGGTGACGAAGAGCTCGGCATAAAGGGTTACGTCGATGCTAGCTTCGACACAGATCTGGATGACTCTAAGTCACAAGACGGATACGTGTATATGTTGAATGGTGGAGCAGTAAGCTGGTGCAGCTGCAAGCAGAGCGTCGTGGCGGGATCTACATGTGAAGCAGAACACATGGCAGCCTCGGAGGCAGCGCATGAGGCAATTTGGGTGAAGGAGTTCATCACCGACCTAGGAGTCATACCCAATGCGTCGGGGCCGATCAAACTCTTCTGTGACAACACTGGAGCTATTGCCCTTGCCAAGGAGCCCAGGTTTCACAAGAAGACCAGGCACATCAAGCGTTGTTTCAACTCCATCCGTGAAAATGTTTAAGATGGAGACATAGATATTTGCAAAGTACATATGGATCTGAATGTCGCAGATCCGTTGACTAAACCTCTCTCGCGAGCAAAACATGATCAGCACCAGAACTCTATTGGTGTTCGATTCATCACAATGTAACTAGAATAGTGACTCTAGTGCAAGTGGGAGACTGTTGGAAATATGCCCTAGAGGCAATAATAAAAGTATTACTATATTTCATTGTTCATGATAATTGTCTTTTATTCATGCTATAACTGTATTATCCGGAAATCGTAATACACGCGTGAATACATAGACCACAATATGTCCCTAGTGAGCCTCTAGTTGACTAGCTCGTTGATCAACAGATAGTCATGGTTTCTGCTATGGACATTGGATGTCGTTGATAACGGGATCACATCATTAGGAGAATGATTTGATGGACAAGACCCAATCCTAAGCATAGCACAAAGATTGTGTAGTTCGTTTGCTAGAGCTTTTCCAATGTCAAGTATCTCTTCCTTAGACCATGAGATCGTGTAACTCCCGGATACCGTAGGAGTGCTTTGGGTGTATCAAACGTCACAACATAACTGGGTGACTATAAAGGTGCACTACAGGTATCTCCGAAAGTGTCTGTTGGGTTGACACGGATCGAGACTGGGATTTTTCACTCCGTATGACGGAGAGGTATCTCTGGGCCCACTCGGTAATGCATCATCATAATGAGCTCAATGTGACCAAGTGGTTGGTCACGAGATCATGCATTACGGTATGAGTAAAGTGACTTGCCGGTAACGAGACTGAACAAGGTATTGGGATACTGACGATCGAGTCTCGGGCAAGTAACTTACCGATTGACAAAGGGAATTGTATACGGGGTTTGATCGAATCCTCGACATCGTGGTTCAACCGATGAAATCATCGAGGAGCATGTGGGAGCCAACATGGGTATCCAGATCCCGCTGTTGGTTATTGCCCGAGAGTCGTCTCGGTCATGTCTGCGTGTCTCCCGAACCCGTAGGGTCTACACACTTAAGGTTCGGTGACGCTAGGGTTGTATGAATATGAGTATGCAGCATACCGAATGTTGTTCGGAGTCCCAGATGAGGTCTCGGACGTCACGAGGAGTTTTGGAATGGTCCGGAGGTAAAGAATAATATATAGGAAGTGGTATTTCGGCCATCGGGAAAGTTTCGGGGTCTCCCGGTAATGTACCGGGACCACTGGAAGGGTCCCGGGGGTCCACCGGTTGGGGCCACCCATCCCGGAGGGCCCCACGGGCTCAAGTGGGAGGGGAGCCAGCCCATGGTGGGCTGGTGCGCCCCCCTAGGCCCACCCCCTGCGCCTAGGGTTGAAACCCTAGGGTGGGGCGCCCATGCCTTGGGCACTCCACCCCCGCCGCCCCCCTTGGGAGATTCAATCTCCCAGGCCGGCGCCTGGGGCCTATATAAGGAGGTCGGGGAGGCAGCCGCACCTTGTGCTTTGGCGCCTCCCCCCCTGCAACACCTCGCCCTCCTCCTCAGTAGTCGCTTGGCGGCCTCGCTGGAGTTCTCACATCCACCACCACGCCGTCGTCAGCTGGATCATCATCAACCTCTCCTTCCCCTTGCTGGATCAAGAAGGAGGAGACGTCTCCCGTCCCATACATGTGTTGAACGCGGAGGTGCTGTCCGTTCAGCACTTGGACATCGGTAATCTGAATCACGTCGAGTACGACTCCATCATCACTATCCCCTTGAACGCTTCCGCACTCGATCTACAAGTGGTATGTAGACGCAATCTCTCTCCCATGACTCGTTGCTTAGATGAACTCATAGATGGATCTTGGTGAAACCGTAGGAATTTTTTTTAATTTTCTGCAACGTTCCCCAACAGAAATGTATGTCATATTTATAGTCATAGTTATTTTCAAAACATTTTTTGCAGTTCCTTGATTATCGTTCCAACTTGATCACATGGATTGAATTTAACCATACCTTTTCAAGTTTCAAAGCAAGTTCATTTCTTTAAACAAATTCGTTTGAAAATGAGTTATTTTCCATGTAGCTCTTGACTATCTAAATGATTTGGAGAAGGAGTACATAGGGAAAAATGTTTTGTCGAGGCATAAACCTCTCATACAGACAATTTCGACAGATGATATACTTTGTGTTTGAGGCTGACGACTTTCCCACCATACCCTTTGTGCAGCGTCTAAACGTCACCAATGTCATAAATGGTCGTCTTGTTAGTCATTCAATATTTGTTTTGATCCACTCCAATGGTTTTGTTTGCTATTTTCGATGTTTTATGTCCTTGTACATTGACTTTATCTAATAATATCGGTACAATCTACCCGTCTGCTGTTGTGAGACTTCTAAAGCTGAACCTTGGATATCTACCTCAAAATGGTGCAATAAGCTTAACAGAGGTGTATGACGCAATAGACATGAGAACGACATACTCCATACAAACCGACGGCAGAATGGAGGTGATCGTTTTTTTAGATTTTGCCTGAGAAGCTCAGCTAAGGGTTGGTTCAATTGTCCTCATCACAATTGAAAAGCGGTGGCCAACTTTGGGAAACATGAAGCTGATGTGGCTGATAATCAACGACCTTTCTTGATAGAGTGTTGCTGGTGACTATAGTTCCTATATCAAAGTTCAGTAATGTATGTCTGGTTTTTGAACAGGATGTACATCCCAGTTTTGTTATTTAGTTATGTCATGGTATATAGCTGAGCATATATCTATGTCCAAGAGGACAGTGGTGAGAATTCTCGATCAAAAAAGGTGAAACACTAACGTGGGTTACTTTATTTATCTGTGATGATAATAAAAGGATTTGCTGACTAATAATGGAGAATGAATGGTTGTGGTGAAGTATATTACTACATAGGTTAGTGATGTTCCTAGCTCCCCACGTCAGTTGTATACATATTTTCTCTATGGTGCTCCACGGAATAGCGGGGTGCCAAGTAGTTTGTTGCAATGAGATCACACATAGCAGTTCTCCTGTCCAATACAGGGTAGTGCACCATCCCTAAAAAACTAGTGCATTTCCCTATGGCTCTATTACCTTAAACATCCATACTTTTACAAAGTGAATCTTAAAACAGACGTCCATGCCTCTACGAGTGAACAAGTCAGAGAAAATATTTCAAATACAGATGCATGGACGTGGCTTCTTATGCTGCTGAAACGACACCTTTCAAAGTGCAATGCGTCCCTTAAAACATTTGACAGAACATGGGCACGGATTAACGTATGTGCCATCCCATAGCTTCACATTCGTGCTAGACATAGCGTCGTACATGTGCCTCTAGTTGCGCCTCTCGTTGCTTAAGTGTGCTGGCAGCTTCATGTCCGCGTCTCTCATTGCTTCTCGTTGTTTCTGTCCATAACATAGCATGATTTGCAACACGGACACACAATAGTGCCTCTAGAAAAACACATCAATGCTCCTCTCAGTGAACATATCACCGAAAACAATTGCCACATGGATACTTCACGCATGTGTCTCTGAGAGTTAAAGGATCCACTTCAAGCATGCTTCTCTTGGTTAGAGACGCATGCCTCTACATGCTGTCCCTGCGTGCCTCACGATATAAATTGTAAAAATTGACATTTCATAGTGTTGCAATCAAATTATGCAAGACAATGATCTTCTCCCTGAGTTGCTGGGCTCCGGAGGTCCTCATTCTAGAGTAGCAAAGCAGTGCGCCGTGTTCTACAAAGAAGTGCGGCTACATCTATAATGCAGCTCGGCAACTGAACCAGGTTCTTTCAATCGCCTACCACGTACCAAAACAATGCTCATTTGGAGATACAACGGTTGTTAAAAACATGACTGCTCAATTTTTTTAAAAAGCACGACCAAAAACCCAGGATGTGCACAACCACATCGACATGGAGATGGAACCATGATCCAAAACCCACGATGTGCACAACTGCATCGATAGGGAGATCATGCAATCCTTTGCCGCTACCGCGCCCTTAAATTTAGACTTCTGTCGTGGTCTTGTCACCCACAAACAATAGAAATTGCCATTGCACTCCCACTCATTGTTCCCCACAAAATACCAGGTTGGAGGAGGAAGAACTGCTCCAGGCCATGGGATTCATCAAGGAATTCAAGGAGGTGTAGGCCCACGACAACACCAAGTTGCACGTGATCCACACCAACGACTTGCACAAGGCGGCGACCACCATCGAGCAGTACGAGCGACACCTCCATTTCGAGCGCCACAAGATCATTGGAGTTGATGTGGAGTACACCAACGACGATGGCGAAAATCAGAAACCCACCCTCGTCCAACTCTCCGTCAGCAAGAATCATCCGGTGCTGCTCTTCCAACTGAGCGCCGCCGACAAGAACTACACCAAGATTGACAACTTCCTCGCCGACCCCAGGTACATGTTTGACGGCTTCTCCATCGACGGTGACATAGACTTACTCGGGTGCGTCGGACTGCAGATCGCCCACTTCGTCGCCATCTAGAAGGAATGGAGGGTGCCTACAGCTACCAAGCCTCTCGACTCCCTTGGGGACATCTCAGGCATCCTCATCGAAGACTACTACAACAACATGAAGAAGAAGCCGACCAACACAAAACACAGGCGCTGGGCGTCCATGCGCCTGTCCATGAGGCACATTGAGTATGCGACAAAGGACGCTTATGCTGCGTACAATATATGGAGCCGTGTAACGCCCCAGATTCAATGCGCCAGGTGTCCTCCAGTTATTCGCCGTCGTTGCCATGTCATTTGCTTGCGTGTTGCATTTTGCCATGTCATCATCTGCATTTCATTTGCATGTTTTTCAAAACTTGCATCCGTTCGGGTTCCCCCAGTTCTCTCCGTTGTCCATTCTGAGCACAGCCACATTCGCGCACGCCCGTCGCCCCTCCCAGACCTTGTTTCGTGAGCGGGAGAAAAACGTTCTCGGAATGGACCGAGATTTGCCGAGTGGCCTTGGTATATGACCGGTAGACCGCCCGTCAAATTTCGTTCCATTTGGAGGTCGTTTGATGCCCCAACGGTTAACCGAGTTAACTGAAACCCCTCTCTCTTTGCAGCCCAGCACCCCTTCACCACATCCCATGATCCCATCCAAACCCCCTCCATGCTCTCGGTCGTTCGATCACGATCGTGTGGGCAAAAACCGCTCCCCATTTGGAGTCTCCTAGCTCCCTCTACCTATAAATATGTGATCCCCTCCGATTTTTCATGCAGTCCAAACCCTAGCAACTTCCCACTCCACCGCCACACGTGTCCGCCCGCGCCGGACGCGTCCACCGGCCGCGTCACCCCGATGAATCAGCGCCCCACACGTCAGCATCCCCGCCGCCTGGACCAATCCTGCGCCTCCACGTCTCCGCCGCCGCTCCCCTCCACCGCGCGGGCTCGTGAGGTCCAGATCCGGCCCCGTGGCCCAGTCGCCCGCGCCGCTGCCTCATGGCGCACGAGCCTTGCCGCCCGCTCGGCGCCGTCCGTCCGCCGCGCAGCCGCCTCGGACCTCGCCGCCGACCTCCGCCGCCCGGCGCGTCTCGCCTCCGACCGGGCGCGCCCGCCGTCCCTCCACTTCGACCCGCCGCCTGTCGCGCCACCGACCCGCCTCCCATGCGTCGCCGCCTCCCATGCGATCTCGCCGCCAGCGCAGCTCCGAGCCGACCGAGCTCGCCGCCCGACCTCGCCGACCAAGGCCGCCCGGCTTCCCGCGCCTCCTCGCCATGGATCCGGCCTTGCTTGCGCCGAATCCGGCCTCCCCTGTCCACCGGCGAGCTTCCCTGAGCTCCAGACGCCTTTCTCCTCCAACTTTGGCGAAGCTCCGGCGAACCTCGTTCCACGTGCCCTGAAACTCTTGATCTGTTTTCAGGAGGTGATTTTCGTCTAAGTCCTTTTTGCTGATAAATTTTATGCCAACTTCATCATGTCGCATCTCTACACTCGTTGCTCCGATTCATGCATATAATATATCAAAATATTCATTGTGAGATGCTCCTCATTTTGTTCCATTGTGCCATGCTTGTTTGAGTCCATCTTGATGCCATAATGATCGTTGCAAGAGTGCTATATGATGTTAACTGCTGTCTGTTAACAGAACTTGGTGATTTGTCTTTTTCATTGCATTTTGCGTGTGCATCCTATGAGCTTGATGTCTACATGTGTTTTTAACTACATCATGTCATCTTTACAGTGGTGCAATCCACGTATTTTTGTGAGTCTTTTAGTAAGTGCATCGATCTCGTGAAGTAGGGTACTTGCTATTACTGTTTTGCTAGGCTGAATCTGTTGTATCATGATGCTATGTAAACCTGCTTCTACAAGTCATTATATGCTTAATCTGGAGATTTTCACTAAGTATCTTTTGTTATACATGTCATGATCTATCCATACATGCCTCTGGTTGCATTTATAGCCTGCTGTAGCTTGTTGTTATCTTGCTCTCAACTCGCTAAATAATGTTGCTGTCATCCTGTTAACATTAAGTTTTGCCAGGTGTTTTGCTAGTGATCCATGCACCCTATGTACTTGTTCTTGCCATGTATAGCTTCATAAATATGTAATATTACTGCTGGTCACCTTGTAATTCCATGTATTGCTCTGTGGTGAGTTGTACAAGCTCACCAACATGCCTACTTATCGTTGTTCCTGCCATGTCTGAATCTGTCATATCATTTGCCATGTTTGCATGGATGCTACCATCTTTTCTATTGATCTTTGGAATACGTTCAGTAAGGGAGTTCTGTTGTTTGTCTTTAGTATTAGCATGAAATGCCTTTGTTTGCCATGATAAGTTAATGTAACATGTTGTTCGATAGCTCTAAACTTTGGAACCTGATGTTATTTCTGCCATGTCCAGTGATTTCTGCTGTCTGAGACTGTTATTATTTGCAATCTTGCCATGTCCTTTTGAGCATGTTCTAGTGATTTCTGGAGATAGCTCAGTGTTCATGTTTTGTCATGCTTTACCTGTACATCATGTCCATGCCTGTTTCTTCATGTTGAGATGCTGTAATATATTGTTTTGATGCTTGCTAGATGCCTAGTTGCTATTTTGGACAGCTTGTCCTTTAAACTTGTTTCATGTGTATGTGTTAAACCGTTTCTCCGTTTTGAGTGTGCTCTATATGAAACTTGCTTGATTTTGCATGAAGTTTCATATTATCATGTTGCATACTTGTTTTGAGGGTGTTGATTGATGTTTGAATGCATTTTGCATCAATGCCATGTTTGACTCGTTTTGCTCATATCTTCTAGGCCGTTGCTCCGAACTAAATGAACTTTATATGTAACTTGACTAGAATTTCATGTAGATCATCTTGGTGAATATTAACTTGCTGTTTAACAGCTTGAACATAAGGTTTATTCAGATCTGGACCAATTTCGAAATTTGCATATGAGGACTTACCGGGTTAGTTATATGTTGTTTCTGGCCTCATTTAAACTTGCTTTGATGCTCTTGTATGCATCATCTCTTGACATGAGTAGCTTCATGTAGCCTTTGTCATGCATCATGCCTGGTTGTGCATCATGTCATGTTTATGTGTTGAGTGTTTACCGTGTGTTTGCTTCTTTCCGGTTGTGCTCCTTCTCGTTAGTTCCTGGTTCATTGCGATCGTGACGATTCGTTCGTCTACGCTTGGTTCAGCTTCATCTGTTCGTCTTCTTCATGGACTCGTTCTTCTTCCTTGCGGGATTTAAGGAAAGATGACCGTCACCCTGGATCTCACTACTATCATTGCTATGGTAGTTGCTTCGTTCTATCGCTATGCTGCGCTACCAATCACTTGTTCATCAAGCCTCCCAAATTGCCATGTCAGCCTCTAACCTTTTCACTCTTCCTAGCAAATCGTTGCTTGGCTATGTTACCGCTTTTGCTCAGCCCCTCTTATAGCGTTGTTATTTGCAGGTGAAGTTGAAGATTGCTCCATGATGGACATGATTATGTTGGGATATCACAATATCTCTTATTTAATTAATGTATCTATATACTTGGTAAAGGGTGGAAGGCTCGGCCTTATGCCTGGTGTTTTGTTCCACTCTTGCGGCCCTAGTTTCCGTCATACCGGTGTTATGTTCCTTGATTTTGCGTTCCTTACGCGGTTGGGTGATTTATGGGACCCCCTTGACAGTTCGCTTTGAATAAAACTCCTCCAGCAAGGCCCAACCTTGGTTTTACCATTTTCCTCACCTAGCCTTTTCCCTTGGGTTTCCGGAGCCTGAGGGTCATCGTTATTTACCCCCCCGGGCCAGTGCTCCTCCGAGTGTTGGTCCAACCTGAGCGATGTCCGGCGCCCCCTGGGCAACCAGGGTCTATGCCAACCCGACGTCTGGCTCATCCGGTGTGCCCTGAGAACGAGATATGTGCAGCTCCTATCGGGATTTGTCGGCACATCAGGTGGCTTTGCTGGCCTTGTTTCACCATTGTCGAAATGTCTTGTAAACTGGGATTCCGAGACTGATCGGGTCTTCCTGGGAGAAGGAATATCCTTCGTTGACCGTGAGAGCTTGTGATGGGTTAAGTTGGGACACCCCTACAGGGTATAAAATTTTGAGAGCCGTGCCCGTGATTATGTGGCAGATGAGTATTTGTTAATGTCCGGTTGTAGAGAACTTGACACTTGATTTAATTAAAATGCATCAACTGTGTGTGTAGCCGTGATGGTCTCTTTTCTGCGGAGTCCGGGAAGTGAACACGGTTTTGGGTTATGTTTGAACGTAAGTAGTTTCAGGATCACTTCTTGATCATTACTAGCTTCACGACCGTTCCGGTTGCTTCTCTTCTCGCTCTTATTTGCGTATGTTAGCCACCATATATGCTTAGTCGCTGCTGCAACCTCACCACTTATCCATTCCTTTACCCATTAAGCCTTGCTGGTCTTGATACCCATGGTAATGGGATTGCTGAGTCCTCGTGGCTCACAGATTACTACAACAACAGTTGCGGGTGCAGGTTATGCGATGATCATGACGCGAGAGCAATGCTTGCTTGTTTTGGAGTTCTTCTTCTGCTTGTTCTTCGATCAGGGGATAGGTTTCTGGTCGGCAGCCTGGGCTAGCAGGGTGGATGTCATTTGAATTTCTATTTGTGTTTCCTCCGTAGTCGGATGTTGCTCTAATGTATGATGTTGTTGTATTCGTGTGGCATTGTATGCCTCTTGTATGTATCCCCAACTATTATGTAATGGTACGATGTAATGATATCCACCTTGCAAAAGCGTCTTCAGTATGCGCTTCTATCCTTGGTGGGACCTTCGAGTTCCTTTAGGATAGGGTCGTATATTGGGCATGACAAGTTGGTATCAGAGCCTCGACCGACCATAGGAGCCCCCATGATTGTTGGCCGTTGTCGAGTCTAGAAGAAAATTGTTTTTTCGGAGTGTAGTTATATCGGAGAGTAGGAATTCTTTTTACACCTCAGCCCCTTCGTCGCTCTGGTGAGGAATCTTGACATAGGTGTTTTTACTTACTCCTCTTCCCCTCCATACTTTCTTTAGGATCACACAATCAGTTTTCCGGTCGTTGGTTCTCATCTCTTTTCATCCGGTGCATTTCTCATTAAGTTGACTCAAGCCTCTTCATCATTGCCAAGTTCAATCCTCAGTTGTTTTCTTTTCCCACCCGCCCACCCTTTTTCTTCTCAGAGCCGGAGTCCATAATCGAGTATCCATCCTACTCGTGCGAAGTCTTTGCTTTCTTTCAACCGGTGTTTTCTCTTCAAGATATTCATCGGTTCTCCCTTCCAGGTGACTTTGTTTTCCCTCCCTCCCACCCTTTTTCTTCCCGGAGTCTGAGTCTCTTTCGACCATCAATTTCATTCATGCGGAGCCTCTTCAGTCTTTCGACAATTGTTTCAAGCGGTGAATTCTCGTCTCGGTGGACATTCTTCATTTTTTTTCCGGTGGACTCAATTCAAGTTTTTCGGGTTGATCATATTCTTTTCCTTGGATCAAGTGTTTCCCCTAATCGTTCGGATATCGCCAGTTTATCCTTCCAGATTGCTCAAGGCATCTCAGGAGATTCGTCTGTGTTTGAATTAACTCGAGTTTGTCACCTCATTTATATATTTCAGTCATTCCGGTGCATCATCTATCTCTTCAACAATCCTTTTTCGACGGTGTTTTCTTTTAAGTGGGCCCTAACCCACAGGTCTTTTCCTAGGATCTTACCTGACTCTTCTAATTATTCCGGAGCCATTCCTAATTCTTTCAAGTGTGACGTAAGAATGGATCCCATCAGCCACATGCCTTCTCCAAGATCGCTTTCAAATTCTTTTCATTATTGGCTCAACCTTTTCGGTTTTTTCATTCTCCCGGAGAATCTCAATAATTTTGGTGGTGTTTCCCGTCGTCATTTGAAGACTGAAAAAGAGTTCCTTCTAAATCTTGTCTGTTCTCGCAAAGATTCGCGGTTCTAGCTTCATGTTATGCTCTCGTATTATTCCATTTGTCAGATATTCCTTTTTCTCACCTATCCGGAGTATTTTAGGAGTTGATTTCCGTTTCGCTTCACCGGAGGCCATCGTTCTAGAAGAATTATTCGTCCTCACATTTCAGCTACCATTATTCAATTATCCCGGTGCTTCGTTCAAGTGTTCCTTAATCAGCTCATGATCTCTTCGTTCTTTTGCATCTAAATCCCCTCTAGCATATTTGTTCTTGTGATTCTTCCAGGTGATCCATTCTCTTTCATCAGTCATTTTCGAATTTGTACGGTGGTTCGTTCAAGATTCTTTTTCTTTGATTATCATATTAATTCATTCGTTCTTTCCAAATCCTACCGGTGGTTCGTGAAGACTTTCTCAAGTTTTGTGCTATACCCCCCTTAATCCTTTTCAACAAGAATAAGTAGTATGCAAAATTCGTTTATCATCAATTAAATTTGATGAGGATAAGCATAATCTAATTCTTATTCTTATTTCATCCAAGTGAGTAATCCTTTCCTTCGGAGTTTGTTCCTAATGAATAAATTCTAGTTCCAAGTGTTTTCATCTTTTCTTTTCCCGAGTTCAAATTTCCTCGGCCATTTCGTCGGAACCTCCATCTAAATCATCCCAAGCTTTAATCTTATTCTTTCATCTTTCATTTCTATCTCATCATCCTTTTTGTCACCGGAGTTTTTCATGGTGGTTCTTCATGACTTAATTCATTCTTCAAGTGTTCATCAAGATTTTTGTTGGTGGAGTTCAAGTATCTTTTCTTCTCGCGTCTCGAAGTGCAAATAATTCTCCGTTTTCTTCTGATGTGGAGTTTTTCCATTTCTTCGTTCTTCTCAGCTATTCAGACACTTGATTGTGACAGAGTTTCACCTCAAATTTGAGATGTTTTTCCATAGGTCCACAACAAGCTTATTCTTTCGTTGTTGATTTTCTCAACAATTCCGTTCAACCCTTCCTTCTAAGTTCTTTTCATTCAATTCTTTCAATTCTTCCGGAGGCATTGCATTGTTCATCTCATCAAGTGCCATATCATCGGCTGAAGTTCATGTTCTATTTCTTCCATTTTCAGTCGGAGTGCTGCCTAAATTCTTTCATTCTTATCCCTTTTCTATCCTGTTCTAACCGGAGTGGTTTTAGAGTCTATCTTATTTGTTGAGTTATTGATTCTTGTCATACTCGTCATTCCTCTTTTCTACCCGAGCTCTTTCGACTTTGTTCATCTTCTCTCTTGCGTTCTTACTTCACCTCATCCTCTTTCTCTTCCGTCTTGTTCCTAAGATCTCGGGACGAGATCTCTTATTAGTGGAGGAGAGTTGTAACGCCCTGGATTCGATGCGCCAGGTGTCCTCCAGTTATTCGCCGTCGTTACCATGTCATTTGCTTGCGTGTTGCATTTTTCCATCTCATCATCTGCATGTTTTTCAAAACTTGCATCCATTCGGGTTCCCCCGGTTCTCTCCGTTGTCCGTTCTGAGCACAGCCACATTCGCGCGCGCTCGTCGCCCCTCTCAGACCTTGTTTCGTGAGCGGGGGGAAAATGTTCTCGGAATGGACCAAGATTTGCCAAATGGCCTTGGTATATCACCGGTAGACCGCCCGTCAAATTCCGTTCCATTTGTAGGTCGTTTGATGCCCCAACGGTTAACCGAGTTAACCGAAACCCCTCTCTCTTTGTAGCCCAGCACCCCTTCACCACATCCCATGAGCCCATCCAAACCACCTCTATGCTCTCGGTCGTTCGATCACGATCGTGTGGGCGAAAACCGCTCCCCATTTGGAGTCTCCTAGCTCCCTCTACCTATAAATATGTGACCCCCTCCGATTTTTCGCGCAGTCCAAACCCTAGCAACTTCCCACTCCACCGCCGGACGTGTCCGCCCGCGCCGGACGCGTCCACCGGCCCGCGTCACCCCGACGAATCAGCGCCTGCCACGTCAGCATCCCCGCCGCCCGGACCAATCCTGCGCCACCACATCTCCGCCGCTGCTCCTCCACCGCGCGCGGGCCCGTGAGGCCAGATCCGGCCCCGCGGCCGGGTCGCCGCGCCGCCGCCTCCGCGGTGCACGAGCCACCGCCCGCTCTGGCGTCGTCCGTCCACCGCCGCCGCCGCCTCGGACCTCGCCGCTGACCTCTGCCGCCCGCTCGCGTCTGCGCCCGGCCGGGCGCGCCTGCGCCGTCCCTCCATTTCCGGCCCCGCCGCTCGTCGCGCCATCGACCCTGCCTCCCGTGTGTTGCCGCCTCCCACCGCGGTTCCTCGTTGGCGGTGCAGCTCGAGCCGGCCGAGCTTGCCGCCGACCTCGCCGATCAAGCCGCCCGGCTTCCGCGCCTCCTCGCCGCGGATCCGGCCTTGCCGGCGCCGGATCCGGCCTCCCCTGTCCACCGGTGAGCTTCCCTGAGCTCCGAACGCCTTTCTGCTCCAACTCCAACGAAGCTCCGGCGAACCTTGTTCCGCATGCCCCGAAACCCTAGATCTGTTTTCGGGAGGTGATTTTCGTCCAAGTCCTTTTTCTTGATAAATTTTATGCCATCTTCATCATGTCGCATCTCTGCACTCGTTGCTCCGATTTTTTCATGCATATAATATATCGTGGTGTTCATTGTGAGATGCTCTTCATTTTGTTCCATTGTGCCATGCTTGTTTGAGTCCATATTGATGCCCTAATCATCATTGCAGGAGTGTATATGATGTTAATTGCTGTCTGTTAACAGAACTTGGTGATTTGTCTTTTTCATTGCATTTTGTGCATCCTATGAGCTTGATGTCTAGATGTGTTTTGAAATACATCATGTCATATTTACAGTGGTGCAATCCATGTATTTTTGTGTGTCTTGTAGTGAGTGCATCGATCTCGTGAAGTAGGGTACTTGCTGTTACTGTTTTGCTAGGCTAAATCTGTTATATCATGATGCTATGTAAACCTGCTTCTACAAGTCAATATATGCTTAATCTGGAGATGTTCACTAAGGATGTTTTGTTATACATGTCATGCTATATGGATCCATGCCTCTGGTTGCATTTATAGCCTGCTGTAGCTTGTTTTTATCTTGCTCTCAACTTGCTAAATAATGTTGCTGTCATCCTGTTAACATTAAGTTCAGTTTTGCCATGTGTTTTGCTAGTTATCCATGCACCCTATGTACATGTTCTTGCCATCTATAGCTTCATAAATATGTCATCTTACTGCTGGTCACCTTGTCATGCCATGTATTGCTTTGTGCTGAGTTGTACAAGCTCACCAATATGCCTACTTATCTTTGTTCCTGCCATGTCTGAATCTGTCATATCATTTGCCATGTTTTCATGGATTGTACTATCTTTCTGTTGATCTTTGGAATAAGTTCAGTAAGGGAGTTTTGTTGTTTGTCTTTAGTTAAGCATGCCATGCCTTTGCTTGCCATGATAAGGTCATGTAACATGTTGTTTGATAGCTCTAAACTTTGCAACCTAATGTTATTTCTGCCATGTCCAGTGATTTCTGCCAAGTCTGTGAGACTGTTATTATTTCCAATCTTGCCATGTCCTTTTTAGCATGTTCTAGTGATTTTTGGAGATAGCTTAGTGTTCATGTTTTGTCATGCTTTACCTGTACATCATGTCCATGCCTTTTTTCTTCATGTTGAGGTCCTGAAATATATTGTTTTGATGCTTGCTAGATGCCTAGTTGCTGTTTTGGACAGCTTGTCCTTTAAACTTATTTAATGTGTTTGTGTTGAACCGTTGCTCCGTTTTGAGTGTGCTCTATATGAAACTTGCTTGATTTGCATGAAGTTTCATATTATCATGTTGCATCCTTGTTTTGAGAGTGTTTCTTGATGTTTGAATGAATTTTGCATCAATGCCATGTTTGACTCGTTTTGCTCATATCTTCTAGGCCGTAGCTCCGAACTAAATGAACTTTATATGTAACTTGACTAGAATTTCATGTAGATCATCTTGGTGAATCTTAAGTTGATGTTTAACAACTTGAAAATAAGGTTTATTCAGATCTGGAGCAATTTCTAAATTTTCATATGAGGACTTACCGGGTTAGTTATATGTTGTTTTCGGCCTCATTTAAACTTGCTTTGATGTGTTGCTCTTGTATGCATCATCTCTTGCTATGAGTACCATCATGTAGCCTTTGTCATGCATCATGCCTGGTTGTGCATCATGTCATGTTTATGTGTTGAGTGTTTACCTTGTGTTTGCTTCTTTCCGGTTGTGCTCCTTCTCGTTAGTTCCTGTTTCATCGTGATCGTGAGGATTCGTTCGTCTACGCTTGGTTTGGCTTCATCCGTTCGTCTTATTCATGGAATGGTTCTTCTTCCTTGCGGGATTTAAGGCAGGATGACCGTCACCCTGGATCTCACTACTATCATTGCTATGGTAGTTGCTTCGTTCTATCGCTATGCTGCGCTACCTATCACTTGTTCATCAAGCCTCCCAAATTGCCATGTCAGCCTCTAACCTTTTCACTCTTCCTAGCAAACCGTTGCTTGGCTATGTTACCGCTTTTCCTCAGCCCCTCTTATAGCATTGTTAGTTGCAGGTGAAGTTGAAGATTGCTCCATGATGGACAGGATTATGTTGGGATAGCACAATATCTCTTATTTAATTAATGCATCTATATACTTGGTAAAGGGTGGAAGGCTCGACATTATGCCTGGTGTTTTGTTCCACTCTTGCCGCCCTAGTTTCTATCATACTGGTGTTATGTTCCTTGATTTTGCATTCCTTACGCGGTTGGGTGATTTATGGGACCCCCTTGACAGTTCCCCGTCGCCTGCCGCCAACGCCGCCTTCGGTGCGGCGGGAAGGCCGCACCGCCACCCCGTCGCTGACTCCAGCCGGTTCGTCATGCCACGCCCGTCGCGCCCCACGGACACGCACGCTACGCTACTCCTGCTGCGTGAACTCCTACACTATCGTCCCGTCGATGACCTCTACGAGGACTGGCTCGCCCACATCACCGAGCTCGTCAGCGCCGCAGGAGGCTCTCCTATGCCCTCTCTCTAGCTGCCTCGCCCTCCATCCTGCACGGGAGGCGAGGATCAGGATGTGCCTCCGCCACCTCCTCCCCAAGAAGGCGCCCTGGATCCAAGGCGCGCGGCACCAGGACGAGACCCTCCGCGTCCGGCACCTGTGCGACAAGAAAGGAGCTGCTAAGAAATCCCTCGTCCCCATGAAGGTGCTCGTGTGCTCCCAGCACCGGTGCGCCATGACTGCATCCCTGCGCCGCCACATCAAGACCCTGCGCTGCTCCAGGCAGCGACGCGCGGGAATCCCCAGGAGCGAGCCCCGCATCAGCACAAAGCTCCGGTGGCCACTACAGGCTGCCGCGCCTTCACCGCCGAGCTGCGTAGTGTCGCATGGCCCGGAAAGTTCAAGCCGGACCTGCCTCCTCGCTACGACGACACTTCAGACCCCTTGGATTTCCTCCAGCTCTACGAGCTGGGCATCGAATCCACCAATGGGGACGAAAAGGTCATGGCGAATTGGTTTCCCATGGCGCTCAAGGACGGTGCCCGCACCTGGCTCCTGAACCTGGCTCCTGGCACAGTCTCCTCCTGGGACGAGATGCACACTCACTTCATCGCCAACTTCCAAGGCACTCGCGACTGCCCCCCGGCCATGAGCGACCTGCGCCGCATCAAGCAACAGCCAGGAGAGACCCTGCAGAAGTACATCTAGCGCTTCAACAATGCTCACCTCAAGATCCCTAGGGTGAGTGAGGAAGCCGTCATCTCAGCCTTCTCCAATGGCGTGCGTGACATCAAGATGAAAGAGGAGCTAGCAATCCATGAAGACCTGTGCACATCCCTGGAACTGTTCAACTTGGCGACCAAGTGCGCTAGGGCTAAGGAAGGGCGCCTCTCGCTCCTCGAGCTTCCGGCTGCCGATCCAGAAGAGAAGAAGCCCAAGGTCAAGGACGTGAACCGCAAGGGGGCTGTTGTGCTCGCAGTAGAGCCAGACACCAAGCGAGGCAGGGATCAGCCCGCGTCGTCCAAGGGTAGCCAGTACTGTGTGTACCACGACCTCCACAACCACAACACCAACGAATGCCAAGAGCTCAGGGCCGTGCGAGATGGGCGTATCGGTCGACGCGCCGACCGCAGCGACCGGGGCTATGGCCGAGGAGGAGGAAGAGGTGGAGGACGATGGGAAGACCGTGGCCCTCGTCAAGGGTGGCGTGACCGACCTCGCGAGGACTGCTGGCAGGACCAGCCCCACAAGGGAGGTTGGAGCGATCAGCCTCATGAGGACCGCCCTCAAGGCAACGCAGGCCTCCCTCCTCTGCCACCACCACCGAGGAGGAATGAAGACCATCATCAGGACGAGCGGGCTGGGGGCTTCCAGGAGCCGCGCGCAATCGCTTGCATCCTAGGCAGCGCTCAGGCCCCAGCCTCGCAGCGCATCTTCAAGCAGTTTGCTCGTGAGGTGAATGCATACCTCCCCAAGCTTGAGGCCACGCGCCCCCTCAGGTGGTCTGCGTGCGCTATCACGTTAAGCTCAGCGGATCAGCTCAAGTGCGCAGCCACGGCCGGAGTCCTCCTGATGCTTTGCTCCCCAGTCATCAGCAATGTGCAAGTCACCAGGACCTTCATCGATGGCGGAGAAGGACTCAACGTCCTGTCCGTCGAGACATTCAACAATCTCCAAGTGCCATATGATCAGCTTCAGCCAACCAACCTTTCTCAGGAGTCACTGATGGTTCCACCATTCCAATAGGGCAAGTTTGCCTTCCTGTCACCTTTGGGCAGTGCAACAACTACCGCACCGAGCTCATTGACTTCGCCGTCGCCCAGATTCGCCTGCCAAAAATTGCCGACCTCGGGTACCCAGCCCTGGCCAAGTTCATGGCAGTGACTAACCATGGCCACAACGTCCTCAAGATGCAGGAAGCGGTGGAGTCATCACAGTGCCTTGTGAGGAAAGGGATGCAGTGTGTTCTCTTGAGCGTGCCTTCCAAGCCGCGACAGTCGAAGACCCAGATCACAGGAGCGGAAGACTTCCCGAGGCGATCCCCAAGAAGAAGAAGGCTTCACCTGGCCCAAACCCTCGTGACGCAGGCACCACCGGAGGCGTTGTGTCAGGACTCGCGCCCGTTCAGGGGGCGCCACCCTCTGCCGCATAGGAAGGCACGCCCGGTGCCCTCCTTGGGCAGGGCTCGGGGCTATTTCTTGGAGAGCCACCGACTTTGCCAAGGTCACGAGGGAGGCGCTCGGGCACCACTTGGAGGCGTGCTTCAAGGCACGTTTCCCTCAGGAAGGCATGCCGCAAGGAGGGCCAAACCCTCAGGAGTTCATCGCGAGGAACATTCAGGAGCTACAGGAGTCAATGGCAGCCGCCGCCTACCCGCCGTAGCCCCACATCCAGGCGAGGATGGAGGGCTGCGTGTCTGCATCGATGTACCAAGGCTCAATCGAGCCGCGTCTCAGGAGAGCCTCTGGCGTTTGCGCGTGGGGCGTTGTGAGGGTCCACCTCACGGCTACGTTCACATGCCTTTCGGCCTGCCGAACGCAGTCGCTGCTCACCAGCGCCTGCTGAGGAGCATTCTGGAGGCTCAGGAGGTTAGGCGTTGCGCGGTCTTGGCGAAGATGGAGATGGTCCTCGACGATCCACCTGTGCCCCCGGAGCCTCCCGAGGCTCCAGGTCCCGGGAGCTCGTGAGGGTCGGCCCCCTCACCAAGCGTCATCCGCTACTTCAGTATCCTTTCATCTCCAGCGGTATCAGGTGACATCTTTCAAAGTTCCATTTTCAGCTGGGAGCGGCCGCAGGGCTGCATCATTCCCAGGTCACGTGGGTCCGTCCCTGCAGCATGTATCCGTTTTGCTTATGCTCTTTACCTACCTTGTTGGGGGCGCCCCTCGGGCTGCACTATCCCCAAGCCGCTCGGGCCTGACCCAGTGGCGTTTGCTTTTTCTACATCTATCTAAATGGATTTGCTCCTCCACGCTTAAACCCGATTCCCATGGTTATCATCTGTTGCTTATCGCGGAACTCTCCGCTCTCATGCAAAGCGCTTGCACGTTAAAAGGGGGGCGCCTGAGCATCGCGACTCATGGGCTCTTACTGGCTCTCCAGCCCTCACCCCCTGGCCTTGACCCACGGCATTGCGACTTGTCATACCAGCGGCGACTAAGATCGCTCGAGCACCGGACCTGAGGACATAGAGCATTTGCATTCTAACCACCCTGCAGGAACACACCATTGATAAAGTCCCAGAGCCAGGCGTTACCCGCCTCGAGGTAGGGCCTTGTGAGTACCGTGCTGGCTCACGGGTGCCCGGATACACCTCTCCCTAGCCCTACCGTGCCGACCACGTGTCAGGGCGGGGCTGTACACGCCCCGGGGGCTCCTCCCGGAGGGGAGCCCCTCCCTAGCACCAGTGGAAGCACCGTGCTCCGCGCTAGCTGACGACACTATCGAGGAGCGGCTATGCCCGTACACATACGGAAGCACTATGCTCCGCGCTGGTGATAAACAACTGAGGGCGGCCCACGGCCGTATCAACCTCAGGGAGCCCAGAGCTCAGCGTCTGGCACCATCGCAATGACTCCCCTCAGCAGTGCCGCGCGAGGGGGCTAGACACGGGGGCTGCGCCCGGGCCACGCCCGAACGCACGCCACCCAGCGAGGTCCCTCGGACCTGGTCATCATGCGCCCCTCCCCAAGCGGAGCCAAGGTATGAGAACTCATTTGAATGTCAAGGGGGACTCCTGAGCATCGCGACTCAGGAGCCTAACTGGTCACGTAGCCCCTCACTCCTTAGTACCGTCCTAGTTTCTGGTCGGGGCTAACGGCGGCTGAGGTATGCGCGGGGCCGGGCCCTGCCGACGTAGAATGACAAATCTTGTTCTATGCCTCCCTTCCCTACTTGCCGTTTGCGCGTCAAGGGGGACTCCTGAGCATCGCGACTCAGGAGCCTAACTTCCACGTAGCCCCTCACTCCTTAGTCCCGTCCTGGTTTCCGGTCGGGGCTAACGGCGGCTGAGGTATGCACGGGGTCGAGCCCTGCCGACGTAGAACACACGCAAATAGGAGGGGAAAATGCAAATTCCAGGGAATTCAAAAGCAAATATTACAAGCCATAGATTGTTTCACAATGCCAAACTCATGTTTAAACGCCTCCATGAGGCATGGTGCATATTGCAGGAATTAAAACAAGACAGAAGCTGCGAAGGGATCACTTTCTAGTGGCGTCGCCGCCTGTGGTGGAGTCACGCTGGGCGGCTCTGCCTCCTGAGGCCGTGGAGCTGGCGGCGTCGCGCCTGGGCAAGGTGCTGAAGGCGTGGAACCTCCCCAGCAAAGCCTCGGCTCGGCCCTTCACGGCCTCAGCAGCAGCAGCGGCAAGGTCGCCGCTCACGGGCTCCAGCAGGCTGTCGAGGTCGACGTTGGGGTCGCAAAGGTAGACGTGGCTGAGGACACGCGTCAGTGCTGTAGAAGACAGGGCACGCGCCTCGGCCTCGGTCGTGGGACCAATGCCGTCCGTGACGTCTTCAAGCACGCGGACCAGGAAGGGAAGTAGCTCGGTAGGGCCATCCTCTGCACCAGCCAATGGCTTCTCTAAGCCGCCCTCATAAAGCATCTTCAGCACGGCGTGAGCTTTCTCCTCCAGCTTCGCGAAAACCACTTGATCCTCGGCCAGGACCTTCGCCTTCCTATCTAGCTCGGTCCTCTCCGCCTTCAGTGCCTGCTCCAACGTCTCCAACCTGCCGCGACGGTCATGAAGCTCGGCGTCCCGGTCCCTGACAGTAGCCTCCCGAGCCTTCATCTCCTTCTCCTTCTCCTGGCGGATGCGGACCTCCTTCACGATCTCGTCACGCAGGCCTTGCAGCTCAACCTCCAGCGCCTTGCAGTGGCCTTGGGCATCCGTAGCGTCGCCCAGGGCAGCATTGCGAGCGGCCTTGGCCTCGTGGGCGGCCTGCTTCTCCCCATCGGAGGCCGACACGGCCTGGCTCAGCGCCGCTTGGACGGAGGCGGCAGAACGGGCCTAGCCAGAAGCTAGCTCTAGGAGCCCGACCACTAGGCAGGGGTCCACGCTCCGAAGATCCTGCTGCAGCCGGCTCAGTTAGTTGGTAGACCTATCCAGGACGACAAAGGGATCTAAAGAGACGGGAGCCGATGGAATAGGCGGAGAAGACGGTAGCGTGATCACGGCTTGGGAGGAAGGAGCCCCCCTGGGCCTTGGACACCTCAGCGGCAGCACCAAGCGCAGGCACCTCCAGAGTCAGCGGGCCATGGGGGCTGACTCCTCGCCAGAGTGCCCCTACTGGGCTCGCGAGGACGACCAAGCAGGGGAGGCACGAGCCTTGATGCCTCCTTTCCCCGCAGATGAAGGCGCTGCCCCGACAGACGAGCTCGCCTCGAGCGGGGCCGCAGAAGCCCCTTTCAACCTTTTTGCTGCAGGTGCCGGCCTGGCCAAGAGAATGCAGATGTCAAGCCTCGGCGGCAGAAACAAAGCAAGGCGCAGATCGAGCACTTACTGGTCGTCATTCGCGGACTCAAGCAGTCTCCGGCCAAACTTGAAGCCCGAGAGCGTACAACTAGGATCGGCTTTGGGAGGCCCGGAGGCAGAAGGCGCGTCGGGAGGGTCGGAGCTGCCTCAGACCGCCCCGGGGCTAGAGTAGACCCTTGGAGGACCAGCCCCGACCTGCCCTTCCCCGGAACCAGGGGAGAATCCTCCCCTCCTCGCCTTACGCCGGTCTCATCGTCGTCCGGCATGGAGCGGAGGGCACGGGAGCTGCGTCGAGGGAAGGAATCCCCCGACTCCTCGCCAGTCGCCTCGGAGTCAAACTCTTCTTCCTCCTCCTCCCCTTCTTCCTCCTCACTCCCGCTGGAGTCGCCGGAGGACACATTCACCATTGCCAACGCCGCCAGATCCCCGGGAGCTTCTGCAGGCACCAGCCCCTCACCGTTGAAGGTGGGCATGGCGTTCACCACCTGCTCCCAGGCGCCGCGAAGGAACAGGGGGACGGGAGCGCCCTCCGGCCTCGCCACGTCTCCCCCAACCAAGGAATGGAGAGCCGCAACCAGATCTTCGTCGGCCAGGGCCACGGAGCTCAGGTGAAGGGCAGCGTCCGCTTCCCCAAGCCTCGACAACGGGAGCAAGCACTCCCGGAGTGGAGCCACCCGGTGCTCCAGGAACTCCCTCAGGAGCGTGGCCCTGGTCAGCTTCGCTGCCCCCAAGTTGCCTGGCCTCAGGTCCGCGTTCATCTTCTTCAGTACCGCCCTCACGTGGGGGTTGACAAGCTCCACGTGAGACCACGCATAAATGGCCTTGGGCTGCCCCGTAGGCAGCACCAGTCGGGGGTGGAGGCGTCCGACATCCACCATGACCCACTTGCTCCGGAAGCCTTCGATCCTCTTCCCAGGCTTCGAGATGGCGTTGGAGTTGGAGTATGTAATAAAGCTCGCGCATGCGGTGATGGGGCCGCGAGAAACCCGGAGGTAAAAGTAATGACGCAGCAAGACCACCGAGGGCTTTACCCCAACGTGAGCCTCACAGTAGTAGGCGAAAATCGCCAGGAGAAGAATAGAGTTGGGGTGGAGGTGCAGAGCTTGCAAGTTGTATTGGCGAAGAACAGCAAAGAAGAACTCGGAAAAAGGAGGTACCAGACCGGCGATGATGGCGCTCACAAAGAGCGGGTAGAAGGTGCTCCCCTTGCCTTCAGGCTGGTCGGAGCCGGCCTTGAGCACGGTCGCCCCCTCATTGCCCTGCGCCACCATCAGGCGTGTGAGGGCGAGATTCTTCTGCGACAAGTTCGGGGGGTCCAGAGCCGGTGAGTACCAGGCCTCGGTCGGGGTCTTGTGAGGCGCCATGGCTTGCCGGATAGGAAGGATTGAGACAGCTCTGGAGGATTTCGGGAGCAGGAAGGAGAAGAGCGAGAAAGGGGATCTGGAGCAAGGCGAGAGAGAACAATGCAAGTAAGTCTGGCCCGGGCACCTCTTTTGTCAGATGGACGGTTGCCGAGGCGTCGTGGGGAAGCGGAGACGCCCACGTCCAATCAATCGCTGCTGGCTGGGCGCCTAAGGTCAGAGCTATTAGGGGCCCGCCTGCCGCCTTGCCCCTTCACTTCTCTGCTAAGCCAAGTCCGGGCGCGCCTTGGGCCCGGGGGCTACTGTCGGTGTACTGGGAACGGGGGTCCCCAGACTTGCCTGCCTGCGGCTTGCGGCGTGGCTCAAGTGGGGGCCTAGTGCAGCCCTGCTTCATCAGCTCAAGCTCAAGACCCTCGCGAGGGGCCAAGCCTCGCGGGGCGGACGACAGGAAGCTTCCTCAGTAGCAGTCTCATCTGGCAGGCTCACGAGGAGGCGGAGAGATCAAGGCAGGGTACCTCACGAGGAACCTGTGACGCAAGCCATGACGATCGAGACCAGGTGGGCGCCAGGCGGGCGCCGGCCTGTGCAGTGTCCTTGTTTCCCCTTCGGTGCAAAGGGGGCAAGCACAAGCCAAGGCATCAGGCAAAGGTTACCGTTTTGGTGCAACAAGACCAAGACCAGCAGAACGGCAGGATGGAGGTCATCGTGGAGCCCAGGACAGCATCATCGTCAGAGCCTTTGGCAGCCAAAGACCAACTTTAGTCAGGATAAGTGTACTAGATGTTCCCCTTCAAAATGGCCAATTGTTGGTGCCCTTCCCGCTCATTATTTGGGAAGAGGCCCAGGGCCTCCCTCTATAAACAGGACTAGCCACCACGGAGTGGAAGGGGGGAAGAGATCGAGAATCCAGATCACGCATAGACTAGAGAGAGGCGACTGAACTCACCCAAGCAGTTCATCGCGCCAGCTCAAGAACAGCCCTCGCGAGGCTGTTCTCCCTTTGTATTATTCATCTTCAGCCCCTAAGGCAATGCACCACACCACACACTGGAGTAGGGTATTACACCACAATGGTGGCCTGAACCAGTATAAACCTCGTGTCCCTCGTGTGTTCTTCTTTCTAGTTTAGATTCCTTGCGAGCATCGAGACGCGAGATGGTAGGGGAAAGATCTTCGTGCGCACCCCAATGTTCGAACCTCAAGGGTCTGCCGGAACCCGAAATCCGACAATCTCTTATTTAATTAATGCATCTATATACTTGGTAAAGGGTGGAAGGCTCGGCCTTATGCCTGGTGTTTTGTTCCACTCTTGCTGCCCTAGTTTCCGTCATACCGGTGTTATGTTCCTTGATTTTGCGTTCCTTACGCGGTTGGGTGATTTATGGGACCCCCTTGACAGTTCGCTTTGAATAAAACTCCTCCAGCAAGGCCAAACCTTGGTTTTACCATTTGCCTCACCTAGCCTTTTCCCTTGGGTTTCTGGAGCCCGAGGGTCATCTTTATTTACCCACGGGCCAGTGCTCCTCCGAGTGTTGGTCCAACCTGAGCGATGTCCGGCGCCCCCTGGGCAACCAGGGTCTATGCCAACCCGACGTCTGGCTCATCCGGTGTGCCCTGAGAACGAGATATGTGCAGCTCCTATCGGGATTTTTCGGCACATCGGGAGGCTTTGCTGGCCTTGTTTCACGATTGTCGAAATGTCTTGTAAAGCGGGATTCCGAGACAGATCGGGTCTTCCTGGGAGAAGGAATATCCTTCGTTGACCATGAGAGCTTGTGATGGGCTAAGTTGGGACACCCCTGTAGGGTATAAACTTTCGAGAGCCATGCCCGCGGTTATGTGGCTGATGGGAATTTGTTAATGTCCGGTTGTAGAGTACTTGACACTTGATTTAATTAAAATGCATCAACCGTGTGTGTAGCCGTGATGGTCTCTTTTCGACGGAGTCCGGGAAGTGAACATGGTTTTGGGTTATGTTTGAACGTAAGTAGTTTCAGGATCACTTCTTGATCATTACTAGCTTCACGACCGTTCCGGTTGCTTCTCTTCTTGCTCTTATTTGCGTATGTTAGCCACCATATATGCTTAGTCGCTGCTGCAACCTCACCACTTATCCATTCCTTTACCCATTAAGCCTTGCTAGTCTTGATACCCATGGTAATGGGATTGCTGAGTCCTCGTGGCTCACAGATTACTACAACAACAGTTGCAGGTGTAGGTTATGCGATGATCATGATGCGAGAGCGATGCTTGCTTGTTTTGGAGTTCTTCTTCTGCTTCTTCTTCGATCATGGGATAGGTTCCTGGTCGGCAACCTGGGCTAGAAGGGTGGATGTCATTTGAGTTTCTATTTGTGTTTCCTCCGTAGTCGGATGTTGCTCTAATGTATGATGATGTTGTATTCGTGTGGCATTGTATGCCTCTTGTATGTATCCCCAACTATTATGTAATGGTATGATGTAATGATATCCACCTTGCAAAAGCATCTTCAATATGCGCTTGTATCCTTGGTGGGACCTTCGAGTTCTTTTAGGATAGGGTCCTATATTGGGTGTGACAAGCCGCCTCACCATCATCCAGGAAAGGTTCCGCCGAGCAAAACTCGAGAAGGAGCAGTCCAGGAAGCGCGCTAGGTCCTGGGGCAGCTACGACTACTAAAGCAGGTGGTCTAGGCCAAGAAAGTATCTAGAAGATTGCTCGTGCCATTCTAGATTTCTCATTAGATTTGCTTTCTCTGAGGATTGCAGTCTGCTTGTTATAAATTTAGGTTTTCTTGTGTCGCAGATAACCTTGTAGTTTGCTAGCAGTTTACATATCTTTTGAACAAGTTTATTTCTAGTGCAATGTTGCAGTTATCTATTAGTAGGATATATTGCAGTGCACTGAAAAAATATAAACACAGTACATATAGTATATGATTAGTGTAACACATGGAGCAGGTACACACAACAGTCCACAAAATGGACAAGCATGCGGTGCACTACTATCTTTGTGGATGTAGTGTGGAATTGTAGGGACAACAATTACAGAATGTTCTTAAATGTAGTGCACAATGTTCTAACAAAGAATTGCACACACAATATTAAAAAACATTCGTATGGAACACTTTGGAAAACATTTTGAATACAGAGGTAGTTACGTGCTTCTTCTCCTTGGAGAACCGTGCTTCACGCCCGTGCCCCTCAGCGAAAAACACGACAAAAAATAGAGGCACGGTTGTCCTTCATTGACACGTACAACCATGCCCCAACTACTTAAAGACCAGAGAGGCACTTCTGTGCCTCCACTCCTTAGGGTACTGTGCGTAGCTTGGCTTCACATTCGTGTACGCAACATTCTCGACGCCAACCCGGAGCTCCACCTTGTCACCGATAAGTTCATTAATGAGGCTGAATGCCTTTGAAAACACATGGAGCTCATAGGCCGTGCCCCCTTCAATGAAAACGTGTCAATGAAAGCTTCTTGAAAATAGAGGCACAACTTCACGTGCATCCATCACGAGCCTTCGCGTCTATACCTCCCTTTGAATCACGTCCCTGCCTCCAATCCTTCACTTGTGTGCCTGTACCTTAGGTAAAATCATACCTCTCTCATGCGTAATACATTAACAAAGTTGCTGAAAACAAAAACATCAGAAAAATAGGAGCACGGCCACCCCTCTCGTGCTTCTGAAACGGAGCCTTACATCCAGCCTGCTGACCTAAATGTGACGTCGGCGAAAACAAAGAGGCAGGACCGTGCCTTACGCCTGGTTCTGACGTATTAGGTCTGTGAAGTTTTGCTTCCTTCTTAATATGGGACGTGACTATCGCATAGGTATAGGCTCCACCCTTCATGTTTGTTCTTCTATAAGAATAACTACCGTGCTTGTAATAGTGAAGTGTATAGCTGATACTTTCAGAATACCCGAGGGACCACCTTGCCTCTATTTCAGACATGACCATGCCTGTTTTGTCGGCACATTCATGCCTCTCACAGTTAATTGAAAATCATTCTGGAAAAATAGTAACGAACGCGTATTGTCAGTCCTCACCTCACGTCCCTGCGATGTTCATTCCTTCTACACAGAAGTAATAGTCGTTCCTCTGCCACAGAACATATAAGTGAAAAACAATTCCTACTACACTTGTAAAACCCAGAATGCCGCAGATAAATGTCCAATCCCATTTTGTTGTGAAACCATGCAGGCAGGTGCTTCTCAGAAGCACATCTGTGGCTTTTTGCGTAGGTTGTTGAGTGCATCTCTTAGCATTACGCCTTTTGTCTTGTCAAATTATCGTTAAAAGAATTCGAAATCATATTGAAATCTCTAGAATCAAATATGTGCCCCAGTTGAGACAATACAATGTAATAAAACATACTCCTCCCGTCTCAAATATGGTACTTGAAACTGCAATTTGTAATAAAACATACGCCTTCCATCCCAAATTAAATGGCTCAACTTTGTACTAACCAAGACAATGTGAATTATACTTATTGGTAAAAAGTTAGTACAAAGTTGAGACATTTATTTTGGGACGGGGAAACGTAACTTAAGAATAAAACATGATTGCTTGACATGTAAACGTAACTGTCTGCATTCATACATTTTATAGTTCAACCGTTACAGGCATACAAAACATGGAAACCATACAAACCATGCAAAGCAAACATCTATGAACAAAACTACACTACTCCCCGTCATCGGAGATGTCCACTATTTCCATTCTATGATCAACATCGTCGGCCCCCACCTCCTGCTCCGCATCCAGCTCGTCGAAGACCGCATCGGTCTTTGTATGTTCTTCTCGGAGGAAGCGCCGGTTGGACTCCACGTACGCCTCATCTTGGATGGACTCCAGAATCTGAGATTGTGTGATGCATATCGTATAATCATGCCCACGGATACTTGAGGTGATATTGGAGTATCTAGGTGACATTAGGGTTTTGGTTGATTTGTGTCTTAAGGTGTTATTCTAGTACGAACTCTATGATAGATCGAACGGAAAGAATAGCTTCGTGTTATTTTACTACAGACTCTTGAATAGATCGACCAGAAAGGATAACTTTGAGGTGGTTTCGTACCCTACCATAATCTCTTCATTTTTTCTCCGCTATTAGTGACTTTGGAGTGACTCTTTGTTGCATGTTGAGGGATTGTTATATGATCTAATTATGTCATTATTGTTGAGAGAACCTGCACTAGTGAAAGTATGAACCCTAGGACTTGTTTCCTAGCATTGCAATACCGTTTACGCTCACTTTAATCATTAGTTACCTTGCTATTTTTATATTTTCAGATTACGAAAACCTATATCTACCATCCATATTGCACTTTTATCACCATCTCTTCGCCGAACTAGTGCACCTATACAATTTACCATTGTATTGGGTGTGTTGGGGACACAAGAGACTCTTTGTTATTTGGTTGCAGGGTTGTTTGAGAGAGACCATCTTCATCCTACGCCTCCCACGGGTTGATAAACCTTAGGTCATCCACTTGAGGGAAATTTGCTACTGTCCTACAAACCTCTGCACTTGGAGGCCCAACAACGTCTACAAGAAGAAGGTTGCGTAGTAGACATCAAGCTCTTTTCTGGCGCCGTTGCCAGGGAGGTGAGTGCTTGAAGTTATATATTTAGATCTCGCAATCGAATCTTTTTGTATCTTGTTTGATCACTAGTTTAGTCTATAAAACAAAACTACAAAAAAAAGGAATTGAGTTTGCCTCATACGCTTCATCTTTTTAATATCTTTCATGAGAATGATGGAAGGGAAAATTGTGCTCAAGTGCTAGAAGAAGAAGTCTATAAAATGTTTGGCACTAAATCTTTGTATGATGAGCATGATTGCAATGTTGTTAGTATGAATTCTTTGAATATCCATGATGCTGATGATATGCAAAGCCACAAGCTTGGGGATGCTATGTTTGATGAATATGATATTTTTAGTCCCCCAAGTTTTGACGTGCAAATTTATTATGATGAAAGCATGCCTCCTATTTATGATAATTATTGTGATGACACGTATGCTATAAAGAATAAAGATAACCATGAAACTTGTCATCTTGATTTTAATTTTCAATTGGATTATGCTTCACATGATAGTTATTTTGTTGATTTTGCTCCCACTACTATTGATGAGAATAAATTTGTTTATGTGGAGAGTAGTAAATTTTTTATGCAAGTAGATCATGAAAAGAATGCTTTAGGTGCTGTTTATATGGTTGAATTCATTCATGATGATACTGTAAATTATTATGAGGGAGGAATATATGCTTGTAGGAATTGCAATTATATCAAGTTTCCTCTTTATGTACTTAAAGTTTTGAACTTATGCTTGTTTTGCCTTCCTATGCTAGTTGATTATTGTTCCCATAAGTTGTTTGCTCACAAAATCCCGATGCATAGGAAGTGGGTTAGACTTAAATGTCTTAGTAATATGCTTCATGATGCTGTCTTTATGTTTCAATTCTTATCTTTTATGTGAGCATCATTGAAATCATCATGCCTAGCTAGAAAGGCATTAAAGAAAAGTGCTTGTTGGGAGACAACCCAATGTTTACCTTTACTGTTTTTGTGTGTCCACATGATTATGCTACTGTAGTAATCATGTTTTATAGCTTTTGTTTCAATAAAGTGCCAAGTAAGACCTTTAGGATAGCTTATGGTGATAGTTGTGTTGATCCTGCTGAAAATCAGAAACTTTTGCACCTACTAAATTAGTTTTTATAATCCACAAAAACATGCTTTTGCTCGGATTCTTTTTGCTATGGGTTGGTACACAAATTTCTTAGGACTTCCTAATTTGTTAGAATTTGTAAAGTTCCAGAAGTATTCGAAAGTTACAGATTGCTACAGACTGTTCTGTTTTTGTCAGATTCTGTTTTTCGTCTGTTGTTTGCTTATTTTGATGAATCTATGAGTAGTATCGGAGGGTATGAACCATAGAGAAATTGGAATACAGTAGGTTTAACACCAATATGAATTTAGAATGAGTTCACAACAGTACCTAAGTGGTGGTTTATTTTCTTATACTAACGGAGCTTACGAGTTTTCTATTAAGTTTTGTGTTGTGAAGTTTTCAAGTTTTGGGTAAAGATTCGATGGCTATGGAATAAGGAGTGGAAAGAGCCTAATCTTGGGGATGCCCAAGGCACCCCAAGGTAATATTCAAGGACAACCAAGAGCCTAAGCTTGGGGATGCCCCGGAAGGCATCCCCTCTTTCGTCTTCGTCCATCGGTAACTTTACTTGGAGCTATGTTTTTATTCACCACATGATATGTGTTTTGCTTGGAGCGTCATTTTATATTCTTTTGTTTTGCTTGCTGTTTGAATAAAATACTAAGATCTGAAATTCTTAAATGTTAGAGAGTCTTCACATAGCTACATAATTATTTAACTACTCATTGATCTTCACTTATACCTTTTTGGAGTAGTTTGTCATTTACTCGTGTGCTTCACATATATCCTATGAGTAAATGGTTGAATGAGTTGAATATCATAAATCTGAAATTATACATGTTTCATATGATTATCCCATGGGGAGTAATGACTTCACATCTACGAAGTAGAATTGGTAAATTTATTGAAGGTTAGCAAACATTGTATTGGTCATTTGAACAATTCATGAAAGAATATTGAAGGATGAGAGATTTCACATATAGATATACTATCTTGGACATCTTCTATGATTGTGAGCCCCATCAATTATTTTCAAACCTGAGCAAATTAGTTGAAGCTGGACAAGGAAGACAACGTAATGAGTTATGCTTGGGTATATTTGTATAGAAGTTATATTGTTATAGATCCTCCAACATGTGGTGCTTGCTTTTTAGAATCCTTTGCTAGCTAAAATATCTGTACTAAGCGGGAATACTGCTTGTGCATCCAAATCCCTTGAACCAAGTTTCTTCCATGAGTGTCCACCATACCTACCTATATGCGGTATTTACCTGCCGTTCCAAGTAAATTTGCATGTGCCAAACTCTAAACCTGCAAATAATAATCTGTTTTGTATGCCCGAATCGCTCATGTAGCGACTAGGGGCTGTCAGTATCTTCCATGCTAGGTGGGTTATTCTCACGATGAGTGGACTCCTCTCGTCATTCACGAGAAAAATGGCTGGTAACTGGGATGTCAGTCCCATGATCAAAAGATCAAAATAAAATCAAAATAATTGCAAACATAACTCCCCCAGGATTGTTGTTAGTTGGAGGCACCCGTTGTTTCGGGCAAGCCATGGATTGATGATTGTTGGTGGAGGGGGAGTAAAAACTTTACCATTCTGTTTGGGAATGGTCGGTGGGAAACGACACCTGTGGGATCACAAGAATCCCTACTACGGTTGCCAGGGCGCAGGGCTGTGAGAAGAGCAGGATTAGCAATCGGCACAAGGATCGTTTACCCAGGTTCGGGCCGTGAGGATGCGTAAAACCCTAGTCCTGCTTTGGTGGATGTATTGAGTGTTCTTCAGCTCTTGAACTAGCAGCGGTAGCTGCATAGTTCAAAAGAGCCGAATCCCTCTCCAGTACGCCATGGGCCTCCTTTTATAGTCGAAAGGGGTTGCCACGGTTGCACACAGGTGGTGGACAAGGTGCATTTAATGCATAGCTTAGCTGTTCTCCCGCTTTATCGGGGACGGGAGCGAGGCCCGTCCCATCTGTCGCTGCTCCCTCCTCGCTTCGACACGCGCCCTGGCCAGCGATGCATGCGGCGCCATGTAAGCAAGCAAGCAGCTGACGTGGCCCGGTGGTGGAGCCTCCATGAAGATCTGCATGCCGCCATGCAGGCGTGTGCTGAGTTGGCCTGGAAGCTGCATGTTGCCACGCAGGTGCCTGCCTAGCTGGTTGGGCTGGCAGCTGCATGTGAACGGCGGTGGAGACTTGGTTGGCGCGGGCCTGGCAGTGTCCCCGCTGGCACCCTTGGCGAAGGCCTTGTTGGGTGGCCCGGCAAGGGTCTTGCCATGGCGCGCTGTTGTCCCCGACAAAGATCTTGCCGGGGGTCTTGCGGGTTTCCTCAGCAAGGATCTTGCCGAGGATCGTTGCCTTCCAATCCTCATTTGACCTTGAATATTCTTTGTCTTCACAAAGATCTGCATGCCACCATGGAGGTGCCTCCCGAGCTCTGGCCCAACGTAGTTGATGGTGTTGGGGACCGTGGGTTCGAGGGTGGCTCACTCCGTTGGTGTGGGCGAGCCGCCCCGGCGAGGGGCTTGCCGGGGCTGCTGAGGCTGTACCGGCAAGGTTCTTGTGGGGGAAAGCTGCTTCGTCCATCTGCTCTCTGTGGTCTCGGTCTTTGGCGTTGCCTTGTTTGTCTTGTGGCTTTGACTCCTCCCTTTTTCCCGGCTCAGTGTGGCTTCGGCCTGTGGCTCTGACTACCCGCACACAAGTAAGGGGTACAAAGGAGTGCCCCTACTTTAGTACACCGACAGGAGCCCCCGAGCTTGGGCCACACATAGGCGCAACGCATTGTTGGGCCAGGCCCAAAACGGTGCGCGGGCAGGCGGGGCAGTTTTTACTGCAGTAACTTTCCGTCCATTGTGCTTCCCCACGACCCGCGTTGAATGTGTGACGTGGGGGTCGCGCGTGCGCGTGTGACCGCAGCATGCTGGTGTCATCTTGCGGTGGACAGTAAAGAGGCGGCTTGTGTGTCCCTTTGAGACCACAGGGCCACCTCCCATTTACTACCCTCACTTGTGAACCATCGCTCCACGCGTCTAATTGCACCCGTCTCTTCCACCATGTTTGCTGCATGCATGGCGCAGAGCAAATGATAGGTGCGCGGGATACGGGAAGTCGCGCACGCGTGGGTCGATTCCCACGCGCCTTCAATTGAGCGGGGAGGGCGGCCGATGGCACCGCCCGTTGTCACTTCATTGAGCCGGATTGGCCAAAAGGGGCGGCCGTGCCCTGCCCCCGCCCCTTTATAAGGAGGGGAGCGGGAGGAACGGCACCCCTCAATCCTTCATCAGTTGCTCCTCCCAATTCCTGCTCCCTCCTTCCTTCTGCCATGGCGAGAGGGCGTGGCGACGCTCCATCGGTGGCGGCGAGGGTCTCGGCCAGGCAACGCGTCGCTCCTCCCCAAGAGCCCGTGGCGGCAAAGCCAGCTGTTAGAGGAAGGGGGAGGGGGCGAGTGTCGGTGTCAAATCCGGCAGATCTCGGGTAGGGGGTCCCGATCTATGCGTCAAGGCTGATTGTAACAGGAAGCAAGGGACACAGATGTTTACCCAGGTTCGGTCCCTCTCGATGGAGGTAAAACCCTACTTCCTGCTTGATTAATATTGATGATATGGGTAGTACAAGGGTAGATCTACCACGAGATCGTAGAGGCTAAACCCTAAGAGCTAGCCTATGATGGTATGATTGTAATTGTGATCGGCCTTCTAAGGACCAACCTCTCCGGTTTATATAGACAGTGGAGAGGGCTAGGGTTTACATGGAGTCGGTTACAAGAAAGGAAACACAATATCTGGATCGCCAAGCTTGCCTTCCACGCCAAGGAGAGTCCCATCCGGACACGGGCCGAAGTCTTGAGTCTTGTATCTTCACACTTCAATAGTCCGGACGTTGTACACAGTCCGCCTGTCTGGATAACCCCTAATGCAGGACTCCCTCAGTAGCCCCTGAACCAGGCTTCAATGACGATGAGTCCGGCGCGCAGTATTGTCTTCGGCATTGCAAGGCGGGTTCCTCCTCTGAATACTCCAAAGTAATTATCGAACACTTGAATCGTGTCCGGATCCACAAAATGATCTTCACAGGCCACCGTAGTGAGAATGATATTTCACAAACGCAATCTGCTGACAAATTTTTTAGGCAACATGTTATTACGGTCGGATCAATATTCAAACTGTTTCCCCACAACCTGCCACAACGCATATTTGCGAGGCGGTTTCTTTGACACGTCCAGTCAAGGCAAAGATCGCGTCCCCTTATCACGGGATTCCCATCAACATAGGCATGGGTAATCTAACTGTGCCGCTAATCACGGCGAGTGGGAGGCAGACGGGTTTCACCAGGCAAGTGGGGAGGCGCAAAAAGCATTTACCGCCCCTATAAAGAGGTTAGGTTTCTTTCTCTTTTACCCATGCCTTCTCTTTCCGCTAGCTCATCCCCCTCTGTTCGAGCCCTAATGCCCAAGCATTCTTCTTCTCCATCGAAGAGAGATTTTCCAAAGATGTCCAGATCCGGAGTAGGAGGCAGGTGGATGGCCTCAACCGTCCAGGAGAAGGACATCAAGAAGCTCCGGGGAGCCGGGTATCTGGCCCAGAAGATCGGCCATCGTCTCCCACCGACGGGACAGGTCGTCCCCACTCCGGAACCTCACGAGAGAGTCGTGTTCCTTCCCCATTTTTTCCGTGGGCTCGGGTTTCCCCTTCACCCATTTGTTCGCGGAGTCATGTATTACTACGGGATTGATTTTCATGATCTTCCCCCCAACTCCTTCCTCAATATCTAGACATTCATTGTCATGTGCGAGGCTTTTCTCTGGATCACACCTCACTTCGGCCTGTGGCTGAAGATTTTCAATGTGAAACCCAAGGTGGTGGGTGGCGAACACGCCGAGTGCGGCGGTGCCATGGTAAGCAAGATGCCCAAGGCCGTTTGGCCGAAGGGTGCCTTCAATGACTCCATCAAGGAGTGGCAGCAGCAGTGGTTCTATATCACCGAACCACGCGGCAAAAAGTGGGCCGCGACTTCAGAGTTCAGATCAGGAGCCCCACTACAGCCCAAGAAGGGCCCGAACTGGTCCTTGTCCGATGAGCTATCACTGCTCCAGACGTGCGTTCAGAGTGTGGTTGACAGGGACGTCAAACTCGTTGATGTAGTTCAGGTGATGCTAGTTAGCCTGGTTCTCCTCTGTCAGCGCCGAGCCTGCAATCTGTGGGAGTTCAACCCGACCGAGCACCAAACCCTCCAGGAGCTCTATGATTCTTCCCATAAGGTTATCTGGAAGGTGCTCTTCAAGCCTGGAAATTCGTGGCTGGGCTCCGCCGAGGACCGTGGGTATCAATTATCCCATTTTGGAAGCCCGGTAAATTATAGCCACGCTCTGTCCATCCATGCTTTAGTTGGCATGTCATGAGGGAGACATCCTAATCTTGTTTCATTGTGACCTCAGGGATGGATAAAGAAAGTGGAGCAGATACATTGTCCGTCCCCGCTGCCGGAGGAACCGGCCGGACCTCTTCTGTCGAAGATGCTGGTCCCTGCGCCCTACGAGGCACCAAAGAAGGAGGTCTCCAAGAAGGTCAAGAATACCCGGAGTGGCCTCCGTCGCCGCGAGGCTTCGGACACAAAGCCCAGAGACTCAAGCGACGCTCCCTCTTCAGAAGGCGAAGAGGAAGAAGCAGAGGAGGACGAGCCCCACTCCGAAGGTGGGAGGAAGCATGCAGCTTCCCCGTCCCCCGGAGGCCGAATCGCCCAAGAGGGGGAAAGGTTCCCTCCCAGAGACATCCACTACGGCTACCGACAGCAGCGCGGAGTGGGATCCCAGGGCCCAGCCCCTGGGGAAGTCGTAAGTATACGGAATCCCAACACGCGTATGTGTCCAGGATTGTTTTTGGATTTATTGGCTTTAACCGTTGTCGTATTTTGCATAGCCTGGCGAGGTCTCGCGCCGGACAGTCCTCATCGAGAGATTCCACAGGCTCCGGCGCCTTGGCGGCGAGACGCTCCGCGAGCCCTTCCGCCTGATCCGAGCGTGACATCGAGGTGTCATCCCGACAGGACCCGGACCAGGAGGGTCATATCCCTGTTGCCGGACACACTGGGGCGGATAAGGCCCCCGGGAGCTCTAAGGCTCCCGAGTCGAGCAAACCGCCAACTTCGATGATGGGGGGCCTGCGTACCCCGCTGGCATCCTTTGTTCGAGCAGAGCTGCCCGACGGTCTATTGATAGCGTTGAAGAACACATCTATCATGGACGAACACCGCACTCTCATGGGCGTGGTGGTTGAGAAGATTCAGTCCGCCGAGAGCGGGCTGAACGAGTCCTGATTTGGCCTCATAAAGGCCTTTGAGGTATGTTTCTTAAGAAACCTTTTAGGAATTGTCATGATATGTGTAGTAGCACCTGATACACTGTCCGGGCGAGAAGTCAGAGCTGGGCAGGGGATCAAATATTCTGCTTCCGCAGGAGCTTACGTGAATGACGTATACCCCTTTATGTGAAAACAGGCTTCTACCGAGCGGATGGCCGCTTATAATGCGGAAGTATCCGGACTGAAGCAGAGCCTTGCATGGGCACGGGAAGAACTCGGCTGTGTGAAGAAGCAGCTGGAAGACAAGCAAGGTATGTTGAAAACATTTGTCTTTAAGTTTGCACGAAAGGATAGTTGTGGATAGTGAGAAGTATTTTTATTGTATGCCCTAGGAGCGAGTGCCGAATATGAGGCACCAAAGAAGGCTGTGGCTGATGCCAATAAGAAGGCCGAGGCCGAACAGGCGCTTCGTGAAAAACACGAGGCCAGGGTGATCATAGCTGAGCGAGAGCTCCAGGAAGCTGTGAAGAAAAGCGAGGGCTTGGAGCAGAGTCTAATAGGGAAAGAATCCGAACTCGCTCTGGCTCTCGAAGCTGCGGAAGGTGCTCGGGAAGAAGCCGAGTGCGATCTGGGACATTCAGAGGCCGGAAAATTGCGGCTGGTAAGTCCTTCTATATTCTTAGCCCTTTATACGTGATAATGGGAAGAATCGTAAGCGGCAAGCTGAATTCTTATTTTCCCAGGGGCTTTTGCGGATCTCACTCGCAGCATATCAGATGCCACCCAGTTCTACCACATCGAGGAGAAGAAGTCTGCGGAGAGGGATTTCTGGTCGCAGTATTTGGCGCCGAACTATCCGATGCCATTTATCGATCAACTGAAACAGCTGGTCGAACTGCACCAGGCGGCCAAGCTAGCCATGAAGGACTTAGTTGTCCGGCTGTGGCTCTGGAGCGATTCAGCGATTGCCGGACTCGTCAAGCGGATTGTGGGCGCCTGTCCTCGGCTTGATGCTATCAAGCGATCAGTCTACATAGAAGGCGCGCGCATGGCGTTTGCCCGTGCAAAAGTGCATTGGGGGAGGCTTGACGCGGAGAAGTAGATGACTGAGGGGCCGTCGGAGGGTAAGGAGCACCGCAAGCCCGAGCTGTACTATGAAGGTGTACTGAATGGGGCCCTCCTTGGGGCGGATAAGTGTGCCAAAGACATTATATTTCCCTGAGGGCATTTGAGCCGCTTTTTCTATTGTGGGATAATGGCATTCTTATTATGCACTGTATGATTGAACAAATGTTATTCCTGTGCAGCCGTTTATTGTATGTATATCTTGAGAGTTGGCCAGACGTCGGCTTCTGTCCCCACGCGGAATAGAATACGGGGGTGTTCGGGGTATATCTGAATGCTCTTTATCCCATAGTTGGGTCCTTTGAAGGAGGTGTTTCTCACCACGAACCAGACAATCGGACTATACGGATCCCACTTAGCCATAGGAATTCTAGTATGGTCGGCGCAACCCCTAGTGTCCGGAAGGCCGAACTAGGGGCTCTATTGGCACCTGATCGGAAGACCTATCCGTCGCACTCTGCATTTATAATGGCGTTGTGCGGAATAAATCTTTAAGGACTTTAGAACCTCTCGAACAGCTGACCATCTCTCGCTGCATCATGATAGTTAGTTTTCGGCTTTCTCTACTGAGGTGCTCGTCAGGCTGAATCGGGACACAATCGCAGTAGTTCTCCCAGCGCTACCTTAGCCGATAGAACGGAATGTAAGGTACCAAAACATGGGAGCCGGACAAACCCAACCAATGATCCAAGACATGATTCGGAGCTGATGCATATAGTGCTATAAGTTTGGGGTTGCCGAGCGACCGAAAAGGTGATCGGACTTTTATTGCTGTACTGCAAAGAGGCATTGGCAATAAACGACGGCCGGTAAATGTTATTTAAATCTACGCATTGTAGTAGGATGATATGTCTATGCATATGAGTATGATGTATGAAAAGAGGTGTTTTTTGGCGGAACCTGTGATGGCCGGACTGGAGGGGTTTGTGAGTGGATCCGAACTGCCTTCTGCCTGCATGCTCCTGCCATTGTGTGTCCGGGCTGATTCCACGCCGCCAATCCTGTTCTGCGTCAATGTTAGTTTGTAAAAGCAAATGCTTGTGGGCAGCTGAGCGTCCTCGTGTGGTTGGTCCAAGGGTTCCTGATCGGACCCCTGTGGGCCCATCCGTTACATCGTGAGGTAGTGCGGACTCCTCGGTGGGTGTCCGGATAGTTGGCTGCCGTGTCAAAATTTTGATAGGCGTGCACGACTTGCTGTTCCGGCAGCTGTATGATTTCCGCTCTAAAGGCGGGGTTCGACCTTGCCTATAAGTGTGATTATATCACATGGTGCTGGCCTGATGGTTTACCACGGGGAATCTAGTCAACGTGGTTTATCCCGTTAACATACAGTAAGTTGCCGCATGAGGAGAGGGTGCTGAAGAATTATTCTTTGGCGTGGCATTTTTTGGTGGTCTGAAAACAACCATTAGAATGGTGGGCCAATAAATTTGGCCTTTACACCTGGCATCTTTTGAGAAGATGTTATTTGTGGTTTCATACCTGTGAGGGTTTTATGTGTTATGAAGCCCCCGGACTACTAGGTCTAGGGGTACGACAATTGAATGCAGTGGTTAGTGTGATCGGGGGCGATCGGCCGTACTTTTATACTCTGGGGGTCTCTTGACTGGACGCACTCCACCATTGTTTCCGGCACGCGACCAGCCGCTTTGTGTTGAGGATCCGGCATTCTCTATTGGTATATTTTGCCGTCCTTATGGGAGTACCATGAATTTCACATGGTTGATCTAGTGTGAGGCTCGGGCCAAATAGGCTTGAGCTACTCGTTGTCCATTGACCGGACTGGGAGTTGCTGGACTTGACGCCAGCTTCCTTGACTGGACGTTTATGACCATTACGCCAAGGCTTGAAGATGCCTCTTCGTGTACCCTTCTTACTGTCTTGGACCGTAATGATGTGCGGTCGTCAGGGTGTGTGCCTTGGACTCTCCTACGTAGGTTGAGGTAGCCAGTTGTGTCGTGCATGCCCTTTGCTGGGGCTGTCGAGTCCGTACTTTTCTGTGGCCAGTACCTTTGTCCATCTATCCACTAGTAAGTCTTGGTCAGCTTTAAGCTGCTCTTGCTTCCTTTGCAGGCTCTTTGCCGTGGCTATGAGCCGTCGCTTGAAGCGAACTTGTTCCATTGGGTCTTT
This sequence comes from Aegilops speltoides, assembly GCA_021437245.1. Taxonomy (NCBI): domain Eukaryota; kingdom Viridiplantae; phylum Streptophyta; class Magnoliopsida; order Poales; family Poaceae; genus Aegilops; species Aegilops speltoides. Next base: position 126,826,673 of record CM038144.1, read on the forward strand.
TGGCACGCCGAATTCGTCATTGCCGAGGCTTACCTCGTCGACGAAGGGGGGTGTATAGTCGTCCCTCTCCGAGTATCCCATAGTGACCGATCCAGCCTGCTTGAAGGTAGGCTGATCGGGGCTGTATTCCTCTCTGGCACCATCCGGATTGCTTTCGTCTCCACGGCCTGTGTTCATGTGGCGGGGCTTGGAGCGGCACCGAAGACGCCCATGCTTTGCTTTTCCTCCTGAGGGGTTATCCTCCATTGCCTCATCGCCATTGGTTTCCTTCGGAGTGTCCACCATATATATATATATATATATATATATATATATATATATATATATATATATATAGTGATACTATTCATCACCCATTAATGCGAAACAAGTTATTCTTCACCCAAGGTAATCTTACGATCATTTCATAATTAAATTACATTTGGAATTCAAATAATTACATTCCTATTGATTCACTACGTAAAATTTGGCATAAGAAAATAAAAATATAGGTCATAAGACAAGAAAAATTACAGTTTATGTGTATTTTACACAATGTTTTTACGTTTGTAATTTTGCATAACATAAAATATTTTTTACGACGATTATATAATTTCTTACGGTCTCTTTTTACGTCGGAAATAAGACAAAAACTTACGTAACGTAAAATTACGGTGCATTGATGGTAAAATGTAGGAGGGTGAAGAATAACTATTCCTCACCCAGGGTGACGAATAGTCAATCCCTATATATATATATATATATATATATATATATATATATATATATATATATATATATATATGGAGGTGGCCGTCCACCGCCCTATGAGCGGTGGCTCCTGTGATTCTCCTGCATCGTCGTCCATACCATCGATGTCTTCGGAGTCGAAGTCAAGCACGTCGGTTAAGTCATCGATCGTGGCAATGAAGTGGGTGGTGGGTGGGCAACAAATTCCGTCATCGCCTGCTTCCCACTCGAGCGGGACATAGTTCGGCTGAGAGTCTCCTGACAAAGAGAGAGACTTTAACGAGTTCAGCATGTCGCCAAAGGGCGAGTGCTGAAAGTTGTCCGCAGCGGTGAACTCCATTACCGGAACCCAGCCTGGCTCGGCTGGCTCAAGGGTCTGCGGACCGGAACCAACAACCGGATGGGAGTCCGGGGATTCGGAGTCACAGGCTTCCTCAAAAGTAAGGCCTGTGTTCGGCTCCATCACCGATGAGGGTACGACCTGCGGGGCGGGGTCCAGCCCTCCGTCATTGGGCAACACAACCTGCCCCGGATTTAGATCCGAGGCTTCTGCTGGGGTGATATCCCGAGCATCGTCTGACAGCAGGTCTAAGTCGTGCTCATCGTGACTGTTCGGCGCTCCTGGCGCAGGCCCGAATCCTTCAAAGATCAAGTCTCTGCGAATATCCGCCGTGTAGTTCAAGTTTCCAAACCTGACCTGGTGGCCGGGGGCATAGCTGTCAATCTGCTCCAGATGGCTGCTTAATTGGCCCAAGTCTTGGCGGCCGCCGAACACGAAAATCTGTCCGGGGAGAAAAGTCTCACCCTGGACCATGTTGTTGACGATTGGAGGCGCCATCAAGCTTTGTAGCGACAACACAGAGGAACTCTCAATGAAAGCACCAATGTCGGTGTCAAAACCAGCGGATCTCGGGTAGGGGGTCCCGATCTGTGCATCAAGGCTGATGGTAACAGGAAGCAAGGGATACAGAGATGTTTACCGAGTTTCGGGCCCTCTCGATGGAGGTAAAACCCTACTTCTGCTTGATTAATATTGATGATATGGGTAGTACAAGAGTAGATCTACCATGAGATCGTAGAGGCTAAACCCTAAGAGCTAGCCTATGATGGTATGATTGTAGTTGTGATCGGCCTTCTAAGGACCAACCTCTCCGGTTTATATAGACACCGGAGAGGGCTAGGGTTTACATGGAGTCGGTTACAAGAAAGGAAACACAATATCTGGATCGCCAAGCTTGCCTTCCACGCCAAGGAGAGTCCCATCTGGACATGGGCCAAAGTCTTGAGTCTTGTATCTTCACGCTTCAATAGTCCGAACGTTGTACACAGTCCAGTTGTCCGGATACCCCCTTATCCAGGACTCCCTCAGCAAGGTCGAGGCCGTCGCGGTGCTCGGGGAAGAGGAGGACGGGGCGGCGCATTGGCCTCGCCTCCGCCAGCGGCCCCTTCCCCGGTGGATGGCCACGTCGGGGACTACCCCTACGAGTTCTTCCTCAGGCTACGCCAGCCGCCGCACCATCGTCTTCGTCTCCCGACCCCATTTGCGTGGGAGATGGAGCTGGACCCGCCGCAGGCGCTGAGGCTGCACATGAGGGGCCGTGGGAACAGCGGCACATGGGCCGACGTCGAGTTCCCAGCCCCTCACGTCATGTACCTTCGCCGGGGGTGGAAGACTTTCTCTCGCATCCACAGCCTAACGGAGGGGCTCACTTTCCATTTCAAACTAATGGAGAGCGGCCTCCTCTCCGTCAAGGTCTTTGGGAACTTCGGGACTCGCGTAAGGTGCTGCGTGGAGAGCTCCTCTGACGATGAAGATTCCTCCTCGAGCAAGAGTGGCGAGGAGGATAGCGGCAACGACAATGAGGGTAGCGGGCGACAGGATCATGGGTCCGACTAAGTGTCGGGCGCGCCGCTCCGGGGTGACACCGGCGTCCCCATCATCCGTGTCGCCGATTCCTTGAACTTCTCGGGGTCGCCTCCTTGGGTGGCCGGCGTAGGAAGGCCGGAGAAGGCGGGTAGCTGGCCGTCAAGTCGGAGTACGATGGCACCGACGCCTTCATAGCGTATGACGGACCGCTGCCTCACCTTCCAGCTCTACCTCTGGCGCCACCACCGCCAACCCTCTCCTAGGCGTCCACCGGCATGTTCTCCTGGCGCCTTCTGCTCCTCGTACCTCGCCTAGGCGCTCCTTTTGCCCTTTTGCTTTCTTGTTCTGCCTTCTGACGAGAGGGACAAGAAAGGGATTACAGGCATCTTATCTCTTTTTAGTCTGTAAGCCTTTGGGCCATCGTTAAATTTAGAACTTGTAACCCCCTTGATCATGTTTTTCACTTCGTATGAACTGTACCTGTACGGGATGTTTTTAATGAAAAAGAGATGTTTGCCGGGTTTTTCGTTCGTGGGTGAAAACCGCGACAAGGAGCGAATCCTCGTTATTATTTAAGATAAACGTTTTTTGCCCGGCAACAGGCCTTACCGTCCCCCCACTTTGCTCGACCTTTCTCACGCCCTTGGCGAAGGCAGGGATGAAGTGGGCTGAGGCTCCTCGTTCCATTTCCTTGCTACCGCGACTACGACCAAATCCGGACCCAGGAGATAATCCTTGGGTACAGAAAAAGGGGAGCACGGTAGCCTAGAAATAAAAGGAGGTTTCGTATATCCCAGTTCCATACCGAAATGCATGATAGAGGGTAAAAGACTTATCTAGATCTGCAGCCCCTGGCAACCTTGGCTTGTCGCGGTTGGATCCTTGTACTTGCAGCCCCCGACAACTTTGGTTTGCCGGGGTCGGGACGCCGGTCCGTTCCCTTTCTTCCAAATAGCTCGGCAGAAGTGCTCATGTGCCCTATGAACCAAAGAGGACAGAAAAGAACAGAGAGACGTGCACTCGACCTCTAAGCTAGGGGTTAGACGCCGCTAAGCACTATCAACCCTAACCGAGGAAGAGACTCGACCTAGCATGCATGCTATAACTTAGGGTGCCAACGCTTCGTTTATTTATGCTCAGGGTCTGCGCCTAGCTTCGTACAAAGGGTTACATGCCTTGCCGGCAAGGGTTGTACAAAAGGTGGCTTGCCGGGAGGCCCGACAGCAGTGCCCTATGGGTAAAACTTGCGAGGATGCTCGATGTTCCAGGAGTTGCTCACTGGTATGGCATCTTCGGTCTCCAGGCGGACTGCGCCGGGCCTGGTGACTCGTGTTACCCGATAAGGGCCTTCCCCCTTTGGCGTCAACTTGATGGAATTCTTGGCCGACTGAACGTGGCGAAGAACAAGGTCGCCTTCCTCAAAGCTCCGGGCATGAACCTTGCGGATATGGTAGCGGCGCAAGGCTTGCTGGTAGCGCGCAGCTCTCGCAGCCGCCCGGAGATGATCTTCCTCAAGGAGCGTTGTGTCATTTTGCCGCAATCGCTCTTGCTCAAGCTCATGATAAGCGAGCACTCGAGGTGACCTGTATATGAGTTCCGTGGGGAGAACTGCTTCTTCCACGTAGACTAGGGCAAAGGGTGTCTGGCCGGTTGCTCGATTTGGCATCGTTCTGATCGACCAAAGAACCGCCGGTAACTCGTCAATCCAGCGCCTTCCACTCTTGCGCAGCCTCTCAAAAGTCTTCATTTTTAAGCCACGCAGAACTTCAGCGTTTGCTCTCTCTGCTTGGCCGTTGCTTTGTGGGTGTGCCACGGAAGCAAAACAGACCTTGCTGTCGAGATCCTCAATGTACTGCATGAAGGCGTGGCTTGTGAACTACATGCCGTTGTCGGTGATGATCCTATTGGGTACCCCAAAATGGCAAACTAGCCCCTTGAAGAACTTGATGGCCGACTGCGCTGTCACCTTCCTCACCGCTTCCACCTCTGGCCACTTTGTGAACTTGTCGATTGCAACGTACAAGTACTCAAAGCCCCGGATGGCACGAGGGAAAGGGCCCAATATGTCGAGCCCCCAGACTAAGAAGGGCCAGGAGAGAGGGATGGCTTGAAGGGCTTGAGCTGGTTGATGAAGCTTCTTCGAATGGAACTGGAACGCTTCACACTTGGTTACTAGTGCCGGCGCATCACGGAGGCGGTGGGCCATAAGAAACCTTGCTGGAAGGCCTTGCCAGCAAGGGCCCTCGACCCTATGTGGGAGCCACATATGCCTCCATGTATCTCTGCCAACAGATCTAGTCCTTCCTCCCGGGACATGCACTTCAATTTCACCCCATTCGGTCTTTTTCTGTACAAGGCGTTGTCAGCAGGTGGTGCAAGCGGAGTGCATCGGGCGGGCTACTCTCTCTGCTTCTTCCTGCTCCTCAGGACGCTCTCCTTTTTGGAGGAATCGGACGGTGTGTTGCGCCCATGCCGGAGCCCGTGGCTCGATGACAAGGACCAAAGGCATCTCTTCTGCCATGGGAGCGGCCGTCTCTACGGCCATGGCCTGAGGACCTGCCGGAGCCGGTTGCCCCGCGGCAGGATCGGCATCCACAACAACATCTTCGCCAGCGGCTTCGGGGAGCACGGTGGGGAAGTACTTGCCGGGGACCAGCTTCCTCCGCTTGTTCTGCCCGGTTGATGGTTCGACGGATGGTTGAGTTAAACGAAGCACAAAAGTACCTAGTTCTACAGGTAGCTTGAGAGCAACGCACTTTGACGGGTAGTCGGCTATGTCGTTTTTCATTCGAGGGACATGCTCCGCTCGTATACCGTCAAAGCACTCCTATAGTTTCCTCACTTCATCCACGCAAGCTTTCATCAACGAGCTTTGATAATCTTTGTTGGTCTGCCTGACAACGAGCTGCGAATCACCCCCGACAATGAACTTTTTGACTCTAAGGTCTGTCGCGATCCTGAGACCAGCAAGCAAGCCCTCGTACTCGGCGGTTGAGGGAGTCCTGGATTAGGGGGTATCCGGACAGCCGAACTGTGTACAACGTCCGGACTATTGAAGCATGAAGATACAAGACTCAAGACTTCGGCCCGTGTCTGGATGGGACTCTCCTTTGCGTGGGAGGCAAGCTTGGCGATCTGGATATTGTGTTTCCTTCCTTGTAACCGACTCCATGTAAACCCTGGCCCTCTCCGGTGTCTATATAAACTGGAGAGGTTGGTGCTTAGAAGGCCGATCACAATTACAATCATACCATCATAGGCTAGCTCTTAGGATTTAGCCTCGACGATCTCGTGGTAGATCTACTCTTGTACTACCCATATCATCAATATTAATCAAGCAGGAAGTAGGGTTTTACCTCCATCGAGAGGGCCCAACACAGGTAAACATCTGTGTCCTTGCTTCCTATTACCATCGGCCTTGACGCATAGATCGGGACCCCCTACCGAGATCCGCCGGTTTTGACACCGACATTGGTGCTTTCCTTGAGAGTTCCTCTGTGTCGTCGCTACAGAGCTTGATGGCGCCTGCAATCGTCAGCAACATGGTCCAGGGCGAGACTTTTCTCCCCGGACAGATCTTCTTGTTCCGTGGCTTCGCACTGCGGGCCAATTCACTTGGCCGTCTGGAGCAGATCGACAGCTACGCCCCCGGTCACCAGTTCAGGTTTGGAAACTTGAACTACACGGCGGATATTCGCGGAGACTTGATCTTGATAGATCGAACTGCGCCCGAGCGCCGAGCGATCCACGATGAGCACGGCTTAGACCTGCTGTCGAGACGATGCGTGGGATATCACCCGGCGAAGCCTCGGGCTAAATCCGGGCAGGTTGCGTGCCCAGGGCGGAGGGCTGGACTCGCCCGAGCCGTACCCTCATCGGCGATGGAGCCGAACATAGGCCTCACTTTTGAGGAAGCCTGTGACTCCGGACCCCCGGACTCTCATCCGGTTGTTGGTTCCGGTCCGCAGACCCTTGAGCCAGCCAAGCCAGACTAGGCTCTGGTAATGGAGTTTACCACTGCGGACATCTTTCAGCATTCGCCCCTTGGCGACATGCTGAATTCACTAAAGTCTCTCTCTTTGTCAGGAGGCTATGGGCCGAACTATGTCCGGTTTGAGTGGGAAGTAGGCGACGAAGGGATTCGCTGCCCACCCACCAACCACTTCATCGCCACGATCGACGATTTAACCGACGTGCTAGACTTCGACTTCGACGACATCGACGGTATGGATGGCGATGTAGGAGAATTATAGGATCCACCGCTCGTAGGGCGGTGGACGGCCACCCCCTCATACAATATATACATGGTGGACACTCCAAAGGAAACCAATGGCGATGAGGCAACGGAGGATAACCCCTCAGGAGGAAAAGCAAAGCATGGGCGTCTTCGGCGCCACTCCAAGCCCTGTCACATGAACACCGGCCCCGGAGATGAAAGATATCCGGATGGTGCCAGAGAGGAATACAGCCCTGATCAGCCTACCTTCAAGCAGGATGGATCGGTCACGATGGGATACTCGGAGAGTGACAACTATACACCCCCCTCTGACGACGAGGTAAGCCTCGGCAATGACGAATTCGGCGTGACTGAAGACCCAGTGGAACAAGTTCGCTTCAAGCGACGGCTCATGGCCATGGTAAGGAGCACGCAAAGGAAAGCAAGCGACAAAAGCTGACCAAGACTTACTAGTGGATAGGTGGACCAAAGTCTGCGCCACCAAAAAGTCTGGACTCGACAGCCTGACAGAAGGGCATGCACGGCACAACTGGCTACCTCAACCTACGGAGGAGAACCCAAGGCACACACCCCGACGACCACACATCATTATGGTCCAAGACAGTAAGAAGGATACACGAAGAGGCATCTTCAAGCCTCGGCGTAATGCTCATAAACGTCAAGTCATGGAAGCTGGCGCCAAGTCCAGCAACTCCCAGTCCGGTCAACGGACAAAGAGTAGCTCAAGCCTATTCGGCCCGAGCCACACACTAGATCAACCATGTGAAATTCATGGTACTCCTTGAAGGACGACAAAGCATACCAAGAGAGAATGCCGGATCCTCAAAACAAAGCGGCTGGTCGTGTGCCGGAAACAATGATGGGAGGCGTCCAGTCGAGAGACCCCCAGAGTATAAAAGTACGGCCGATCGCCCCCGATCACACTAACCACAACAATTCAATTGCTGTACCCCTAGACCTAGTAGTCCGGGGGCTCCATAACACATAAAACCCTCGTAGGTATGAAACCACAAATAACATCTTCTTAAAAGATGCCAGGTGCAAAGGCCAAGTTTATTGGCCCACCATTCTAACGGTTGTTTTCAGCACCCTCTCCTCATGCGGCAATTTACCGTATGTTAACGGGATAAACCACATTGGCTAGATTCCCCATGGTAAACCATCAGGCCAACACCTTGTGATATAATCACACTTATAGGCAAGGTCGAACCCTGCCCTTAGAGCGGAAATCATACAGCTGCCGGAATAGTGAGTCATGCATGCCTATAAATTTTTTGATATGACAGCCAACTATCCGGGCACCCACCGAGGAGTCCGCGCTACCTCACGGCATAACGGCTGGGTCCACAGGGGTCCGATCAGGAACCCTTGTACCAAGCACACAAGGACGCTCAGCTGCCTCCAAGCATTTGCCTTTACAAACTAACGATGACGTAGAACAGGATTGGCGGCGTGGAATTAGCCCGGACACACAATGGCAGGAGCATGCCGGCAGAAGGCAGTTCGGATTCACTTTCGATCCACTCACAAACCCCTCCAGTCCGGCCATAACAGGTTCCGCCAAAAAACACCTCTTTTCATACATCGTACTCATATGCATAGACATATCATCCTACTACAATGCATAGACTTAAATAACATTCACCGGCCATCATTTATCGCTGACGCCTCTTTGCCAAAATTGGCAGCCACGCTTCATGTTCACCTGGTTATGCCAGGGGCTTCACAGTACGGCAATAAAGTCCGATCACCTTTTCGGTCGCTCGGCACCCCAAACTTATAGCACTATATGCATCAGCTCCGAATCATGTCTTGGGTCATTGGTTGAGTTTGCCCAGCTCCCATGTTTTGGTACCTTACGTTCCGTTCTATCGGCTAAGGTAGCGCTAGGAGAACTACTGCGATGGTGTCCCGGTTCAGCCGGACGAGCACCTTAGTAGAGAAAGCTGAAAACCGACTATCAACATGCGGCGAGAGCTGGTCAGTTGTTCGAGAAGTTGTAAAATCCTTAAAGATTTATTCCGCGGAACACCATTGTAAATGCAGAGTGCGACGGATCGGTCTTCTGATCAAGTGCCAATAGAGCCCCTAGCTCAGCCTTCCGAACACTAGGGGCTGCGCCGACCATACTAAAATTCCTATGGCTAAGTGGGAGTAATAAAGCCGTATAGCCCAATTGCCTAGTTCGTGGTGAGAAACACCTCCTTCAAAGGACCCAACTATGGGATAAAGAGCGTTCAAATATATCCCGAACACCCCCGTACTCTATTCCGCGTGGGGACAGAAGCCGACGACTAGCCAACTCTCAAGATATACATACAATAAACAGCCGCACAGGAAGAACATTTGTTCAATCATGCAATGCATAATAAAAATGCCATTATCCCACGTTACAAAAAAGCGGTACGAATGCCCTCAGGGAAATATAATGTCTTTGGCACACTTATCCGTCGCAAGGCGGGCCCCTTTCAGTACACCTTCATAGTACAGCTCGGGCTTGCGGTGCTCCTTACCCTCCGGCGGCCCCTCAGTCATCAGCTTCTCTGTGTCAAGCCTCCCCCAATGAACTTTTGCATGGGCAAACGCCATGCGCGCGCCTTCTATATAGACTGATCGCTTAATAGCATCAAGCTGAGGACAGACGCCCACAATCCGCTTGATGAGTCCGGCGTAATCGCAGAATCGGCTCCATGATACAAATGGGACAACTAAGTCCTTCATGGCTAGCTCCGCCGCCTGGTGTAGTTTGACCAGCTGTTTCAGCTGATCGATAAATGGCACCGGATAGTTCGGTGCCAAATACTGCGACCAGAAATCCCTCTCCGCAGACTTCTTGTCCTCGGTGCGGTAGAACTGGGCGGCATCTGATATGTTGCGAGGAAGATCCGCAAAAGCCCCTGGGAAAATAAGAATTCAGCCTGCCGCTTATGATTCTTCCCATTATCACGTACAAAGGGCTAAGAATACAGAAGGCCTTACCAGCCGCAACTTTCTGGGCCTCCTGAATGTCCCACGCTGCACCTCGGGCTTCTTCCCAAGCACCTTCCGCAGCTTCGAGAGCCTGGGCGAGTTCGGATTCTTTCCCTATTAGACTCTGCTCCAAGCCATCGCTTTTCTTCACAGCTTCCTGGAGCTCTCGCTTAGCTGCGATGACCCTGGCCCTTGTGTTTTTCACGAAGCGACTGTTCGGCCTCTGCCTTCTTATCGGCATCAGCCACAGCCTTCTTTAGTGCCTCGTATTCGGCACTCGCTCCTAGAGCATACAATACAAATTCTTCTCACTATGCACAACTGTCCATTCGTGCAAACTTCAAGACAAATGTTTTCAACATACCTTCCTTGTCTTCCAGCTGCTTTTTCACACGGCCGAGTTGTTCCTCGGCCTGTGCAAGGCTCTGCTTCAGTCCGGACACTTCCGCATCATAAGCGGCCATCCTCTCGGCAGAAGCCTGTTTTCACATAAAGGGGTATACGTCATTCACATAAGCTCCTGCGGAAGCAGAAGATTTGATCCCCTGCCCAGCTCGGTCTTCTTCGCCGGACAGTGTATCAGGGGCTACTACTCATATTATGACAATTCCTCAAAGGTTTCTTAGGAAACATACCTCAAAGGCCTTTATAAGGCCAAAGCAGGACTCATTCAACCTGCTCTAGGCGGACTGAATCTTATCAACCACCGCACCCATGAGAGTGTGGTGTTCGTCCATGATAGATGTGTTCTTCAACGCTATCGATAGACCGCCGGTAGCTCTGCTCGAACAGAGGATGCCGGCGGGGTACGCAGGCCCCCACCATCAAAGATGGCTGTTTGCTCGATTCGAGAGCCTTAGAGGTCCCGGGGGCCGTATTCACCCCCGTATGTCCGGCAACAGGGATATGTCCCTCCTGGTCCGGGTCCTGTCGGGATGACACCTTAGTATCTCGCCTGGACTGTGGGGAAGGGGCCTGCGGAGGCGTCTCGCTCGCCAAGGCGTCTAAGCCCAGCGAATCCTCTGATTAGGACTGTACGGCGCGAGACCTCGCCGGGCTGTGCAAAAATACGACAACGGTTAAAGCCAATAAATCCAAAAACTATCCTGGACGCATACACGTGTTCGGATTCCGTATACTTACGACTTCCCCAGGGGCTGGGCCCTGGGATCCCACTCCGGGCTGCTGTCGGCAGCCGTGGTGGATGTCTCTCGGAGGGAACCTTCCCCCTCTTGGGCGATTCAGCCTCCAGGGACGGGGAAGCTGCACGCTTCCTCCCACCTTTAGAGTGAGGCTCGTTGTCGGTATCAAAACCGGCGGATCTCGGGTAGGGGGTCCCGAACTATACGTCTAGGCGGATGGTAACAGGATACAAGGGACACGATGTTTTTACCCAGGTTCGGGCCCTCTCGATAGAGGTAAAACCCTACTCCTGCTTGATTAATATTGATGATATGGGTAGTACAAGAGTGGATCTACCACGAGATCAAGGAGGCTAAACCCTAGAAGCTAGCCTATGGTATGATTGTTGTAATGGTTGTTCGTCCTATGGACTAAAACCCGCCGGTTTATATAGACACCGGAGAGGGCTAGGGTTACACAGAGTCGGTTACAATGGTAGGAGATCTACATATCCGTATCACCAAGCTTGACTTCCACGCCAAGGAAAGTCACATCCGGATACGGGACGAAGTCTTCAATCTGGTATCTTCATAGTCTTGGAGTCTGACCGATGATGATAGTCCAGCTATCCGGACACCCCCTAGTCCAGGACTCCCTCAGTAGCGCCCGAACCAGGCTTCAATGACGACGAGTCCAGCGCATATATAGTCTTTGGCGTTGCAAGGCGGGTTCTCCTTCAAACTCCATGTGCTTGCCGAATAGTGTCCGGCTCCCTTATAAATGTTGCGCTCCTTGGCTTCCATGCCCAATAATGGCCTTCTTCCACGCGTCGCACGAATGCGAAAAGCCAGGGTATCTTTTATGTTTTACCCCCTAGCTGCGCAAGTAATCTGCCTATAAGAGAGATAAGAATCCAGATCCAAATCACACCATCCTTCTTCCCATGAAAGTACTCATCGGAGCGTTTGACCAAAAACCCATTCCATCATGGACCGTCGGCGCTCCTCTTCTCGGCTCCCAGCCCTCCAGAGATGGAGGAGATGCTCGAGTTCCGCAACGAGCTGGTGAAGCTTCAAGCGGAGGGATATCTTCCTCCGCCTTTATGGTCCCGATTCGAGCCGGGCTGGCCACCTACAAAGGCGGGGAGCAAGCGGAGGCCACCCTAGTCCCTCTAAAGGAGAGCGGGTGTGCCGTCCCCTATCTAATAAGGGGCTTGATTTCCCGTGCATCCGCTCTCCATGGGCTTGGAGTTCTATGGACTCCAACTCCATCACCTTACGCCTCTATTCTCGCACATCGCGGTTCCGTAGCTCTCAAGTAGCTATTCTTGGGCATCGAGCCCCATTTTGCCTTTGTGGAAGAGGCTATTCGCCTGCACTTCGTTCTCACGACGGGTCAATATATCAAGTGGGCGGTGCGAAATATGGCGCATCACCGACCGGATATCCATTCGAACCCCAAAGAAGGCGTCCAAGATTGGCCTTGGAATGGTTTACATAGAAGATGCTCCACCGCCGACCCGCCGGATCGGCCTCCTGAGTTCAAAGAAGGCTCCTCAAGAAACGTCTAAGTTGGCGCCATGAGCCCTCAACTGGAGGAAGACAAGGGCGTCCATTATTTGATGGGCCGGATAAGGTTGCTGGCCCATTCCGGATTGACCATGATTAGAGTCATGGCCACGTGCATAATGCGGGGGGTGCAGCCGCTGCAATACAGGGGCCACCCCATGTGGGATTTCAACAGGGAAAATGATGCCACCCGTCATGGCCGCAAAGGACCGGGATCGGCCGAAGATCTGGTAAAGATTCTGTCCGGCCTATATAAGGGGGAGAAGGAGGACTTCCTCCAGACAAGCCCATTGAATGGGTTCTCCATGAATAACCCTCAGCGCTGGGTAAGCGGACATTTTGTTTATCCGACCCATGCTTTCAAAGTTAAGTACCTTACTTTATGATTTCGACCAGCAGAGCTGCGCCGGGATGTGGAGGGCATACATAGTCCGGCCCACAACCCGAGGATCCGTGAAGATCCTTGATCCGCCTCCAAGAGGATCCAACATAAAGGTGGAGCTAATCGACGGGGTGTTCCACCAACTCAGCATGGACAATGCTCTAGTCGCCATTACGGCTGACTACCCCGGCCTATCTCTGGCTCCCCAGGTGATTGTGACCGAAGTCTTGACACCATTATTTTGTCCTTGCGCATTTCTGACTACCGTATACAATGGTGTCTTGCAGGAGGTGCCTTCAAGGCAGGAAGCCGAGCCCACGGCAGCTGGCCAACAAGGGTCACCCAGCCAAAGAAGGAAGAGGAGGCGGCGCGGATCGAAACGTCCACCGCAACGGTATAGCTCACGATCAAGTATTTAGGAAAAGAATTCCCAAGAGGTGTATTAACGCCATGACCTTTCCAGAGAAAGAGCACTGCGGATCCGTGTTCTGAGGGGTTGCCAACCAAGCATCCGCCCGCCAGCTCCAACACCTGGTCCGAGGGGAGGCGGCGCAAAGGCGCTGGCCGGATTCTCCTCCAAAGGGAGGATGCCGACCGCTGTCCGCCACCAGGTCCGAGGTGGAGAGCACCATGAATCATAGGCGCCCCGACAGTTCTCAAGTGACGCTGTTTCTCCCTGCAGGCATTGAATGCCTTTAACGCGGGAGACGCGCACCTCCGTGCCGCTCAAGATGGTTTAACCAGAGCCATGGAGCAATATGTAAAAGACATATGGGTAAGAGATTTTAATGGTTGTATATGCCAGTAGCCCCCGAGACTTAAAGAAGTTAAAGTAGCTGATTTAAGGATCATATAATTTGCAGGATCTTACAGAGAAGAATACCCGATTGTCCCAGGAGCTGCAAGGGTGCAAAGCCCAACTTGAGGGCGCACTAGCTGCTGCAGAAGGAGGCACAGAAACCCCCTCCGGTAACACATTATTTCAGAAAAATAAGCGGTGTGCAGCGTGCGTATAAATCTGACAATGGTATTGCAGATGTTGCTGGACTTGATCCGGACAAGCAACAACTCAAGGCTGCGCCACTGAAGGTCAAGCGAGAGGTGCTACGAAGGTGCAGCATGAAAGGAACAAACTCAGATGCCCACGCCCACTTGGAGAAGAGCTGAAAGGTGTTCGGGCCGAGCTGTCTGGCTCCGTGAAGGAGAATCAGCGGCTTCGTCGCGGCATCTATAGTAAGTGCTTGAGCAAACTCTTTTGAAAAGAAGAGTTCGGCGAGGAAGTCAATTGACAGAAATATGTCTGTAGGTGTGCTCACAGGTCGCCCTGCGGAGGAGATGCCCGTCTCAACGGGTGATCAACTTCCCGAGCTGGTGCAACTTCTCGAACGTGTTCGCAGCGATGAGCGGCGTGTCGGGCCTTATGGCCGCCCCTCTCCCTACCCGAGGGCCTTGGAGAGCTTAAGGAGAAGCTTGTGAGCGCGGCAGCTTGCTTATGGAAGATATCGCCTGCCGCCAAGGTGCCAAGGAGGCACAGGCCATGGTGAAGACGCGGTACAAGAAGGTGGATCCCAACCACATGGCCGAGGTCGGACCTGTGGGGCCCGATGGGAAGGAGATCCCTGTGAGCTTAGTGTACGGCCAAGTAGAGTTGGCCACTAAATATTCCCAACGGGCTTGTAAATTAGACAGCCTGTTAGACGGGATTGAGGAGGAGTACAGTCAGTCGATTTGACGATGTATTTAAAATGACAAGTAAAATGCCTTCTAGCTGGATTGTAGATCGTTTGTCTTTTCCGACCTTTTCGCTTCAACCTCGGGACCCTAGAGTCCGGAGTGTGTCCGAATACCTTCTCGGTTAAGAAAAACTGGGGCATGCATGGAGACCAAAGTGGGGTCATTAGTGCTTTATCGCATAAGTGCCCAACTAGTTATGTTATATTACATGGTTAGTAAGAAACATCTTCCAGGAGAATAGTTCCGTTATGGGTTCCTTTCCTCGGGAGGCATGCCCTAAAGTGCATGTCCGGACTACGAAAAGAGCAGAAACATCCGGGGCGGATAAATAAATAGGTAAAAATCATCTTTCAAGTCATCGATCGAATATTCCCTTAAGAACGCTAGCTTTCGGCTTCACCCGACCTGAGGTACACATCCCACCGACCGGCAAGAATAATCGCAGAGGTGCTCCTTTACCTCCTAGCCGAACAATCGGGAACATAGGGGTAAGCACAGGAGCCAGCAGCCCAGACTTGGCCAAAACTTAAGTCATATCGATGCATATAATGGTGAATAAAAGGTACATGTGAAGTTTGACACATGTCTTGGGCATGAATCCCGTATAAGTAAGCTTCGTAAAGAAGCCCCGAGTATAATGAGTGCGGATAGCACATCAAGTGTGTGCGAACAATGCATAAATAGGCCTCTAAGGGCTTTTATGAAAAAGGTGAGAGAAAAGAGAGAAATAAAAGTCAATTGAAGTGTAAAAACATGGACGGAGGAAGGAAACGAACTCTTAGCCGGGCGCTAGGCGTAAAATCTTCGGGCGCAGCGCTCCATGGGTTTGGCTCGAGTCGGTTGTCCGATGCACTTCGCGGTATGCTCCACGGTCGTCGGACTTGGTCGATGATGAAGGGACCCTCCCATTTGGGCTTGAGTTTGTCCTTTTTCTTGTCCGGCAGGCATAGAACAAGTTCGCCAATGTTGTAAGTTTTAGCCCGTACTTCTCTGCTTTGATATCTTCGAGCCTGCTGCTGATAGAATGCGGAACGGGCCTTTGCCACATCGCGTTCTTCCTCCAATGCGTCCAAGCTGTCCTGCCGATCCAGCTCGGCTTCTCTTTCTTCGTACATGCGCACTGGAGGTGAGCCATGAATGATGTCGCAGGGCAAAACTGCCTCTGCGCCGTATACCATGAAAAATGGTGTGAATCCGGTAGTACGGTTGGGCGTTGTCCGCAGCCTCCAGAGTACGGAGTCAAGCTCCTCTACCCAGTGCGTGTTAGATTCCGTATGGGACCGCACTAGTCTGGGTTTGATGCCGCTCATTATTAGACCATTTGCTCGTTCCACTTGACCGTTGGTTTGAGGATGATAGACTGAAGCGTAATTGAGCTTAATGCCCATATTTTTGCACCATAATTTAACCTCGTCGGCCGTGAAGTTCGTGCCGTTATCGGTAATGATGCTATGGGGGACGCCATAATGGTGTACTACCTCGGATATGAAGTCTATCACTGGTCCGGACTCTGCCGTTTTAACTGGCTTGGCCTCTATCCATTTGGTGAATCTGTCCACCATGACAAATAGGTACTTTTCTTGTGGGTTCCCCCTTTAAGGGGTCCAACCATGTCAAGCCCCCAGACCGCAAACGGCCAGGTGATGGGTATAGTTTTGAGGGCGGTGGGTGGCATATGGCTTTGATTAGCAAAGAGCTGACAACCGACGCATCGTTGGACTAAGTCCTGAGCATCTGCCCGGGCCGTCGGCCAATAAAATCCTGTACGAAATGCCTTGCCTACAGGGCCCGAGCTGCGGCGTGGTGTCCGCCTAGTCCGGCATGAATTTCAGCCAGAAGGTTTCGCCCTTCCTCTTCGGAGATACACCTTTGAAGGACTCTGGTTGTGCTTTTCTTATAGAGTTCTCCTCGTGGACCTTGTAGGCTTTAGATTGCCGAACTATGCACTGGGCCTCATTTTGGTTTTCGGAAGTTCCCGCCTAAGTAAGTAGGCTAGAATGGCTCATCCCACAGGCGATTACTGCCATTATTTCGTGAAATGAAGGTGTTATTTCATCGGTGAGTCGCCGATTATGTCGATTGTTCTGCGGTTGGGTGGTGCGGCTGGTTCCGGGTTGTTATTTCCGGACTCCTCTTCCCATAGTACGGATGGCTTAAAGAGCCATTCGGGGAAGATGTTTGGAGGGACAGCGTCGCGTTTCAGCCGATGCGTGCCGATCGTCGGCTTGCTTGGTTATTATCCCTGCCTCGTGGTGGAATTCGAGTCCTTGGAACCGAGTGACATTTTAGGACAGCGTTACGATAGGCTGACATTTTGGATCCT
This sequence comes from Aegilops speltoides, assembly GCA_021437245.1. Classification (NCBI taxonomy): domain Eukaryota; kingdom Viridiplantae; phylum Streptophyta; class Magnoliopsida; order Poales; family Poaceae; genus Aegilops; species Aegilops speltoides. Next base: position 126,843,605 of record CM038144.1, read on the forward strand.
TGGCGCCAAAGTCTCCATTTACTTGGGATATTGCAAGGTTTGGATCCTCGCACCTCTAGGCGTTGAATGCCCATGGAGATTGCCATCCGGAGGCCATGTAGGAGGGCCTCAGATTCGGCTGTATTATTGGAGTCCGTGTACATTATCTGAAGTCGTATTGGATCTGTGTCCCGGTTGGGGACGTCAATCGACGCCACCCCAAGCCGCAAACATTTTGGAGCCGTCGAAATGCATAATCCAATTGGGTATCGTCGTACTCTTTAGGGAGTTCGGCTTCAGTCCATTCAGCGACAAAGTCAGCCAAGACTTGCGACTTTATAGCTCGCCGAGGTTTGTAAGTTATATCAAATGGTAAGAGCTCAATGGCCCATTTTGCAATCCTGCCCGTCACATCGCGGTTGTTTATGATGTCGTTGAGGGGCACTTCGGAGGCCACTATTATCGAACACTCTTGAAAGTAGTGTCGGAGCTTCCGGGATGCCATGAACACCGCGTACGCTATCTTTTGATAGTGCGGAGTAACGGACTTGCGGGGAGTTAAGGCGGTGGATCGTAGTACCTTCGGTTTTGGAAAGGGAATTTATGCCTTCGTTTCTCGTTCGACGACGAGTACCGCGCTTACAACTTGATGTGTTGCCGCGATGTATAACAACATTGGTTCGCCCGGGTTAGGCGCAGCCAGACCGAATTTGTTGCCAATATGGCTTTTTTTCTTGAGTCTGTAGTGGCGCAGATCCGTCCCTCGAAGTGTTCGGTGCGTCTGAGGAGGCGATAGAGGGGCAATGCCTTTTCTCCCAAGCGGGAGATAAAGCGGCTTAGAGCCGCCACGCATCCAGTCAATTTTTGTATTTGTTTGAGGTCTTTTGGAATATCCAGCTGTGACAGAGCTCGGATCTTGGCTGGGTTTGCTTCAATTCCTCTACCGGATACAATGAAGCCCAGGAGCTTTCCGGCTGGTACGCCAAAACGCATTTTTACGGTTGACAATGTCATATGCTCGGAGGTTGTCGAATGTGAGCCTCAAATCATCTACTAGAGTCTCGACGTGTCTGGTTTTGACGACTACGTCGTCTACGTATGCCTCTACTGTTTTGCCGATCTGGGTAGCCAGACATGTCTGAATCATGCGCTGATTTGTTGCGCCGACGTTTTTGAGTCCGAAGGGCATCGTGTTGAAGCAGAATGGTCCATATGGAGTAATGAATGCCGTTGCGGCTTGGTCCGCCTCCGCCATCTTGATTTGATGGTAGCCGGAGTATGCGTCGAGGAAGCACAATGAATCGTGCCCTGCGGTAGCATCGATTATTTGGTCGATGCAGGGAAGGGGGAAGGGATCCTTTGGGCAGGCCTTGTTGAGGTCTTTAAAATCGACGCATAGGCGCCATGATTTGTCCTTCTTTGGTACCATTACCAGGTTTGCTAGCCAGTCCGGATGTTTGATGTCTCTGATGAATCCGACTTCCAGTAGATTGGCTAGCTCTTCTCCCATTGCCTGTCTTTTGGGTTCGGAAAATCGCCGAAGAGCCTATTTGACTGGCTTGGATCCTTTTAGGATGTTTAGGCTGTGTTCTGCCAATCTGCGTGGGATTCCTGGCATATCTGAAGGGTGCCAGGCAAAGATGTCCCAATTTTCCCGAAGGAATTCTCGCGATCATCGGCATCTACATCGGGGTTCAAGCGTGCCCGATGGAGGCCATCTTTGTTGGGTCTGTTGGATGGACCTGGAATTTGACTATTTCATCCGCTGGTTTAAAGGAGGTGGACTTGGATCTCTTATCGAGTATCACATCGTCCCTATTCACCGTAGAGGGCAGCGCAGTGAGTTCCTCCGCCGCTAGGGCTTCGGATAGTGCCTCTAGGGCTAATGCGGCTGTCTTGTTTTCGGCGCGGAGTGCTATGTCCGGATCACTAACGAGAGTGATTATTCCGCCGGGCCCAGACATCTTAAGCTTCAGGTACCCGTAATGGGGTATGGCTTGAAAAATTGTGAATGCCTCTCGTCCTAATATAGCGTGATATCCGCTGCTGAACGGGGCCACTTGGAGCGTGACCTCTTGATCTTTAATTGTCCGTGAGCGAACACCACATCAAGTGTGATTTTTCCTGTGGCAGCGCGCTTCCTGCTAGGGATTATTCCTCTAAAGGTTGTGCTGCTTTGCTCAATGCGGCTCCATCTATTTCCATTTTTGAAGAGTTTCCTCGTAGATGAGGTTTAGTCCTGCCGCCATTCATGAGTACCTTGGTAAGGCGAAAGCCGTCCACTATTGGACCGAGGACCAATGCGGCTGGTGCTCGGGCTGTTCGAATTTAGGTTAAATCGCTGGCGTTGAAGGTGATGGCCGTGTCGCTCCATGGATTTGTTGTTGCTACTTGGTAGACTTGGCGAGGTTGCGGATAGTTCGTTTTGCATATTATTTGATCACGAAAGTCTCAAGACTGCTGACACCGTCTTGCATGTTGGAGTGGTTTTCGGGGCTAGAAGCTCCTCGCCACTTTTGGCCACTGCCGCGATATCCAACATGCTCGAAGGCTATGTGTTGGGGTGGCGCCTCACATCTTGTGAATTTTACAGGTCCGCTGAGCCCTCCCTCGAAGACGGTTCCGCCCTTTATGGGGTTTTGCTTTTTGGTTTTGTACTGGTGCACGAGTGTGATGCACCCTTTGTTACGGACTAGGGTTGTATTCGGGTCGGATTGTCCCAAAACTTAGTTTTGGTTTTCCGAAACTCTCCATCGCCAATACTCTCGTACTATGGGCGCCAGAGTTGGCGGCGTGTAATTTCACGACGGTCGACGGCGTTCAAGATTCCCTCGTCCATGCAATTATTGCGAAAAATTGAAATGCGTTTTCCTCGGGCAGTCCTTTATCCTGTCCATAACGGGGAGGAATCGGCCCGATAATGATGTCTTGTTTCAGGGCTCTTGCGGATTTGAGATAGATCGCATATGTATGGGTGGGTGGGTTTAATTGAGTCCGAACCCTACCCATCTCGAGGCTCAAGGGCGAGAAGTTTCCAATTTGAAGCTTGGATTCTGGGCGTTGTCCAACGAGTCGATCCGATGCGACTTTAGGTTCGATGTTTTCGATCGAAGCCCGTCCCCGTGGGAATCCGGCATGGAGGTTCGGGAGCCCGGACATGACTAGTTTTCAATATAGGAGAAGAGTCGCCGCGTTGTTCCTCTACCACCGCAACATGGTGGGTAACCTGGGGAGAGTTAATCTCTCTCAGATCGGTTTTAAGCCCAATCTGATTGTAGTCCGTGAATGCGACTCCAGGCGGTGATGCGATCAAGAGCTCGTTTACGGACGAGAGCTCTATTGGATCCAACTGCTCGAATTCGAGTTGGCGTGAAGATTGCTTTTGATGACCCGAGAGGTCATCATCGAAGCGATGGCGAACAGCAGGTCATGAGAAAGCCACCCAGCCGGATAGTTTGGCGGCGGCCAAGGCTCCTTTATAAGATACCGTCTTTAAAGGCGGAAGAGGCATCCTTCCTATCGGTGACGGCACGGAGGAACTCTCAATGAAAGCACCAATGTCGGTGTCAAAATCGGCGGATCTCTCGGTAGGGGTCCCAACGTGCGTCTAGGCGGATGGTAACAGGAGACAAGGGACACGATGTTTTACCTGTGTTCGGGCCCTCTCGATGGAGGTAAAACCCTACTCCTGCTTGATTAATATTGATGATATGGGTAGTACAAGAGTGGATCTACCACGAGATCAAGGAGGCTAAACCTAGAAGCTAGCCTATGGTATGATTGTTGAAATGGTTGTTCGTCCTACGGACTAAAACCCTCTGGTTTATATAGACACCGGAGAGGGCTAGGGTTACACAGAGTCGGTTACAATGGTAGGAGATCTACATATCCATATCGCCAAGCTTGCCTTCCACGCCAAGGAAAGTCACATCCGGACACGGGACGAAGTCTTCAATCTTGTATCTTCATAGTCTGGGAGTCCGGCCGATGATGATAGTCCGGCTATCCAGACACCCCCTAGTCCAGGACTCCCTCACTCGTCCTCCCCTGCTTCTTCCTCTACGCCTTCTAAAGAAGGAGCGTCAATTGAGTCTCCGGACTTTGCGTCCGAGGCCTCGCGGCGACGGAGGCCACTCCGGGTCTACTTGACCTTCTTGGAGGCCTCCTTCTTTGGCGCCTCGTAAGGCGCAGGGACCAGCATCTTCGACGTATGAGGTCCGGCCGGTTCCTCCGACAGCGGGGCCGGACAATGTATCCGCTCCACTTTCTTTATCCATCCCTGAGGTCGCAATGAAAGATGATTAGGATGTCTCCCTCATAACATGCCAACTAAAGCATGGATGGAAAGAGCGTGGCTGCAACTTACCGGGCTTGCGGAATGGGATAATTGATACCCACGGTCCTCGGCGGAGCCCAGCCACGATTTGTCGGGCTTGAAGAGCACCTTCCAGATATCCTTATGGGAAGAATCATAGAGCTCCTGAAGGGTTTGGTGCTCAGTTGGGTCGAACTCCCACAGATTGCAGGCTCGGTGCTGACAGGGGAGAACCAGGCAAACTAGCATCACCTAAACTACATCGACGAGTTTGATGTCCCTGTCAACCACACTCTGAACGCGCGTCTGAAGCAGTGACAGCTCATCGGACGAGGACCATTTCGGGCCCTTCATGGGCTAGGACGTGAGCCGCAATGGAGCTCCGGATCTAAACTCTGGAGCTGCTGCCCACTTTTTGCCGCGTGGTTTGGTGATATAGAACCACTGCTGCTGCCACTCCTTGATGGAGTCGTTGAAGGCACCCTTCGGCCAAATGACCTTGGGCATCTTGCTTACCATGGCGCCGCCGCACTCGGCGTGTTCGCCACTCACCACCTAGGGTTTCGCAGTGAAAATCTTCAGCCTCAGGCCGAAGTGAGGTGGGATCCGGAGAAAATCCTCGCACATGACGATGAACGTCGAGATATTGAGGAAGGAGTTGGGGGAAAGATCATGAAAATCAATCCCGTAGTAATACATGACTCTGCGAACAAATGGGTGAAGGGGAAACCCAAGCCCGCGGAAAAAATGGGGAAGGAACACGACTATCTTGTGAGGTTCCGAAGTGGGGACGACTTGTCCCGCCGGTGGGAGACGGTGGCTGATCTTCTGGGCCAGATACCCGGCTTCCCGGAGCTTCTTGATGTACTTCCCCTGGACGGTCGAGGCCATCCAGCTGCCTCCTGCTCCGGATCCGGACATCTTTGGAAAATCTCTCTTTGATGGAGAAGAAGAATGCTTGGGCGTTAGGGCTCGAACAAAGGGGAATGAGCTAGCGAAAGAAGGCGTGGGTAAAAGAGAAAGAAACCCAACCTCTTTGTAGGGCAGTAAATGCTTTTTGCGCCTCCCCATTTGCCTGGTGGAACCCATCTGCCTCCCACTCGCCGCGATTAGCGGCGTGGTTAGATTACCCATTCCTGTGTTGATGAGAATCCCGTGATAAGGGGACGCGATCTTTGCCTTGATAGGACGTGTCAAAGAAACCGCCTCGCAATATGCGCTGTGGCAGGTTGTGGGAAACGGTTCGAATAATGATCCGTCCGTAAAAACATGTCACGTTGCCTAAAAAAGCTATCAGCAGATTGTGTTTGTCAAATATCATTCTCTCTACGGTGGCATGTGAAGATCATTTTGTGGATCCGGACACGATTCAAGTGTTCGATAATTACTTCGGAGTATTCGGATAAGGAACCCGCCTTGCAATGTCGAAGACAATACTGCGCGCCGAACTCATCGTCATTGAAGCCTGGTTCAGGGGCTACTGAGGGAGTCCTGGATTAGCTGGACAGCCGGACTGTGTACAACGTCCGGACTATTGAAGCGTGAAGATACAAGACTCAAGACTTTGGCCCGTGTCCGGATGGGACTCTCCTTTGCGTGGGAGGCAAGCTTGGCGATCCGGATATTGTGTTTCCTTCCTTGTAACCGACTTCATGTAAACCCTAGCCCTCTCCGGTGTCTATATAAACCTAAGAGGTTGGTCCTTAGAAGGCCGATCACAATTACAATCATACCATCATAGGCTAGCTCTTAGGGTTTAGCCTCGACGTTCTCGTGGTAGATCTACTCTTGTACCAGCCATATCATCAATATTAATCAAGCAGGAAGTAGGGTTTTACCTCCATCGAGAGGGCCCAAACCTGGGTAAACATCTGTGTCCCTTGCTTCATGTTACCATCGGCCTTGACGCATAGATCGGGACCCCCTACCCGAGATCCGCCGGTTTTAACACCGACAGCGGTGTTGTTGGTTGACATCTCCCGGGGAAAGTGCATTTGGATGACATACTTGAGGTACTCTCCAGTGGGTGCGACAAGCAGCACACTGATATGTCTCCAACGTATCTATAATTTTTTATTGTTCCATGTTGTTATATTACCCCTTTTGGATGTTTATGGGCTTTATTTTACACATTTATATCATTTTTGGGACTAACCTACTAACCGGAGGCCCAACCTGTATTGCTGTTTTTTTTTGCCTATTTCAAGATTTCAAAGAAAAGGAATATCAAACGGAGTCCAAATGGAATGAAACCTTCGGGGCGTGATTTTTGGAGCTAACGTGATCCAGAGGACTTGGAGTGCAAGTCAAGAAGCAGCCGAGGCGGCCACGAGAGGTAAGGCGCGCCACCCCTACAGGCGTGCCCCTGTCTCGTGGGCCCCTCGGCGCCACCGACGCACTTCTTCCTCCTATATAAGCCTCGTGCTCGAAAACATCCGAGGAGCCAGCGAAACACAGTTTCCACCGTCGTACCTTCAGATCCGGAGATCCCATCTTGGAGCCTTGGCGGCTTTCATGGGGATGGGGAATCGACCATGGAGGGCTTCTACATCAACACCATAGCCCCTCCGATGAGTTGTGAGTAGTTTACCACAGACTTTCGGGTCCATAGTTATTAGCTAGATGGCTTCTTCTCTCTTTTTGGATCTCAATACAATGTTCTCCCCCTCTCTTGTGGAGATCTATTCGATGTTAACTCTTTTGCGGTGTGTTTGTCGAGATCCGATGAATTGTGGGTTTATGATCAAGTTTATCTATGGGAAATATTTGAATCTCCTCTGAATTCTTTTATGTATGATTGAGTTATCTTTGCAAGTCTCTTCGAATTATCAGTTTGGTTTGGCCTACTAGGTTGATCTTTCTTGCCATGGGAGAAGTGCTTAGCTTTGGGTTCAATCTTGCGGTGTCCTTACCCGAAGGATGTAAAGGGTTGCAAGGCACGTATTGTATTGTTGCCATCGAGGATAAAAAGATGGGGTTTTGTATCATATTGCATGAGTTTATACCTCTACATCATGTCATCTTGCTTAAGGCGTTACTCTGTTCTTATGAACTTAATACTCTAGATGCAGGCACGAGTCGGTCGATGTGTGAAGTAACAGTAGTAGATGCAGGCAGGAGTCGGTCTACTTGTCACAGACGTGATGCCTATATACATGATCATGCCTAGATAATCTCATAATTATTCGCTTTTCTTTCAATTGCTCGACAGTAATTTGTTCACCCACCATAATACTTATGCTATCTTGAGAGAAGCCTCTAGTGAAACCTATGGCCCCCGGTTCTATCTTTTATCATATAAGTTTTCAATCTACTTTTATTTGCATCTTTACTTTTTGCCTCTATCTTATAAAATACCAAAAATATGTTTATCTTATCATACTATCTCTAGTAGATCTCACTTTCGCAAGTGGCCGAAAAGGGATTGACAACCCCTTTATTGCATTGGTTGCGAGTTCTTTGTTTGTTTGTGTAGGTGCATGGGACTTTTGAGGAGCCTCCTACTGGATTGATACCTTGGTTCTCGAAAACTGAGGGAAATACTTACGCTACAATTGCTGCATCACCCTTTCCTCTTCAAGGAAAACCAACGCAAGCTCAAGACGTAGCACACACCAGCACCGGCGCCTTGCAGCGAAAAAGCCCCATCAAAGTACATGATCCAGTTGCAGCTTGTTTCCTTGCCGGGGAGAGTGGTCTCCTGTACCTCTTCGTTGGGCGTCGAGGTCCATTCTGCAACGAACTCGGCCAAGGCTCTGCTCTGAATCGTCGAGTTGCTTTCGAACTTTAAGCCGAAACTCGACGGCTCCAGGGCCCATTCCACGATCCTCCCCGTTGCATCTGGGTTATGCAGTATCTGTTGCAATGGGAGGCGGGTGACCACGGTGATCTCGTGCGCTACGAAGTAATGATGCAGCTTCCTCGAGGCCATAAGGAGGTCGAAGAGCAACTTGTGCACACATGATTACCTCGACCTAGCCCCCTGCAAGAGGGAGCTGACGAAGTAAACTGGGTGCTGCACCATCTTCTTCTTCTGCGCCACTTCACCCAGTTGCACGGGCCCTGTTGCACTGGCGTCAGCCTCTGCCGGGGACTCAGTTTTGCCGGGACCGAGCCCTGCCAGGGAGGGTTCCGGCTCGCCATCCGTTGACCCTGCCGCTGCCGCTGCCTCTTCGTCGACCTCTCTCTATGCCACCAGTGCGGCGCTAACCACCTGTTTCGTTGATGCTAGGTACAGCAACAATGGTTCTTGTGGTTTGGGCGCAACCAGCACTGGGGTAGAGGAGAGGTACTTCTTCAAATCCAGCAGCACTGCCTTGGCCTCTGGGGCCCACTCCATTGGGCCTGTCTTCTTCAAGATATTGAAAAAGGGGAGGGCACGCTCCGCGGACTTGGAGATGAATCTGCTCATGGCGGCAATGCAGCCAGTGAGTCGACGCACATAGTGCCTCAATCTGCTCGATGGCCTTGATCTTGTCTGGGTTTACCTAAATCCCGCGCTGTGACACAAAGAACCCAAGAAGCTTGCCGGATGGGACACCGAAGATACACTTCTTAGGGTTCAGCTTGAGGTTGATCTTGCGCAGGTTCGCAAATGTTTCCTCCAGATCTTGCACAAGTGTTGCTTTGTCCTTGGGTTTGACCACTATGTCATCCATATAAGCTTCCATATTTCTATGTAGCTAGGGCTCAAAACCAATTTGGACTGCTCTTGCAAAGGTTGAGCCAGCACTCTTCAACCCGAAAGGCATCCGTAAAAAGAAATACGTACCACATGGGGTGATGAACGCTATCTTCTCCTCGTCTTCTTTCTTCATGAAGATCTGGTGGTACCTTGAGTAGGCATCAAGGAATGATAACAGGTCACACCCAGCTGTGGAGTCAACAATCTGGTTGATGCACGGTAACGGGAAGGGATCCTTTGGACAAGCTCTATTGATGTCTGTGTAATCAATACACAGTCTCCACTTCCCGTTTGCCTTGCGCACCAATACCGGGTTGGCCAACCACGTCGGATCGAGCACCCCCCCTTACCAAGCCTGCCGCCTCTAGTTTTATGATCTCCTTCGTGATGACCTCCTGCCTTTCCACAGCTTGCTTCCTGACCTTCTGCTTGACGGGCCGTGCATGAGGACAGATAGCAAGATGGTGCTCAATCACTTCCCTGGGAACGCTGGGAATGTCGGAGGCTTGCCATGCAAACACATCGACATTCGCCCGCAGGAAAGTGACGAGCTCGCTTTCCTATTTGCTGTTGAGGGTGGAGCTTATGGTAAAAGCTCCCCCCGTGTCGTCCTCCTTGACGGGCACCTTCTTGGTCTCGGGTGGTGCAGCTCTGCACTTCTTGCTCTTGCCGGTGGAGCTCTCTGGCACGTCCACAATGGGAGATCAACACCCCGAAGAGGTACGCTTGCCGGAGTGGGTATGAGGGGTCTCGCCAGTCTTTTTCCCTCCCGGGACTCCGTCGGCAGGAGTGGGTGCCTTGGCGGCACCTACTGCAACTGCTTCCCGGTAGAGTTGGTCGGCGCAAATCAACGCATCTTTCTTGTCGGAGGGGACGGTGGTGATGTTCATCGCCCCAGGCATCTTCAGCATGTTGTAGGCATAATGTGAAGCTGCCATGAACTTGGCTAGTGCCGGGCGGCCGAGGATCCCATTGTAGGGCAAGGGGATCTCGGCTACATCAAAGACAATCCTCTCTGTCCTATAGTTCAGCTCGCCTCCGAATGTCACGGAAAGCATGACCTTTCCCTTCAGCTGGCTCCTCCCCGGGTTGACCCCTTGGAACGTGCCCGTCTCCTCGAGGTCTCCATCAGGGATCTGCAGCCTCTTGATCACAACAGGCGAGATCAAGTTCAGACCGGCCCCGCCGTCAACCAGCATCTTCGTCTCCTTGAGGTTGCGGATTGTTGGTCAAACCAACAATGGCAAGCACCCGACCGTAGTAGTGCGGTCTGGATGGTCCTCGGTGTCGAAGATGATAGGCGTGCTGTACCACTTCAGTGGCTTCCATGCATCGAACGACGGCTCCACCGCTGTGATCTCACGCGCCCACTGCTTGAGCTATCGGTGGGATGTATGCAGCGAGGCGCCACCATCGACGCACCTGGCTTCTTTGGCTTTCTAGAACTCGTGGTCGCCGGACTCATCGTCCTCGTCGTGATCATCGTCTTCCTGCTTCTTGTCACGGCCCGGGCGGGCCTCTCCTGCTGATTATCCTTGCCGCAGCGGCCTCCTTGGCCGCCACGCTTCTTGCCGGATCCCTCGGCACCCTCTTGGCCCTTATCCTTGGCCCGCCGCTCATACTCGGCTTTCTGCTTCTCAGCGAGCAGCTTCACTTGCCAGCAGTTCTGGAGGTCATGGCCCTTGGTGCGGTGGATCTTGCAATACTGCTTGTCGGATCCCCCTGGCTTATCGGCAGCCGCCAAGGCCCGGCAAGCGACACACCCGGCAACCTCCTTGCCGGGGTCACTCGCCTTGGGTTTCTTGGTGGCGCCGGTATCGTCAGACCCCTCGACGTTAAGCACGGTCTTGCGCTTTTGCTTCCTGTTATGGCGCCGGCCCTTCTTCGCCGGGGTGACGGTGTCATCCGTGGAGTCAGTTTCCGTGCCGGCATCTTCGCCGAGGTACTTCCTTCCCTCTTCAGCCCGAGCGCACCGATTGGCCAGAACATAAAGTTTGGCCACATCCTTGACCTTGTTCATTGCCAGCTCCTCATGCATCTTACGATTGCGCACATTCTGATGGAATGCACTGATCAGGGCGGCAGGATGAATGTCGGGGATGTTGTACTGCACTCGGCTGAACCTTTGGATGCAAATCACTCGCCTGGCCATGAGCTTGGTGGCCTCCGGTAAAGGCGCCAACAAACTCATGACACAGATCCGCCCAAGAAGAAATGGAGTGCACCTGCAAGTGCATCAACCATGACATAACATTGGGCTTGAGTGCCAACGGAAAATAGTTGGCGAGCACCTTATCGTCGCGAGCCCCGGCAGCTTGCATCGCGATGGTGTAGATGCTGTGGAACTCTGATGGGTGAGTCTTGCCATTGTACTTCTCGCCAACATCGGGCTTGAAAGTGCGGTGGGAGGGCCACTGGAACTGCCGCAGCTCACGGGTGAAGGCCGGACAACCCACCTTGTAGGGTAGGCCACCGTAGCCTTCCGGTGCTGGGTGGTCCATAGTGGGCCCTGCCCGCCTGTCCGACTGGTGGCATGCGTCACGCCGGCGCTCGATGGTGGTTCGAGCGTCTTCATGAGCTCTCTCCCAAAGAACTTGACGTTGGTCATCGCGGGTTCGCGGGTCGGACAACGCTATGGAGATATCATCACGAGCATCGTCGCGACGGACCGACACCCGTGGTGGCAGGCATGGAGGGGAGTGCACCGTGGCCACATCGCCTATGGCCCATCCTCCGCTGGCATGCGGTGGCTCGATGGAGTGACGGCCTATGGGTCCCGCCGGCCGCAACTCGTCGTTGTTAGCGATGCCGACGAGGCTCCGAACGGTGGCCCTCCATTCGTCAAGCTTCTCCGCAGCGGGAGGAAAGTCGAGGAGCAGCTGCGTGCGTGCTAGGGCTTCTGCTGGCGTGGGCGGCGGCGAAAGCTGTGTGGACCGCGATGCACTTCGACTTCTAACCGCGTCAGAAGGAGCCCCATCACGGCCCCGCAGCCATCCGCCACCTCGGCCAGCACCTCGGCGTGCATGCTGGCCCTCCTCATCATGTGAAGGGCGCATGGGACTCTTCCCAGGGCGGCGCCCAGGGTCACCAGCAGGGCGGCGCTGCTCATCGCACACGATCTGAGAAGAGCGCGCCATGGGCGCTGGTGTTGGCGTCTTGGAGGTTGCCGTGCCGCCGTCTGGCGGCACGACGACGCCCCTGGAGGGCCCCGCGCTGCCTGTGGGGGGCCCGACTCCGTCCCTCGAGCCCGCGACACGTGGCTCGTTGCCTGGCGTATGAACAACGCTGCTCACCAGGCCTGGACTGCCAGGGTTATGTGGATGTTCGCGGGCCGTGCCACGGGTTCTCTCCGCGACTGACCTGCTACTGGTCCGCACCGGTACTGGCAGTCCGGTCCCGGAGGAGCCGATCGCCGTGGTCGTCTTATTCTTAGGAGCCATGGCAATGAAGAACTTCTAGGCCAACTACTAGACCAGATTCTCACAATTGCGCACCCCCTACCAGGCGCGCGAAAGATGTCGGTGGGCAACGACACCTATGGGATCACAAGAATCCCTACTAAAGTTGCCGGGGCGCAGGGCTGTGAGAAGAGCAGGATTAGCAATTGGCACAAGGATCGTTTACCCAGGTTCAGGCCGCGAGGATGCGTAAAACCCTAGTCCTGCTTTGGTGGATGTATTGAGTGTTCTTGAGCTCTTGAACTAGCTGCGGTGGCCGCGTAGTTCAAAAGAGCCGAATCCCTCTCCAGTACACCATGGGCCTCCTTTTATAGTCGAAAGGGGTTGCCACAGTGGCACACGGGAGGTGGAAAGGCCTACAGAGCTATGAGCTTATCGCTCGTATTACAGGACAAGGCACATTTAATGCGTAGCTTAAGTGTCCTCTAGCTTTATCGGGGGCGGGAGCGAGGCCCGTCCCGTCCGTCGCCGCTCCTCCTCGCTTCGATACGCGCCCTGGCCGGTGATGCATGCGGCGCCATGTAAGAAGGCAAGCAGCTGAGGTGGCGCGGTGGTGGAGCCTCCAAGAATATCCGCATGCCGCCATGCAGGCGTGTGCTGAGTTGGCCTGGAAGCTGCATGTTCCCACGCAGGTGCCTGCCCAGCTGGTTGGGCCGGCAGCTGCATGTGAACGGTGGTGGAGACTTGGTTGGCGTGGGCCTAGCAGTGGCCCCGCTGACGCCCTTGGCGAGGATGTTGCCGGGTGGCCCGGAAAGGGTCTTGTCGTGGTGCGCTGTTGTCCCCGGCAAGGATCTTGTCGGGGGTCTTGCGGTTTCCTTTGCAAGGATCTTGCTGAGGATTGTTGCCTTCCAATCCTCATCTGACCTTGAATATTCTTTGTCTTCACAAAGATCTGCATGCCACCATGGAGGTGCCTCCCGAGCCCTGGCCCAACGTAGTTGATGGTGTTGGGGACCGTGGGTTCAAGGGTGACTCACTCCATTGGTGTGGGCGAGCCGCCCCAGGGAGGGGCTTGCCGGGGCTGCTGAGGCTGCCCCGGCAAGGGTCTTGCCGGGGAAACCTACTTCGTCCATCTGCTCTCTATGGTCTCGGTCTTTGGCGTTGCCTTGTTTGTCTTGTGGCTTCGACTCCTCCCTTTTGCCCTGCTCAGTGTGGCTTCAGCCTATGGCTCTGACTGCCCGCACACATGTAAGGGGTACAAAGGAGTGCCCCTACTTTAGTACACCGACAGGAACCGCCAATAATGTGTCCAGTATGGAAGAAAGTGGGAACCCTTGGTTGTTATGTTGACAACGAAAGCATACCTCTCATAATTATTTTCATCTCTATTTCCAATTCGAGCTCTGGCACATCTGCAAATCCCTGCTTCCCTCTGCGAAGGACCTATCTTTTACTTTTATGCAAGAGTCAGTAGTATTTCTTCTCATTCCAACCTACTCTTTAGTTGGCAAGCATCATGTGATGGGGAAAGATCTAAGCATATATGGCCATTCAAATATATTTGATCATGAATTATTATGGTTGACAATTATCTATATGATAAGTAAGTTGGGAGGCGAAACATTAAGCCCCTATCTTTCTCTATGTTCGATGGATGTTATTTGTTCTAAAAATATGCTTTGAGTGGTAGCAATCATGAAAGACTATATGATAGTTGAGTATGTGGGATTTGCTAAATCAAAGCTCCTACATAGACCCTTCCTGAAAATAAGATGAATTGCAATTGTTTGATGATGTCGGATATTGGGTTCCGGCAAAACCCTTAAGGTTTGAACTCTGGGGTGCGTGCGAAGATCTTCTCCCTACCGAAACACGCCCAAAACCTCACCGTGATTCTAAGCTAGCGCGATGAACAACACAAGAGACACAAGATTTATACAGGTTCGGGCCACCATTGTGGTGTAATACCCTACTCCTGTGTGTGGTGTGGTGGATTGCCTCTTAGGCTGATAACGAACAATACAGAGGAAGAACAGCCTCACGAGGGGTGTTCTTGTGGTGGTGTGCTTGGAGAGGAATTGATCCGTCTCTGTTGGCTCTAGATGAGATGATCTCTCTACTATGGTGGTTATCTCTATTTATAGAGGCCCTAGTCCTCTTCCCAAATATTGAGCGGGAAGGGAGCCAACAACGGCCATTTCGAAAGGGGATAGCTAGTACAAGCTGTCCTGACAAAAGGTGGTCCTCGACTGCCAAAGGCACTGGTGATGACGCCGTCTTGGGCTCCATAGTGTCCATCCTGCCGCTCTGCTGGTCTTGGTCTCGTTGCACCCATATGGAAATCTTTGCCTGATGCCTTGGTACTCCGCGCCCGTGCTTGCCCCCTTTGCACCAAAGAGGAAACGAGGACACTGCACTGGCTGGCGCCCGCCTGGTCTTGGTCGTCATGGCTTGCATCATGAGCACCTCGCGAGGTACCCCTTGCCTTGATCTCTCCGCCTCCTCGCGAGCCTGCCTGGTGAGGCTGCCCCTGAGGAGGCCTTGTGTCGTCCGCCCCGCGAGGCTTGGCCCCTCGCGAGCGTCTTGAACTAGGGTTGATGAAGATGGGCGTCTTGGGCACCTTTGAGCCACACTACAGGCCAGGCGAGCAAGTCCAGGGACTCCGTGCCCAAAACACCGACAAGAGCCCCGGGCCCAAAGGCGCTTCGGACTTGGCTTAGCAGGGAAGCCAAAGGGCAAGTGTGGAGCGCCACCGGCCCCCACAGCCTGCGGCGTTGGTCGACGCGTGGCGACTGATTGGACATGGGCGTCTCTGCTTGCCCACCGCTCCCCCAATATTCGCCTGGCTAGGCGGCCACGAAGCTTTACACAGTTATTTCCTCTTTGCTGCCCGCGTGCTTCCTGTTCCCCTTTCTTCCTCGAACCTCTGTTTCCGCTTCCAATCTGACTTGAGCTCTGCCCCCTCCATCGCCATGGCGCTAACTAACAAGGAGAAAGGGAAGAAGCCTGTGCCCTCATCCAGCTCGCCTCCGGCAATCGTGCCCGCCGTCGGCCAGTCGCTAGTGCTCAATCTGGAAGCCTTGGACAAGGTCCGCTCCGCCCTCGCCTCCAACTTCAATGAGTGCGGAAAGACGACGGCTTGGCCTGCATCCCAGGCCTGCGTCGACAGGATCGTAATGGAGGTTCGATTCTTCGCCGACGCCCTGTGGGCTGGCCTGGTTCCTCCTTTCTGCGCCTTTTTCAATGTGGTGCTTTCCCACTATCAGATCCATATGATGAATCTTGATCCTCAATCCGTTACCCTTCTTGCTGTCTTCGCCTTTGTCTGCGAAGCCATGGTGGGCATTGCTCCTTCCATTGCCCTCTTGCGCCATTTCTTTTCCTTGCGCCTAACCGACCCATTGCAGTGCTCGGGGTGCGTGAGCTTCCAGGCCGTGCCAGAGACGGCCGCTTCGGGGATTGATTTTGGCCTTCCACCTTCCACGAGCGGGTTCCGGACGCGGTGGGTGTATGTGGATGTCGGAGTGCCCAGCCCCCTGCTCTTGCATCCGACATTGCCTGCTATCCCCAATCCGGGCTGGGGCCACGAGAGGCTCGTGAGCCCCCGGCTCTCCTTCGTTTGGCGCCGATTGGAGAGGTTGAGAGAGCTCGGCGTGACTGCGCCCCGGGTTGTGAAGGAGTTCCTCCAGTGTCGCATTGCTCCTCTCCAGCGTCACTCCCGACCGATGTGGGCCCTGACCGGATACCAGGATCGCATGAGGCTCCGGGAGACGGAGCTGGCACCCGAAATGCTGAAGAAGGTGCTGGAGGTCTTGACAGGCGACCCCTCGCCGGGCGATATCCGGCACGGGGGAAGCCTCCTATATGTCTGCTCGGGTGGGACTAAGTTCGCGAGGCAGATGCCTCACTTCGACGAATGGGGGTTGCGCCCGGCTGGCCTTGTGGGTCCTCGTGAGAATCCTGTCGCTGTGGTTCCCTTCCCCGTTGCCAACATCGATCTTGCCTCTGGAGCGGGTCTAGGGAGGCAAGCATCGCTTGGGGCTGGGGGCTCTGGTGTCGTGGTGCTGATGTTGCACGAGCCCCCCAAGGCGTCATCCTCCGGAGCTTGTGAAGCCCGCCCTGAGGCGGTCGTTGATGAGGGGGCGCAACCTGCGGCTCCCGAGGCTGGAGCCCCCGAGGCCTCGGCAGGCCACCAAGAAGTGGTGCCTGATCGCTCCTCCCAGCTTGGCGCCCCTAAGGCAGGCTTCCTAGGCTCTTCTTCGTCCGCGCCACACGCCGGCCCTCACGTTGAGAGCTTGGGTTGGTCCCGCATAGACTTCGACGCCCTCCGCAAGAGGAAGGAGTCTTCGAGTGGCAGCGAGCGCCCCTGCCAACCGCTGAAGCATAGGAAGTACTTCACCATAGATGAGTAAGTTCCTCATTCTTGTAATTCCTCAATCGCTGCTCCCTTTTCTGACTGTGGCCCTTCAGGATCCCTCCTACCAAGCCTGCGGAGCCTGCCAAGAAGCAACTTCCTCCGGCCTTGCCACCATCGCTAGCCTTGAGCGTCTCGAGCTTGCGCGCTGCCCCTGACGCGAGTTCGGCCGAAGAAGTAAGCTGGCCCGTGATGACCCACAAGTATAGGGGATCTATCGTAGTCCTTTCGATAAGTAAGAGTGTCGAACCCAACGAGGAGCAGAAGGAAATGACAAGCGGTTTTCAGTAAGGTTTTCTCTACAAGCACTGAAATTGTAGGTAACAGATAGTTTTGTGATAAGATAAATTGTAACGAGTAACAAGCAATGAAAGTAAATAAAGTGCAGCAAGGTGGCCCAATCCTTTTTGTAGCAAAGGACAAGCCTGGACAATTTCTTATAATGAGAAAAGAGCTCCCGAGGACACATGGGAATTATCGTCAAGCTAGTTTTCATCACACTCATATGATTCGTGTTCGGTACTTTGATAATTTGATATGTGTGTGGACCGGTGCTTGGGTACTGCCCTTACTTGGACAAGCATCCCACTTATGATTAATCCCTATTGCAAGCATTCGCACCTACAAAAGAAGTATTAAGGTAAACCTAACAACCACATTAAACATATGGATCCAAATCAGCCCCTCACGAAGCAATGCATAAACTAGGGTTTAAGCTTCTGTCACTCTAGCAACCCATCATCTACTTATTACTTCCCAATGCCTTCCTCTAGGCCCAAATAATGGTGAAGTGTCATGTAGTCGATGTTCACATAACACCACTAGAGGAAAGACAACATACATCTCATCAAAATATCGAACGAATACCAAATTCACATGACTACTAATAGCAAGACTTCACCCATGTCCTCAGGAACAAACGTAACTACTCACAAAGCATATTCATGTTCATAATCAGAGGAGTAATAATATGCATTAAGGATCTGAACATATGATCTTCCACCAAGTAAACCAATTAGCATCAACTACAAGGAGTAATCAACACTACTAGCAACCCTCACGTACCAATTTGTGGTTTTGATACAAGAGTGGATACAAGAGATGAACTAGGGTTTTGAGAGGAGATGGTGCTGGTGAAGATGTTGATGGAGATTGACCCCTCTCGATGAGAGGATCGTTGGTGATGACAATGGTGATGATTTCCCCCTCCCGGAGGGAAGTTTCCCCGGCAGAACAGCTCCGCCAGAGCCCTAGATTGGTTCCGCCAAGGTTCCGCCTCATGGCGGCGGAGTTTCGTCCCGTAAGCTTGCCTCTGATTTTTTCCAGGGTAAAAGCCTTCATATAGCAGAAGATGGGCACGGAGGGCCACCAGGGGCCCAGGAGGCAGGGCGCCCGGTGAGGTGGGTGCGCCCCACCCTCCCGCCAGTGTGGGCCCCCTCCGGTGTTTTCTTCGCTCAATAATTCTTATTAATTCCAAAACTGACTTTCGTGGAGTTTCAGGATTTTTGGAGCTGTGCAGAATAGGTTTCCAATATTTGCTCCTTTTCCAGCCAGAATTCCAGCTGGCGGCATTCCCCCTCTTCATGGTAAACCTTGTAAAGTAAGAGAGAATAGCCATAAGTATTGAGATATAATGTGTAATAACAGCCCATAAAGCAATATATAAAAGCATGATGCAAAATGGACGTATCAACTCCCCCAAGCTTAGACCTTGCTTGTCCTCAAGCGGAAGCCGAAATCGAAAAATATGTCCACATGTTTAGAGATAGAGGTGTCGATAAAAATAAAATACGGACATGAGGGTATCATGATCATTCTTATAACAACAACATATATAGATTTTGTCATATGATTTCTTATGCTCAAGTAACGATCAATTCACAATGTCAAATATGGTTCGGAAACTTCATTGGGAACTAACAAACTATAATCTCAGTCATTGAAGCAATTGCAATTTATCAGAACATCAGAAAGAGTCAAGAATAGAGCTTTTCAGCAAGTCCACATACTCAACTATCATATAGTCTTCTACAATCGCTAACACTCATGCAATACTTGTGGTTATGGAGTTTCAACCGGACACTGAGAAAGATAGGGGCTTATTGTGTTGCCTCCCAACGTATTCACCTTTGGGTGATGTTAACAATAATAATTCATGCTAAATTACATCCAATTGTATATATATATATATATATATATATATCAAGATCTTTCAAACACGAGGAGCTTGCCAAAGGATAAAATGAAAAAGGGAAAGGTGAAGATCACCTTGACTCAAGCAGAAAGTAAAAACATAAAGTAGAAGATAGGCCCTTCGCAGAGGGAAGCAGAGGTTGTCATGTGCTTATAGGGTTGGATGCACAAAATCTTAATGCAAAAGAACGTCACTTTATATTGCCACTTATATATGAACCTTTATTATGCAGTCTGTCGCTTTTATTGCTTCCATAACAAGATCGTAAAAAGGTTATTTTCTCTGCACTAATAAGTCATACATATTTTGGGAGCAATTTTTATTGCCTGCAACATGACAACTTACCTGAAGGATCTTACTCAATCCATAGGTAGGTATGGTGGACTCTCATGGCAAAACTGGGTTTAATGATATTTGGAAGCACAAGTAGTATCTCTACTTGGTGCAAGGAATTTGGCTAGCATGAGGGGGAAAGGAAAGCTCAACATGTTGGGAAGATCAATGACAATATACTTTAACTGAGATGTGAGAAAACATAAAACATTACGTTGTCTTACTTGTCCAACATCAACTCTTTAGCATGTCATATTAATGAGTGCTCACAATCATAAAAGATGTCCAAGATGGTATATTTGTATGTGAAAACCTCTCTTTCCTTATTACTTCCTATTAATTGCAACGATGACCAAAACTATGTTTTTCAGCTCTCAACAACTTTTATGCCTCATACTTTTTATATGTGAAGTCATTACTATCCATAAGATCAATATGAACCCTTTTGTTCTTTTTATTCTTTCTACTTTCTGAAGATCATGGCAAGATAGCAAAGCCCTTGACCCAACACTAATCTTTATTATAGATAGCTCAAAGACTCGATTACATAAAGAGATCACAAAGCAAAACTCAAAACTAATTGATACTAAAACTTCAATCTACTAGATCAAGATACTACTAAAAGGATCAAACTAAATAAACGGTAAAGATAGGAGTGTGATGGTGATACAATACCGGGGCACCTCCCCCAAGCTTGGCAGTTGCCAAGGGGAGTGCCCATACCCATGTGATTATGTCTCCTTCTTCATAGTTGGTGTTGTGATCTTTTTGGCGATGATGCCCCTCAGGATACGATTCTCCTCCTCAAGCTTATTGACTTGTTGTTTGAGGTCCATGATTTCGATGCAGAGCTTGCCCGTAATGGCTAAAGCTCCCTTTACCCAAGGATGCTGCATAGCTTCTGGAGAACAAGTGACGCTCTTTTTCATATTTTCATAAGAAAAAAATTAACATCAGAAGGGCTGACTAAATTTGGGAGGACCGAGCTACGTAGTTCCCCCATCATGAATCCTGCTTGGAAGCGAGAAGTAACTTCTTGATCTTCCTCCATGGCATCTATCCTTTTCAAGTCGGCCTCCATCTCATCCTCCGTTGCTAGTCCAAAGTGATAAGTATCGCTATTTGCTCCTGAACCTGGTGTCGGGTGAGACACCCGAGTCTCCCCGACTAACTCTTGAGAAGACATCTTGCTCTTAATCTGCAACAGGAACAGCTCGAAACAAAAACTATGGATATTTGTGTGATATGGTGGTCAAAGCCTTCGGGAGATTATATAATGAATTTTTACCAACCAAAATACGTAATATGCAAGAAAACGGAGTCCGGGAGGCACACGAGGTGACCACGAGACAGGGGGTGCGCCCAGGAAGGGTGGGCGCGCCTTCCACCCTCGTAGGGGCCTCATGTCCTTCCCGGATTACTTCTTTCTTTCTAAAATTCTTAAATATTCCAAAACGGATAAAAATTGCCATTAGAATTGTTTTGGAGTCGATTTACTTACCGTACCACATACCTATTCCTTTTCGGAGTCTGAAACATTCTGGAAAGTGTCCCTTATGTATTCCTCCTGGGTTACGGTTTCAATAATATTAGTTTCAACATTGATAGAATTACCTGAGATATAATGTTTGATTCTTTGACCGTTCACCACCCTCGGACTTGTGCCTTCGAAGTTGTTGATTTTTATGGCACCGGAACGATAGACCTCCTCGATAACGTAAGGACCTTCCCATTTAGAGAGAAGTTTTCCTGCAAAAAATCTTAAACAAGAGTTGAATAATAACACATAATCACCTACGTTAAACTCACACTTTTGTATCGTTTTGTCAGGACAGCGTTTGAATTTTTCTTTGAATAGCTTGGCATTCTCATAGGCTTGGGTTCACCATTCATCAAGTGAGCTGATATCAAATAACCTCTTCTCACCGGCAAGTTTGAAGTCATAGTTGAGCTCTTTAATAGCCCAATATGCTTTATGTTCAAGTTCAAGAGGTAAGTGACATGCTTTTCCATAAACCATCTTATACGGAGACATACCCATAGGATTTTTGTATGCAGTTCTATAGGCCCATAATGCATCATCAAGTTTTTTGGACCAATTCTTTCTAGATCTATTCACAGTCTTTTGCAAAATTAATTTGAGCTCTCTATTGCTCAACTCTACTTGACCACTAGACCGCGGGTAACAAGGAGATGCAATTCTATGATTAACATCATACTTAGCAAGCATCTTACGGAAAGCACCATGAATAAAATGTGAACCACCATCAGTCATAAGATATCTAGGGACTCCAATCCTCGGAAAAATAACTTCTTTCAGCATCTTAATAGAGGTGTTATGATCAGCACTACTAGTTGGGATAGCTTCTACCCACTTAGTAACATAATCAACAACAACTAAAATATGTGTGTAACCATTAGAGGCAAGAAAAGGTCCCATATAATCAAAGCCCCAAACGTCAAACGGTTCAATAACAAGAGGATAATTCATAGGAATTTCTTGACGTCTACTATTATTACCAATTCTTTGACATTCATCACAAGATAAGACAAACTTATGAGCATCTTTGAAGAGAGTAGGCCAATAAAAACCAGAGTGCAATACCTTATGTGCAGTTCTATCTCCAGCGTGGTGTCCTCCATATGATTCAGAGTGACACTTGCATAGGATCTGTTCCTGTTCATGCTCAGGTACACAACGTCTAATAACGCAATCTACTCCTTCTTTATAAATGTAACACCCTCGATGCGGCTATATCTCCCACGTGTCGAAGCACGACTTAGAGGCATAACCGCATTGAAAGCAATGTCGCAGGTGAGGTAATCTTCACACAACCCATGTAATACATAAGGGAAAGAGATACATAGGTTGCTTACAATCACCACTTCACACAATTACATGAATAAAGTATTACATCATCCAGATACAATCAAGGTCCGACTACGGAACCAAAATAAAAGAAGAACCCCAAATGCGACAAAGGTCCCCGATCGACCCCAACTGGGCTCCACTACTGATCAACTAGAACGAAACAACACAAAGGGCAAGATCTTCATCGAGCACCTCCTTGAGCTTGGTTGCGCCACCGCTTCGATAACATAGGCACCGCAAACTGGTTTTGAAGTATCCGTGAGCCACGAGGACTCAGCAATCCCATTACCATGGGTACCAAGACTAGCAAAGCTTAATGGGAAAGGAATGGGTAAAGTGGTGAGGTTGCAGCAGCGACTAAGCATGTATGGTGGCTAACATACGCAAAAGAGAGCGAGAAGAGAAACAATGGAACGGTCGTGAAGCTAGCAATGATCAAGAGGTGATCCTGAACACCTACTTACGTCAAACATAACCCAGAAACCGTGTTCACTTCCCGAACTCCGCCGAGAAGAGACCATCACGGCTACACACACGGTTGATGCGTTTTAATTCGGATCTGGTGTCAAGTTGTCTGCAACCGGACATTAACAAATTCCCATCTGCCACATAACCGCGGGCACGGCTCTCGAAAGTTTAAACCCTGCAGGGGTGTCCCAACTTAGCCCATGACAAGCTCTCGCGATCAACGAAGGAATAGACCTTCTCCCAAGACACTTCGATCAGACTCGGTATCCCGGTACATCAAGACATTTTGACAATGGTAAAACAAGACCAGCAAAGCCGCCCGAATGTGCCGACAAATCCTGATAGGAGCTGCACATATCTCGTTCTCGTGGCACACCGGATTGTCCAAACTTCCGTAGGCCAGCCCGAGTTGCCCTCGGTATACCGGCGGTTGACGGTTTGGACCAATACTCACAACGAGCACTGGCCCGGGAGGGTAAATAAACATGACCCTTGGGCTCCGGAAACACAAGGGAAAAAAGGGGCTAGGTGAGGCAAATGGTAAAACCAAGGTTGGGCCTTGCTGGACAAGTTTTATTCAAAGCGAACTGTCAGGGGGGTCCCATAAATCACCCGACCGCGTTAGGAACGCAAAATCCGGGAACATAACACCGGTATGATGGAAACTAGGGCGGCAAGAGTGGAACAAAACACCAGGCATAAGGCCGATCCTTCCACCCTTTACCAAGTATATAGATGCATTAATAATATAAGAGATATTGTGATATCCCAACCAAAATCCTGTCCACCATGGAGAAATCTTCAACTTCACCTGCAACTAGCAACGCTATAAGAGGGGCTGAGCAAAGCGGTAACATAGCCAAACAACGGTTTGCTAGGAATGGTGTCAAAGGTTAGAGGTTCATGGCAATATGGGATGGCTTGATAAACAGGTAATAGGTAGCGCAACATAGCTATAGAACGAAGCAACTAGCATAGCAATGATAGTAGTGAGATCCAGGGTAGCAGTCATCTTGCCTGAAATCCCGCTAGGAAGAAGAACGAGTCCATGAAGAAGACGAACCACACGTAGACGAACGAATCCTCACGATCGCAACGAAACAGGAACTAACAGAAGAAGCACACAACATAGGTAAACACACCACACATGAACAAGGCATGATGCACAACAAGCATGATGCGTGACCAAGCTACATGAAGCTACTCATGGCAAGAGATGATGCAAACAAGAGCACACATCAAGGCAAGTTTAAATGAGGCCGGGAACAACATATAACAATTCCGGTAAGTCCTCATATGCAAATTTCGAAATGGGTCCAGAACTGAATAAACCTTATGTTCAAGTTGTTAAACAGCAAGTTAAAGAGCACCAAGAGAATCTACACGAAATTCTAGTCAAGTTACATATAAAGTTCATTAGATTCGGAGCTACGGCCTAGAAGATATGAGCAAAACAAGTTAAGCATGGCATCGATACAAAATGCATACAAACATCAAGCAAACACCTCAAAACAAGGATGCAACATGATAATATGAAGCTACATGCAAAAACAAGCAAGTTTCATATAGAGCACAATCAAAACGGAGCAACGGTGCAACACACACACACTATACAAGTCATAGCAACAATCTGTCCATAACAGCAACTAGGCATCTTACAAGCATCAAAACAATATGCTACAACACCCCAACATAATAACAAAAGGCATGGGCATGAAGTACACGTAAAGCATAACAAAACATGAACACTGAGCTATCTCCAGAAACAACTAGAACATGCTCCAAAACACATGGAGATATTGCAAATAATAACAGTTTAGACTTTAGCGTAAATAACATCGAGGTTGCAATGTTTAGAGCTATCAAACAACATGTTACAGGAACTTATCATGGCAAACAAAGGCATGGCATGAATCTACTAATTGCATAGATCAAAAGACCCTTACTGACCATGAGCCAAAAGGGCACGGAAAATATGATGGCACCCATGTAAACATGGCAAGTTATATTACAGATTCAAACATGGCAGGAACAACAATAAGTAGGCATGTTCGTGAGCTTGAACCACTCACCACAGAGCAATACATGGCATGGCAAGGTAACCAACAGCAAGAAGGCATGTTTATGAAGCTAAGCATGGCAAGAACAAGTTCATAGGGTGCATGGATCACTAGGAAAACACATGGGAACACGTGAACTTAATGTTAACAGGCTGACAGCAACATTTTCAAGCAACTTTGGAGCAAGTTTACGACATGTTCCAGCAGGCTATAATTGCAACCAAGGGCATGAATGGATAGAGCATGACATGTAGATCAAAACATGTTTATAGAGCATCTCCAGATTATGCATAGAATGATTAGTAGAAGCATGTTAACATAGCAACAAAATATAACAGAATCTGTCAGGAAAACAGCAACAGCAACTACCCTACTTAACAAGCTCGATACACTCAGCACACAACTCACAAAAATACATGGGTAACACCCCTGGAAAGATGGCATGGCATAGATCAACATTCATGTAGACATCAACCTCATAGGATGCACACATTAATCATGGCAAAAATGATAAAACAGCAAGTTATAACAGCTTCAGCAGATTAACATCAACATGCACTCTTCCAACATGCACTCTTCCAACAAATTTGGGCGCTGGCGGCGGGGCCGGGCGCTGCAACCGGAGGCGGGCCGCTCCGGCCACCGGGCGGAGGAGCTGTGGCGCGGGCGCGAGGGCCGAGGCGGCGGCGCACGAGGGCGCTGGAGGCGCGCGCGAAGCGCGGCAAGGCCAAGGGCGGCGGCGGCGAAGCGACACCGTGAACCAGCGGCGCTGGGCGCACAAGGGCGCGGCCAGCGGCGAGGCGCAAGGTGGCGGGACGAGCGGGCGGGCGGCGCGGATCTGGCCCCCAGGCCCGGATGGGCTCATGGGCCGGCGGCGGTGGGCGCGGGCGCCACGTGGCAGCCTCCCATTGGCTGCGGGCGGCGGCGGCGTCGGCGTCCGTGCGACGGACGTGTCCGGTGGCGGCGCGAGGGCGATTTTTAGGGTTAGGGGGGAAATGATCCGGAAATGGAGAGGGGGAGACATTTTTATAGGTAGAGGGAGCTAGGAGAGTCCAAATGAGGAGCGGTTTTCGGCCACGCGATCGTGATCGAACGACCGAGAGCATGGAGGGGAGTTAGATGGGTTTTGGGCCACTTTGGAAGGGGTGTTGGGCTGCAACTCAAAGAGGGCTTTGTGGTTACCCGGTTAACCGTTGGAGTACCAAACGACCTCCAAATGGCACGAAACTTGACAGGCGGTCTACCGGTGCTATACCAAGGCCGCTTGGGAAACCTCGGGCCATTCCGAGAAAGTTTAACACCCACTCACAAAAGGAGAGAAGAAGGGGACGCCGGAGGACATAGGAGTGCCGGATTGCAAAACGGACAACGGGGAAAAGGCTCGGATGCATGAGATGAACATGTATGCCAATGCGATGCACATGATGACATGATATGAAATGCATATGATGACATGGCAAAGTGCAACACGCAAGCACATGACATGGCAACGACGGCGAATAACTGGCGGACACCTGGTGCATCGAATCCGGGGCATTACAATAAAGGTGTGGGTCATCCCAGAAGTAGTGTCTTAAATCATAAATGAACTTTTTCTTTTGCTGGTATGTGAAACTAGGTGGTATAAATTTAGCAACATTGTAATTAGCATACTCAGCATACCAAGGAGCAGTACGAGAAGCATTAATGCCCGCTAATTGTTCATCAAGAAAGCTATCATCAATAGGCAGTGGGTCATCAAGAACATTCTCTAACCTAGACAAGTTGTCTGCAACGGGGTTCTCAGCTCCCTTTCTATCAATAATATGCAAATCAAATTCTTGGAGCAAGAGGACCCATCTAATGAGTCTAGGCTTAGCATCTTTCTTTTCCATAAGATATTTAATAGCAGCATGATCAGTGTGAATAGTAACTTTGGAATCAACAATATAATGTCTGAACTTATCACATGCAAACACAACTGCTAAGAACTCTTTTTCAGTAGTAGCATAATTTCTCTGGGCAGTATCAAGAGTCTTACTAGCATACTGGATAACATTCAATTTCTTATCAACTCTTTGTCAGAGAACAACACCTACAAACATAATCACTAGCATCACACATAATTTCAAAGGGTAAATTCCAATCGGTGGTGAACAATAGGTGCAGTGATCAAAGCTTTCTTAAGTATTTCAAATGCTTCTACACAATCATCATCAAAGACAAAAGGAATATCTTTTTGCAATAAATTAGTCAGAGGCCTGGATATTTTAGAAACGTCCTTAATGAACCTCCTATAAAAACCGACATGACCAAGGACACCTCTTATACCTTTTATGTCCTTGGGACATGGCATTCAATAGCATCAACTTTAGCTTTATCAACTTCAATACCTCTCTCAGAAATCTTATGCCCCAAGACTATGCCTTCATTAACCATAAAGTGGCACTTTTCCCAATTCAAGACGAGACTAGTGTCTTCACATCTCTGCAAAACTCGATCAAGGTTGCTCAAGCAATCATCAAAAGAGGATCCACAAATGGAGAAATCATCCATGAATACCTCACAAATCTTTTCACAAAAGTCAGAGAATATAGCCATCATGCATCTTTGAAAGGTAGCAGGTGCATTACATAAACCAAAAGGCATACGCCTATAAGCAAAAGTACCGAAAGGCAAGTAAAAGTAGTTTTGATTGATCCCCGACCACAGGTATTTGAGAGAAACCGAATAACCATCTAGAAAGCAGAAATGTGTGTGTTTGGATAGTCTTTCTAGCATTTGATCAAGAAAATGTAAAGGGTAATGATCTTTCTTAGTAGCTTTATTTAATTTACGGAAATCAATTACCATCCTATAACCTGTAATAATTCTTTGCGGGATCAATTCATCTTTATCATTAGGAATGACAGTAATACCTCCCTTTTTAGGAACACAATGGACAGGGCTTACCCAATCACTATCAGCAACGGGATAAATTATACCTGCCTCAAGGAGCTTTAGTATCTCCTTTCTTACCACTTCTATCATCTTAGGATTCAATCGTCGTTGAGGATCTCTAACTGGTTTGGCACCTACCTCCAATTTAATTTTGTGTTGGCATAGGGTGGGACTAATGCCCTTGAGATCATCCAGAGTATATCCGATAGCAGCACGGTGCTTCTTTAGAGTTTTCAATAATCTTTCTTCTTCTTGCTCTGAAAGGTTAGCACTAATACTAACAGGATATATTTTCTTTTCATCAAGATAAGCATACTTAAGATTATCAGGTAATGGTTTGAGTTCAAACACGGGATCACCCTTGGGTGGAGGGGGATCCCCTAGAATTTCAATGGGTAGGTTGTGTTTCAGAATAGGTTCGTGTTGAAAGAACACTTCATATTTCCCTTCTTTCATTCATAAACATATAATTTTCATGGTCTAGCAAATATTGTTCTAATGGATCAGTAGGAGGAATGGCAATAGAAGCAAGACCAATAATCTCATCCTTACTAGGTGATTTCTTAATCACGGGGTTGTCTACGAAACTTAGCAAAATTAAACTCATGAGACATATCCCCTAAGCCAATTTCAACAATATCCTTTTTGCAATCAATCCTAGCATTAACAGTATTCAAGAAGGGTCTACCAAAAATAATTGGACAAAAGTCATCTTGTGGGGAACTAAGAACAAGAAAATCAGCAGGATATTTAACCTTCGCACACAAGACTTCAACATCTCTAACAATGCCAACTGGTGAAATAGTATCTCTATTGGCAAGCTTGATAGTAACATCAATACCTTCCAATTCAGTGGGTGCAATATCATGCATAATTTCTTTATATAAGTCATAAGGTATTGCACTAGCACTAGCACCCATATCACATAAGCCATGATAACAATGATCTCCTATTTTAACAGAAATAATAGGCATGCCTACAACAGGTCTGTATCTTAGCATCTGGTCTAACAATATTATCAGTCTCACCACAGAAATAAATAACATGCCCATCTAAATCATCATCCAAGAGATCTTTAACCATAGCAATACTAGGTTTAAATTTGATTTGCTCAGGAGGTGTATAAGTCCTACTATTACTCTTACGAACAACAGTCGAAGTTTTAGCATGATCCTTTATCATAACAGGAAAAGGAGGTTTCTCAACATAAGTAGTAGGAACAATAGGATCACTATAAGTGACTGTCTTTTCTTCAAATGTAATAGGTGCAACTACTTTTACTTCAATGGGAGGATTATATTTAAACTACTTCTCCTTAGGGAGATCAACGTGAGTAGCAAAAGATTCACAAAAGGCAGCTACTATCTCAGAGTCATGTCCATACTTAGCGCTAAATCCACGAAAAACATCAGTATCCATAAAAGATTTAACACAATCAAACTTAGGTGTTATACCTGACTACTTACCATCGTCGGAACCCCAATATTTAGAGTTGCGTTTAATTCTTTCCAATAAGTCCCACTTTAATTCAATAGTCTTCAACATATAAGAACCAGCACAGGAAGTATCGAGCATGTTGCGATCATTGGGAGAAAGCCGAGCATAAATTTTTTCAATAATCATTTCTCTGGAGAGCTCATGATTTGCGTATGAATATAACATTGACCTAAGACTCCCCCAAGCTTAAGTGATGCTTTCTCCTTCGTGAGGCCAGAAATTATATAAGTAATTACGATCACGATGAACAAGATGCATAGGATAGAACTTCTGGTGAAATTCCAACTTCAATCGTTTATAATTCCAAGATCTCATATCATCACATAGCCTATACCATGTAAATGCATCTCCCTTCAAAGATAAAGGGAAGACCTTCCTTTTGACAACATCACCGGGAATACCTGCAAGCTTAAATAATCCACAAACTTCATCCACAAAGATAAGGTGTAAATTGGGATGCAATGTTCCATCTCCTGCGAAGGGATTAGCTAGCAGTTTCTCTATCATACCCGAAGGAATCTCAAAGTAAATATTTTCAGTAGGTTCAGTAGGTTGAGGAGCAACTCTTTGCTCTTCTGGTCGGGGTGAAGATAACCCGAACAAGCCCCTCAAAGGATTAGTTTCCATAGTAACAAGTGACAGAAAATTTCAGCACACTATATAAATGTTTCCTTACCAAGTTCCACTCACCAAACGCGATTCACTCCCCGGCAACGGCGCCAGAAAAGAGTCTTGATGACGCACAAGTATAGGGGATCTATCGTAGTCCTTTCGATAAGTAAGAGTGTCGAACCGAACGAGGAGCAGAAGGAAATGACAAGCGGTTTTCAGTAAGGTTTTCTCTGCAAGCACTGAAATTGTAGGTAACAGATAGTTTTGTGATAAGATAAATTGTAACGAGTAACAAGCAATGGAAGTAAATAAAGTGCAACAAGGTGGCCCAATCCTTTTTGTAGCAAAGGACAAGCCTGGACAATTTCTTATAATGAGAAAAGAGCTCCCAAGGACACAAGGGAATTATCGTCAAGCTAGTTTTCATCACGCTCATATGATTCACGTTTGGTACTTTGATAATTTGATATGTGGGTGGACCGGTGCTTGGGTACTGCCCTTACTTGGACAAGAATCCCACTTATGATTAACCCCTATTGCAAGCATCCGCAACTACAAAAGAAGTATTGAGGTAAACCTAACCACAACATTAAACATATGGATCCAAATCAGCCCCTCACGAAGCAACGCATAAACTAGGGTTTAAGCTTTTGTCACTCTAGCAACCATCATCTACTTATTACTTCCCAATGCCTTCCTCTAGGCCCAAATAATGGTGAAGTGTCATGTAGTTGACATTCACATAACACCACTAGAGGAAAGACAACATACATCTCATCAAAATATCGAACAAATACCAAATTCACATGACTACTAATAGTAAGACTTCACCCATGTCCTCAGGAACAAACGTAACTACTCACAAAGCATATTCATGTTCATAGTCAGAGGAGTAATAATATGCATTAAGGATCTGAACATATGATCTTCCACCAAGTAAACCAATTACATCAACTACAAGGAGTAATCAACACTACTAGCAACCCACAGGTACCAATTTGTGGTTTTGATACAAGATTGCATACAAGAGATGAACTAGGGTTTTGAGAGGTGATGGTGCTGGTGAAGATGTTGATGGAGATTGACCCCTCCCGATGAGAGGATCATTGGTGATGACGATGGTGATGATTTCCCCCTCCCGGAGGGAAGTTTCCCCAGCAGAACAGCTCCGCCGGAGCCCTAGATTGGTTCTGCCTCGTGGCGGCGGAGTTTCATCCCGTAAGATTGCCTCTGATTTTTTCAGGGTAAAAGCCTTCACATAGCAGAAGATGGGCACCGGAGGGCCACCAGGGGGCCCAGGAGACAGGGGGCGCGCCCAGTAGGGGTGGGCGCCCCCCCCCACCCTCCTCGCCAGGGTGCAAGGCCCCCTCTGGTGTTTTCTTCGCTCAATAATTCTTATTAATTCCAAAACTGACTTCCATGGGGTTTCAGGATTTTTGGAGCTGTGCAGAATAGGTTTCCAATATTTGCTCCTTTTCCAGCCAGAATTCCAGCTGTCGGCATTCCCCCTCTTCATGGTAAACCTTGTAAAGTAAGAGAAAATAGCCATAAGTATTGAGATATAAAGTGTAATAACAGCCCATAATGCAATAAATATTGATATAAAAGCATGATGCAAAATGGACGTATTAGTCCGCAGGGCACCTTGAGCCTGTGCCCTTACCGCCTTTCATTCGCGACCTCACCCGGGGCGTGAACAAGCTGCCCAGTGCTCCTCCTCTCATCGTGGATGGCGAATGGTTGAAGTCTGTCCTTCGCTCTTCTTCTGGGGATTGATCTGCGCCGGCCAACGTCCCAGCGGTCGGCGTTGGCCATCGGGTCGCTGGACATGGATGCAACAAAGTAGTGGAACGCAGATCGGTGGACCAAAGATTCGGACGCACCCCTACCTGGCGTGCCAAATGTCGGATATCGGGTTCCGGCAAAACCCTTAAGGTTCAAACTCTGGGGTGCGCGTGAAGATCTTCTCCCTACCAAAACACGCCCAAAACCTTCCCGTGATTCTAAGCTAGTGCAATGAACAACACAAGAGACACAAGACTTATACAGGTTCGGGCCACCGTTGTGGTGTAATACCCTACTCCTGTGTGTGGTGTGGTGGATTGCCTCTTGGGCTGATGACGAACAGTACAGACGAAGAACAGCCTCGCGAGGGGTGTTCTTGTGATGGTGTGCTTGGAGAGGAATTGATCCTCTCTGTTGGCTCTAGATGAGATGATCTCTCTACTATGGTGGCTATCTCTATTTATAGAGGCTCTGGTCCTCTTCCCGAATATTGAGCGGGAAGGGAGCCAATAACGGCCATTTCGAAAGGGGACAGCTAGTACAAGCTATCCTGACTAAAGGTGGTCTTCGACTGCCAAAGGCACTGGTGATGATGCTGTCTTGCGATCCACGGTGACCTCCGTCCTGCTGCTCTGCTGGTCTTGGTCTCGTTGAACCGATATGGAAACCTTTGCCTGATGCGTTGGTACTCCGCGCCTGCGCTTGCCCCCTTTGCAGCAAAGAGTAAACGAGGACACTGCGCTGGCTGGCGCCCGCCTGGCGCCTGCCTGGTCTTGATCGTCATGGCTTGTGTCATGGGCACCTCGCGAGGTACCCCTTGCCTTGATCTCTTCGCCTCCTCGCGAGCCTGCATGGTGAGGCTGCCCCTGCGGAGGCCTTGCATCGTCCGCCCAACGAGGCTTGGCCCCTCGTGAGGGTCTTGAACATGGGTTGATGAAGATGGGCCGTACTGGGCCATTGCTGAGCCACGCTACAGGACGCAGGCAGGCAAGTCTGGGGACCCCCGTTCCTAGAACGCCGACAGATGACTGAGAACATAGTTTGCTAGTTTTCAAGAAAGTTTATGGTCTATGCTTTAACATTTGAATAGCTTGTTACTCAATTGTGAGAAGTTTTATGAGATGAGTTGATGTTATGACATATAATGATGCTAGAAAAGGTGATTGAAATTATCATTGATCAAACTTATGCACCTGCTAGCATTCACACTTCATAAATTATTTCTTTTATCATTTACCTACTCGAGGACAAGCAGGAATTAAGCTTGGTGATGCTGATACATCTCCAACGTATCTATAATTTATGAAGCATTCATGCTATTATATTATCTGGTTTGGATGTTTATGGGCTTTACTTTACACTTTTATATTATTTTTGGGACTAACCTATCAACCGGAGGCCCAGCCCAAATTGTTGTTTTCTTGCCTATTTCAGTGTTTCGAAGAAAAGGAATATCAAACGGAGTCCAAATGGAATGAAACCTTTGGGAGAGTTATTTTTGGAACGGAAGCAATCAAGGAGACTTGGAGTGCACGTAAGGGAAGCAACGAGGAAGCCACGAGGCAGGGAGGCGCGCCCTACCCCCTGGGTGCGCCCCCACCCTCGTCGGCCCCTCGTGGCTCCCCTGATCAACTACTTTCACCTATATATCTCCATATAGCCTAAAAACATCGAGGAACACAATAGATCGGGAGTTCCGCTGCCGCAAGCCTCTGTAGCCACCAAAAACCTCTCGGGAGCACGTTCCAGCACCCTGCCAGAGGGGGGATCCCTCACTGGTGGCCATCTTCATCATCCCGGCAATCTCTATGATGAGGAGGGAGTAGTTCACCCTCGGGGCTGAGGGTATGTACCAGTAGCTATGTGTTTGATCTCTCTCTCTCTCATATTCTTGACTTCGCACGATCTTGATGTATCGCGAGCTTTGCTACTATAGTTGGATCTTATGATGTTTCTCCCCCTCTACTCTCTTGTAATGGATTGAGTTTTCCCTTTGAAGTTATATTGTTGGATTGAGTCTTTACGGATTTGAGAACACTTGATGTATGTCTTGTCGTGCTTATATGTGGTGACAATGGGATATTCACGTGATCTACTTGATGTATTTTTTGGTGATCAACTTGCGAGTTCACCTTGTGAACTTATGCATACGGGTTGGCACACGTTTTCGTCTTGACACTCCGGTAGAAACTTTGGGGCACTCTTTGAAGTACTTTGTGTTGGTTGAATAGATGAATCTGAGATTGTGTGATGCACATCGTATAATCATGCCCACAGATACTTGAGGTGACATTGGAGTATCTAGGTGACATTATGGTTTTGGTTTATTTGTGTCTTAAGGGGCTATTCTAGTACGAACTCTATGATAGATCGAACGGAAAGAATAGCTTTGTGTTATTTTACTATGGTCTCTTGAATAGATTGACCAGAAAGGATAACTTTGAGGTGGTTTCGTACCCTACCATAATCTCTTCGTTTGGTCTCCGCTATTAGTGACTTTGGAGTGACTCTTTGTTGCATGTTGAGGGATTGTTATATGATCTAATTATGTCATTATTGTTGAGAGAACTTGCACTAGTGAAAGTATGAACCCTAGGCCTTGTTTCCTAGCATTGCAATACCGTTTACGCTCACTTTTATCATTAGTTACCTTGTTGTTTTTATATTTTCAGATTATAAAAACCTATATCTACCATCCATATTACACTTTTATCACCATCTCTTCACCGAACTAGTGCACCTATACAATTTACCATTGTATTGGGTGTGTTGGGGACACAAGAGACTCTTTGTTATTTGGTTGCAGGGTTGGTTGAGAGAGACCATCTTGATCCTACGCCTCCCATGGATTGATAAACCTTAGGTCATCCACTTGAGGGAATTTTGCTACTCTCCTACAAACCTCTGCACTTGGAGGCCCAAGAACGTCTACAAGAAGAAGGATGCGTAGTAGACATCATGGGGGCACCGTGCTACTGATATGGCA
This sequence comes from Aegilops speltoides, assembly GCA_021437245.1. Taxonomy (NCBI): domain Eukaryota; kingdom Viridiplantae; phylum Streptophyta; class Magnoliopsida; order Poales; family Poaceae; genus Aegilops; species Aegilops speltoides. The sequence goes on from CM038144.1 coordinate 126,878,121, forward strand.
CTACACCTAACATGTATCAATAGAGCGTGGTGATCACGCTACTGCTATACATGGCTAGCAGCAGCGAGCTTTAGCGCAACGCGCTATTGCTAATATGTTCAACGCTTTTATCTAGGGCGCGCTACTGGTAAGAGCGTGTTGATGCTAACTCTACTCCCCTCGCTACTATTGGTTTTATTTGTTTTTGTTTTTTTCTACATATTTGTTTTGTATTTGAACAATCTTTATACAATAATCTTTAGCATATCATACACATTCAAATGTAATCATAGAATCAAATCATGTCATCATCATAATCATCATCCAACACAAAGTGGTCTCTCGTCATCATCTCAAAAATAGCATACCAGTTCTTGCAACTACATCGTCATCCATCTAAACAATGATATACGCGAGAAGAGCTATCACTATGAGTGAGAGCGGAACTATGCAGTACATCAGTTCGTATCCCTCTCTCGCACTAGCATGAACCTAAACTAACTATTGGCTGTCGCTCAGAAACCGGAAACCGATACACCTGGGCCTGACACTCCGTCCACTCGTCGTATACTCCTCGCATAGCACTTCTTCGCCATTGATGATCTATGTACCTGCATCGTCACATGAGTCAATTATATGCAACATATGTAGTTGAGCAACAGAAAGAGACAGACTTGGCAAAAATAGAAGCAACATATCATAAGCATAAATAGCAAAGTTCATTGTACCCAAAATGCCCTAACTAGAGTGATCTTCGCTAGTCGAGGAGGACAATTTAATTACATCACAAATAAAGTTTCGTCTTGCATAACTCAAAGTTTCGTCATACAGAAAGTATGGACTAAGCAGACACATTGTCATATATCAACAATCACTCAAACATGTCGTGCCATCAATCCAAGTCAGGGAGATAGTCCCCGAGCTTAGTGAAAGGCTTTAGGTCGAGACGCTGAGCAGCTACGCGTGTTCGGACATCTTCCCGCGACATTTGCCCTTCCTCGTAGAACATCCCTGTTTTTCCAAGGACCTCCTTAATGATGATTTGGGCAAGTTCACGTCGGATGTGATAGAACTCAGCTCGAAGCCTATGATCCTCGATATCTCCTACGTTCTTCGCCTATTGCAGAATATGGGCATCCCCGGATGTAGGTGACATGTGAAGGTTCTGCTGATCCCGTCTGTACTCCAGCATGTAGTGTAGGACATAAAATCCATCACTAAGAGTATCACTCGGTTGCTAGATGCAATAGAAGTCAGTCTTATGGCTGAAGGCGGGCCTGCCGTTCCTTTTCTTCTTGGTCTTGATCTCTCCACCCCATACGCCGTAGGAAAAGATAGCACTGTCGAGAACAGACTTGATGTGGGCGTAATCCTTTTTGTTCATGTTATTTGACGAGTCAAAGTAAAGAGCGTGGGAGTATCGGGGGTAAAGGATGATGAGGACGGCGCGCCCGTGGTTGCGCAAAATAAGTACACCTCAAATTAATTAGCCTCCACCGCGCAAATGAATGATTGAAATCGAAGGAAGGATATCCACGCGGATGACTTACAAGGGATGATAAGGCACGAGAATTGTCTCCTTGTCCTTATTGGCGACCATGAAATCGATGATCTAGTCCCTCGCATATTCACGGTGCTTTGCATAGACTGCCAAGAAGCCCTCGTGCATGGAGTACAGGTCAGCAACACAGATATAAGGTATCTGTTCAATCCCGATGATGCAGTTCATCTACAAGGCATAAAGGCGGACAAACATAAAAATCCAGCTTCTTCAAGTGAAACATGTCGAAGATGTAAATCGAATCGAAGGAAGAACTTCTCCGCGGGGATGAGTTGACGTACAACATTTGTCGCGGCACGTTAACCACGTAGAGTGGGTATCCTGGATTTTCCGAGGTGATTAGGCTTTTCTCTCTCCGCAGCACATCGTCATGAAGTCTCCTTAGATCGTCGTGTATGGCCTCTACCGATGCCTTAGGTAGGATTGGTTCACCGGGGATATGGTATTTCGCTGCACCGCGGACAGGTATACGGCTTGAACCTGAGGTTGCGGAGGTGGCTGGATCATAGAAGCAGCTTTATTGTTGCCTTTCCCCACTCTCTTCCAATGTTTTTTTGGTGGAAGGTCGTCTATAATATGTTCAGGCTCCGGAGGCGGCAATTCAAGCACTAACTCATGACGCTCAAACCCTGAGTACTCATACTGCTGAGCCATCAATCCTTCAAAATCAATGGCGCTAGTATTGAGATATTGTTGAGTGTCATCGTCATCCTCATTCTCATCTATGGCAACGTCATCAGTGACTAATGGAGCCTCTTCCTCACCATGTCCACTATCACCCAACACGACAGGCGACGCTAATTGGGTAGGTGGGGTCCTGATGTTCATACCTTGCGGAGGCTGCATGGTCGTGGGTGTGCTCCCGGCCGCCTCCAGACAAAGCAGACTCTTTGCCCACAACAGGACCCACGTCTTGCAATCGCCAAGCCATCATGGGGTCTCGTCGTCATCTCCCCCTAGTACTGGAGGAGCCAAATTCTCGTGGCCCGGTTTGACACTGGCCAGGAAACCTTGAAGACGTGAGGGGGGATCAGCCGGTTGTGGAACAATTGTTCCTTTGGCTTCATTATTCATCTGGTTTGGGCATTAACATCTCCTCTTCGGTTTCGGTTCTACTGCTTTGCCAGTCTCGGTGTCGGTCTCAGTATCGGTCTCGGTGCCGGTCTCGGTGCCGGTCTGGGTCTCAATGCCAGTCTCGGCACCGGTCTCGATGTCGGTCTCGGATGTGACAGGTGGGCCCTGCAACAACAACCGTTGATTGTTGGCAAGGTTCAAATATTCGTCTGCCGCCATGTAGACATCATCGCAATCACCAGAACACTGTCCTTCATTGTTGCTAGCCATGTTTCCTACGATTAAATCTAGTCAATTAATTCTAGACCTAATAAAATGAATAATGACATAAAAAAGGCCTATGTTTTGCAGGGACGTTGATTCCTTCCCGGTGCAGTAGATCCTGGGCACTCGATATGTCCTAGTTTGTCGCACAAGTCATCCCGAAATCCACGGAAAATTTCGGCATGACCTTTGCTAAAAAGTGGACAAATCGAGCACCTAAAATTTGCCGGAACAGAAATGAATCAACATTCCGGCAAAACATAGGCCACTCGGCTTCATTCCCTGGAAACAACAAAAGGCCACTTGGGCACAATCGAGGAATTTTCATATTGGTGATGGAGGATGGTTGAAGATGACGAGGTGACAGATTCCCCTCTACAGAGCCCCAAACGGACTCCAGATCAGACCTCCCGAGAGAGATTAGGGCTTGGCGGAGGCTCCGTATTGTAAAACGCGATGAATCCTTCTCTCTGATTTTCCTCCCCGGACACGAATATATGGAGTTGGAGTTGACATCGGTGGACCTCCAAGGGGCCCACGAGGTAGGGGGCGCACCCCCCACCCTCGTGGACATGGTGTGGGCCCCCTGACATTGATTCTTTTGCCAATAGTTTTTATTAAATCCAAAAAGTTGCTCCGTGGATTTTTCTGGTCATTCGGAGAACTTCTATTTCTGAACAAAAATAACACCATGGCAGTTCTGCTAAAAACAACGTCAGTCCGGGTTAGTTCCATTCGAATCATGCAAGTTAGAGTCCAAAACAAGGGCAAAAGTGTTTGGAAAGGTAGATACGATGGAGACGTATCAACTCCCCCAAGCTTAAACCTTTGCTTGTCCTCAAGCAATTCAGTTGACAAATTGAAAGTGATAAAGAAAAACTTTTACAAACTTTGTTTGCTCTTGTTGTTGTAAATATGTAAAGCCAGCATTCAAGTTTTCAGCAAAAATTATGAACTAACCATATTCACAATAACACTTAAGTCTCATGTTTACTCATATCAATGGCATAATCAACTAGCGAGCAATAATAATAAATCTCGGATGACTACACTTTCTCAAAACAATCATAATATGATATAACAAGATGGTATCTTGCTAGCCCTTTCTGAGACCGCAAAACATAAATGCAGAGCACCTTTAAAGATCAAGGACTGACTAAACATTGTAACCCATTGTAAAAGAGATCCAGTCATAGTCATACCCAATATAAATTAATAGTAATGCATGCAAATACAGCGGTGCTCTCCAGCGGGTGCTTTTTAATAAGAGGGTGATGACTCAACATAAAAGTAAATAGATAGGCCCTTCGCAGAGGGAAGCAGGGATTTGTAGAGGTGCTAGAGCTCGATTATGAAATAGAGATAAATAATATTTTGAGCGATATACTTTCACTGTCAACAGAACAACCAAGAGATCTCGATATCTTCCATGCTACACACATTATAGGCGGTTCCCAAACAGAATGGTAAAGTTTATACTCCCCCACCACCAACAATCATCAATCCATGGCTTTCCCGAAACAACGGGTGCCTCCAACTAACAACAATCTTGGGGGAGTTTTGTTTGCAATTATTTTGATTTGATTTGAGCATTGGACTGGGCATCCCGGTGACCAGCCATTTTCTCGTGAGTGAGGAGCGGATTCCACTCCTCTTGAGAATAACCCACCTAGCATGGAAGACACAGACAACCCTAGTTGATACATGAGCTGTTCGAGCATACAAAACAGAATTTCATTTGAAGGTTTGGAGTTTGGCACATACAAATTTACTTGGAACGGCAGGTAGATACCGCATATAGGAAGGTATGGTGGACTCATATGGAATAACTTTGGGGTTTATGGATTTTGGATGCACAAGCAATATTCCCGCTTAGTACAGTTGAAGGCTAGAAAGAGACTGAGAAGCGACCAACTAGAGAGCGACAACAGTCATGAACATGCATTAAAATTAATCGACACTGAGTGCAAGCATTAGTAGGATATAATCCACCATGAACGTAAATATCGTAAAGGCTATGTTGATTTTGTTTCAACTACATGCGTGAACATGCGCCAAGTCAAGTCACTCAAATCATTCAAAGGAGGATACCACCCTATTGTTGGAGAACGTTGCAGAAAATTAAAAATTTTCCTACGGTTTCACCAAGATCCATCTATGAGTTCATCTAAGCAACGAGTCTAGGGAGAGAGATTGCATCTACATACCACTTGTAGATCGCGTGCGGAAGCTTGCAAGGTGATGATGGAGTCGTACTCGAACATGATTCAAATCACCGATGTCCAAGTGCTGAACGGACAGCACCTCCGCGTTCAACACACGTACGGGACGAGTGACGTCTCCTCCGTCTTGATCCAGCAAGGAGGAAGGAGAGGTTGAGGAAGACAGCTCCACCGGCAAAGACGACGGCGTGGTGATGGTGGAGAAGCAAGATCTCGGCTGTGGCTTCGCCAAGCGCTTACGGAGGAGGAGAGGTGTTGGGAGGGAGGGCTGCGCCTTGGAGATGGGTACAGCAGCCCCCTCCCTCCCCCTTTATATAGGCCCCACAGGCGTCCCTGAGATCCAATCTCCAAGGGGCGGCGGCCAAGGGGTGGAGTGCCCTCAAGCCAGTGGGGGCGCCCCACCCCTAGGGTTTCAACCCTAGGCGCGAGGTGGGCCTGAGGCGCACCAGCCCACTATGGGCTGGTTCCTCCCACTTCAGCCCATGGGGCCCTCCGGATAGGTGGCCCCACCGGTGGACCCCGGACCCTTCCGTGGTCCCAGACATTACCGGAGACCTCGAAACTTTCCCGATGGCGAAATACCACTTCCTATATATTATTCTTTACCTCCGACCAATCTGAAACTCCTCGTGGCGTCCGGGATCTCATCCGGACTCGACAACATTCGGTAGTCACATACTTGACTTCCTACTAACCCTAGCGCCACCGAACCTTAAGTGTGTAGACCCTACGGGTTCGGAGACACGCAGACATGACCGAGACGACTCTCGGGCAATAACCAACAGCGGGTCTGATACCCATGTTGGCTCCTACATGCTCCTCAATGATTTCATCGGTTGAACCACGATGTCGAGGATTCGATCAAACCTCGTATGCAATTCCCTTTGTCAATCGATGCGTTACTTGCCCGAGACTCGATCGTCGGTATCCCAATACCTTGTTCGGTCTCGTTACGCAAGTCACTTTACTCGTCACCGTAATGCATGATCCCGGCCAACACCTTGGTCAACTTGAGCTCATTATGATGATGCATTACCGAGTGGGCCCAGAGATACCTCTCCGTCATACGGAGTGACAAATCCCGCTCGATCCGTGTCAACCCAATGATACTTTCGGAGATACCTATAATGCACCTTTATAGTCACCCGATTCGTTGTGACGTTTGATACACCCAAGGCACTCCTACGGTAACCGGAGTTACACGATCTCATGGTCGAAGGAAGAGATACTTGACATTGGCAAAGCTTCTAGCAAACGAACTATACGATCTTTTATGCTATGCTTAGGATTGGGTCTTGTCCATCACATCATTCTCCTAATGATGTGATCCCGTTATCAACGACATCCAATGTCCATAGTCGAAAACCATGACTATCTATTGATCTGTGAGCTAGTCAACTAGAGGCTCACTAGGGACATATTGGGGTCTAAGTGTTCACACGTGTATTACGATTTCCGGATAATACAGTTATAGCATGAACAAAAGACAATTATCATGAACATTGAAATATAATAATACTTTTATTATTGCCTCTAGGGCATATTTCCAACACCTATTATACCACATCACAACCATTTTAATAGCATGTTGGCACGCGAGGTAAAACATTATAAGCTCCTAGCTAATTAAGCATGGCATAAGCAACTATAATCTCTAATTGTCATTGCAAACATGTTTATTCATAATAAGCTGAATCAGGAACGATGAACTAATCATATTTACAAAAACAAGATAGGTCGAGTTCATACTAGCTTCTCTTATCTCAATGAGTCCATCATATATCATCATTATTGCCTTCCATTTGCATGACCGAACGGTGTGGATAATAATAATAGTGCACGTGCATTGGACTAAGCTGGAATCTACAAGCATTCAATTCAAGGGAGAAGACAAGGTAATATGGGCTCTTGGTTAAATCAACAATAATGTACATGAGAGCGACTCAACATTTTCAGTATGGTCTTCACCTGTCGACCCCCAAAGAAGAGAAAAGAAAAGAAATAAAACTATTTACACGGGAAAGCTCCCAACAAGCAAAAGAAGAACGAGAAATCTTTTTGAGTTTTCTTTTAATTACTACTTCTACGGGCATGGAAAGTAGAATAGCTAAAAGCTACAACTAATTTTTTTTTGGTTTTTCTTAAGGTTATTCAAACACACAAGAAGAAAGCAAGAAAAGAAATTAAACTAGCATAGATAGTACAATGAAAAAGTATGAGCATCGACAACTGGAATGAGTGTGTGAACATGAATGTAATGTCGGTGAGAAATATGTACTCCCCCAAGCTTAGGCTTTTGGCCTATGTTGGTCTATGCCCATGGATCATAACTACTCTCTTCGGTGTACTTAGGAGTGTCATCTGACTGCCACTGGCTGGCGATCTCCTCCGGGTCCACTGATAAAAGGACAGTCGATAGGGCTCAAGTGGTGGTTCCGTCTCAGGCTCTAGAGCTGATGTCTGGCCCCGGTACACGTAAACGGCCTCCGGCAAGACAAGGACAAAAACAAACCACCTAAAGCACTGCCTTATTTCTACCGAAACTACTGAACTAGCCCAGTGGCCAAGTGAAACTACCCGACCGCTGTTCCGCCCGGGTTCGATTCCACCTGATGCAGGGAAAATATCTCCAACTTTTTTGCCTCTGCCATTATTGACATGTGGGTCCCCATTGTCATCTACGCACACCACGTCCAACACTTGCCAAAACTTCGTCCCTCGTTTTCTCTGTTTTTCGCACACTTGACATTGTGTGGGCGTTTTGGAAATAGCATATCTTTTTGACTGTGCATCATATGAAGATGTGCTATGCATGAATATTGATCAGCATGATGTTAACTTGCTAGTAGTTCCATGTTCGAGCATGAATAAAACTTCCAACATGATGTTATCCCTGTTTGAAAATGGTGTGTTAATATAAATGCTCGCCTCAGAAACTTGCGGTTTCTTATCTGAAACTGAAACTTGCAGCTTCTTATCTGAAACTGAAACTTGCAGTTTCTTCTCTAAGAATCACATTGTCTGCACTTTTATACTCCTACGAAACTACATTTTTTAGTGCTAAAAATAGATCTCTAGAATTCATAAAAAACTTCATATGCTCAATACTGCAAATCTGAAATTCAAAAGGCATTCATATCTGAAAGTACTCTCAAAATATACAACACAAAACACAATTCACAACCTGCAAATACTGACAACCCTAAAACTACAAAAAAAATACACTTCAGTGATGATACGTGTTTGTCACAGTAGGTCGCGTTTTTTGTCATGCATGTACATCCATGACAAATTTATGATGAATCAAGATAGTCATACCTGGTCCTTTGTCGTAGAAGTGTTCCATGACATTACCAAAATTATCATCACGGAAGTGTCCACTTCCATGACGATAAACCGCGCGTCACAGAAGTGCTTTCGTCAAGGGTGACCGACACGTGGCATCCACCGTAACGGAATGCCGTTAAGCTATCGGGTCGGGTTTTGGATCCGATAACCCGTTAATAGCCCCGACCAATGGGGATTTTCCACGTGTAAAATCATCATTGGTTGGAGGAAACACGTGTCGGCTCACTGTTGGGACAGATGTCATCCAGTCATTGGACGGAAGACGCCTATGGTACGTCGACACGTGGCACGGCCCAACAGAGGCCCATTCCTGTGAAAAGGCCGACCCAGTTAAAATTAGCAGGCCAGCCCATATAAGGCCTACTTGTGTTAGGTCCATTTAAGCCCACGACCCATACGAGATGAGCCAATTCGGCCCGTCAACGGCCCGTTAAAGATTTGACACCATTGCAGCCCATCGTCAGTTCGACCCCGTTAATAGCCCGCTATATACCTGGGCTCAATATCGCCCCGATGAGATTTCGGCCTATTAACGGCCCGTTTAATGGATGGGCCAATTTTCAGGATGTACATCTTTTGGCCTTTTAGCGACCCATTTAAATGTTGGGCTAGTTTCCGGCCCGGTGTGTCTTTCAGTCTGTTAACGACCCATAAATCTGATGGGCCATTTGTTGTTGGACCTGAGTTTTGGCCTTTTAGCGGCCCATTTAAGTGTTGGGCCAATTTTCTGGCCCGGTGTCACTTTCAGCCTGTTGACGGCCCATAAATCAGTTGGGCCATTTTTAGTCAGACCTGAGTTTTCGCCTTTTAGCGACCCATTTAAGTGTTGGGCCAATTCCCGGCCCTGTGTGACTTTCGGCCTGTTAACGGACCATAAATGAGTTTGGCCATTTGTAGTCGGACCTTAGTTTTGGCCCTTTAACGGCCCATGCCCTTCATGGTCTAATACCAGCCCGGTTTCTCTTTCGGCCTGCTAAAGGCCCACAATGATTGGGCCATTTACAATACGACGACTTTCGGCCTCTTAGCGGCCCATGGTCTTCATGGTCGATACAAGCCATTGTCTCTTTCGGCCTGCTAAAGGCCTATAGTATAGTTGGGCCATATGTAGCCCAAACTTAGTAATGGCCTGTTAACGGCCCGTGAAATAAACTGGGTCCACCTGTCGCCCGCTTCGATGTCGGCCTGTTAACGACCCGGGAGGTAAGAGGGCCGACCATTAACTTTCGGCCTAGTAACGGCCCATTAACTTAATGGGCCCACTAAAGTTCATACATGTCTTTAGGCCAAATTAGATAATTTGAGCCCATTACGACAAGCAAAATTATGCACAGGACCAAAATAGATCACGCAAAGGTACGACATACAGGGAATAACGTTGCACATCCATCATATATTACAGGAAATTACATCCACTGGGCAATCAAAGATTGATGCGGTGAAAATAAATGAGCGTAACCTAACCATCTACAACGTCACAATCTGCAACCTCAAAGATGATGGCGCCCATAAGCATGTGGGCAAGTTCTTTACGCTTTGCTACACTCTCTGTGAAAACATTGATCGATTGTTGTGTCGCATACGACTCAAGACCTCGATTCATCCACCATTTCCATCATTGCTTCAGCCATTAATTGGTTCACAAACATACATTTATTCCGTTGCATTTGAGACGGAGGATCTTGAGCAGATTCGGATGGCGATTTTGGCGAGCTTGTATTATTGATAGTGGAGAGTGTCTCGACCAAAGGCATCATAACATAAATTAGGACGGAACCAAACAGATTAATCATGAGTTATTGCCATATTACAGCCTAGATTTACTAGAAAGAAACAATGGGGTTGCCTTGCTTTTTTCGAGTTTGTCTTCTTATCTTCAAAGACCTGCACAAAATTAACACACTAGCATTGCTATCATTGGCCAAGTCAGATAATAGGAAAGCAACATTGACACAACGAACGTTTGGGAAAGTAGCCTACACCAAATTAACACAATATGGAACAGCTATCATCATCCAGGTAAGGTTATACGAAAGCAACATTGACACAATGAATGAATGGGCAACGGAGAAGCACTACAATTCAAGAATGTGCGTGATATGAGATAGTACATTCATGCAACTCAAGATGCAAAACTACGGTGCGCTTTTCCTTACAAAAATCAACATTGGCGCCTTTAACATTTTGCTACAACTAATTTTAGATCAGATAAAGGTTAGATTCACGCCGATTAACAAAATACATGTTGATGTAAAAATATAGTGATATACAACTGGTACTTACATCAAGATTGCAGAGACGAGAGAATTCCATAAGATATTTTCCTCGAATCGATCCCAATGGAGGAAGTCTTCTATCGTTTAACCTTATTTTCTAAAAGAGAGATGGGTAAGAAACATGTAGAAAATATGATCGAATGCTATAAAATTTCATGATGCGAGGATACGCTGCGCTTCTTAGAATGGAGTTGACATTCTTTTCTTTGATCGAGCGGACTAGTTCTTTGGCCACCGGAATCGCTTATTATCGATGGGAGTTGGGTTTCTCTGTCTTTGGAGCAAGATCTATGAAAAATGGAGTTGGTTTATTATCTCCTGGAGTTTGGATCTTTTGCAAAGACCTAGTTTGTAAACCTTCAGATTCTAACAGAGCCGTCTTCCCCTTGCATGCCTTATATAGAAGAATGGTGATTCAGTTATAAAACATGCTACAACAGAGATGGAATAGGTACTGAAGAATAGAAAGGCATGACATATTGACATGTATTCCCTCCATCCAGAAATAAATGGACGGGTCTAGGCGTATTTCAGTTCTAGATACATCAAGTTTTATCCATTTCTGCGACATTTAATCCGTACGGAGGGAGTATGATGTAAGAGCTAGGCATATGACAGGACAACACAGTAAAAAAACATTGGAAAACCCACTGCAGAACCAAAGTATTCAAACCCACTGATATGAGATAGTACACTCATGTAGCTCAGGATGCAAAACTACCAGGCAGTTTTCCTTGCAAAAATTAACATTGTGGCCTTTAATCATACATTTTGCTACAACTAAATTTAGATCAGATAAAGGTTGGATTCACGCCGATTAACAAAATACATGCTGATGTAAAAATATAGTGATATACAACAGGTACTTACATCTACATTGGAGCACAGAGAATTCCTCCAAGAATCTTTCCTCATAAACGATACCATTGCAGAAATTCTTCTATCTGTTAAGCTTATTTTCTAAAAGAGAGATGGGTAAGAAACATGTAGATAATATGATCAGCATGTTATAAAATTTCATGATGCAAGGATACGCACACGCTTCTTAGAATTGAGTTGACATATTTTTGCTCGACTGGAGCGGACTAGTTCTTTCGCCACTGGAATCTTCTTCTTATCAGTAGGAGTTGGGTTTCTCTGTGCTGGAGCAGTATCTATAAAAACTGGAGTTGGTTTATTATCTCCTGGCGTTTGGATCTTTTGCGAAGGCCTTGTTTGTAACCCTTCAGATTCTAACATAGTTGTCTTCCCCTTGCATGCCTTGTATAGAAGAATGGTGCTTTACTTATAAAACATGCGACAGCAGAGAGATGGAATAGGTACTGAAGAATAGAAAGGCATGACATATTGACATGTATTCCCTCCATCTGGAAAAAAATGGATGGGTCTAGGTGTATTTCAGTTCTAGATACATCCTTTTTTATCCATTTCGGCAACATGTAATCCGGACGGAGGGAGTATGGTGTAAGAGCTAGGGATACGACAGGACAACACAGCGAAAAAAAACTAGTTGAATGTAAAACTATATGCTAGTGGAATACGTATAGAAATAACCAAGGCAATGTACATGTGTATGATTGGGAAAATAAGATGGCATTGCAACAGAGCACTAGAACAGCACTTCAATGTAAAAAAACATGGTATGGCGTATGGATGAAGTACATCTTGATGAATAACAATGCATAAGATATTCGAAGCATGATGTCCAAATTAAGCGAGATGGCATTGCAATAGAGTAGAATGACAAGATTTGAATTTGAAAACATGTTATCATGAATGGAATAGGTCTTGAAAAATAGGAAGGCATGGCATATTTACATGCATGATCAACATGCTAAGCACATGGCATTACAATGAGTAGATACACTCCAGGACATTATATGCATGTTGTACCCATATCACAGCCCAAGTTAGAGCAATGACCTTGTCGGGTGAAGAGGATTCATCATCTTTCTGCAAGTCTTCTGAAGAACTGCCTTTACATGTTCCATCATATTGGGTATCATTGACATCAAGTTTATTGGCCTTTACATTGCTCGTGAGGTTCTTGTGGATATATCGGTGTGTGCAATTATATCGACATGCATGGAAGACAACTAGTAGTTAGATTTATGTAAATGAGTGCCTCAGAGGAGACGACATAAATAGTAGGACTGGGGTTAACTAGCAGCAATGTGTCTCATAAACTAAAGGGAGAACATGATGAAAGCTACAGAGTATGTATCGTTTGTACTCGAGATTAACTAGATGGCACACAAAAGTATTAAAGAACAACATAGGTAATACTAGAAGTGGTATAATACTATCATCACCAGCCTGTGGGATAGCATTGGCTGATGGATGATAACTATGGAACAACGTTACCTAAAGAACAAGTATCTTAGCTGAACTATGGAACAGTGTGAACTCCTGAACAAGGCCCGTAAGAGATCAGCATGAATATACAGTGAAATGTGATGATCTATTTTCCGTGATTAGATGAATAACAAAGCCATAAATGTTGCACACAAGTAAGATGAGGGTACAACCTATCTGGCTGCCATCCATAGGAGTGAGCATCACATGCTGACTTGTCAACGGCCCTGCAGTTGTTGTGGCTGTCCATGTCGGGCACGCGCATTCGATGCAGGGAACTGTTGATTGGGAACTATAGCTCCCTTCTGGTGTATGCTTCCCTTGTTGGAGCAGCTGCGGTGAGTCGGAAGAGGTGTGTCTGAAGATGCAGATAACGCATAAAGTTAAGAACGACATATCTCTTTGATCCGAAGAAATACACTAAGAGATCAACAGCAAGGTACAAGAGTTGTTGGGGCTATTACCTCTAGGTGTAAACCGGCCAGCTTGGGCCGGGTTAGCTCTGTAAGTGGTGTAATCAGAGAAAGGCCCAAGGCCTATAGTCGGTTTAGAGCTTGTAGCCGTAAACCGGCCTGATGTATGACTTGTATTGTAAGTTAGGAATAGAGAGATACCAACCGGGATACGAGTATGAACCGGTTGGGACTCTCTGAACCGACGGGCGTCACTGTGTATATAAGGGGCGACCGGCGGTTCAAAGACGATAACCACAACTCGAGCCTAGGCGAAGCTTGTTTGCTCCTAGCCATCGAGACTACATCAATTCCATCACAACTAGGCGTAGGCTTTTACCTTCATCGAAGGGGCCGAACTAGTATAAAACCCTTGTGTCTTTGTGTCCGCTTTAACCCCTGCAAGTAAACCCGTAGCGATGGCTCCACGACTAAGTCCTTACGCTAGGACATCTGCCATGACAAATCCACGACAGTTGGCGCCCACCGTGGGGCTATCGCACGATGGTTTGACGATCTTGGAGGGCAAGCTCAAAGGACTCGAAGGCTACGTCGTGGGCCGGATGACCAAGAGTCGTCGCGGCCGGTTCTACATCGACGACGCTGGATGGGGTCCCGAGGCCGATTCAATCGAGTATGGATACCGGGTCCCCTTCGGTGGCATACATGTGTTCATTGGCAAGATCGGGGAGCCTGGGCCTGAGCCGGACATCTGCACCGACCTCGTCGAGACGGCTCAGCGTGCGCGACCTGCCCAGGTTAAACCGGCCGTGAGGCATGTCTTCGTTGGAGTCACACATGGAGGGGAGTACGACGCCGGTTCAGAACACGGTAGTGAGACCGTCGTTTATTCCGGCGATGAATCTTCAATAGGAGAGACCGAGTCATTGTACCATCTGCAGGATGATATGATCAGGGGCTGTTCCGACGGCGACAGTATTCCGGACCCCCCAAGCCAGTTAAACCGAGTTGGAGTATTCATGGCGATGCGCAGCAGCGAACCACTCTTCAACCGCGCGCAAACGCTTTCCGGTTCAGCGGCGGCAGCAGGGCGAAGGCCCGTCGCCCGCCGTTCAAGTTCTGTCGGATCTGTTTGATGCACTAGCAGCGCTTATGGCGGAGGACAACCCAGCAGATCAGAGGCTCATAATGCGAGAGATTGCAAAGGTGAAGGAGCAGATCACGCAAGCCAAAGCGGATCTAGCGGCGAAGAAGGAGCGTATGGCGCGGAGCGGGCCGCTTTAGATGCACAAGCTTATAAACTCATGCTTGACGAGAGTGCATCGCAGGAGGTGTTGAAGCGTAAGTATAGATCGCGCCGCCATCGAGGATTTGATCCTAGAAATCTCTTCGAGACCGGGCCGGACCCGATAACCCGCCCGGCCACAGGGAGGTAAACCGGATTGAGGCACCAGAGCAGGAGCGGCGGTCCAGCCGCTACCGATGGAGCCTCCGCAGCAGAACACGGTGGTTCCTCCGCCGGTACAGACACCCCCAGGTCATTATTCCAATCCCATGGATAACCTTGTTGCGGCCGCCGCACGATTGGAGGCGATCCCAGTCGAAGGAGATTCCCCACAAGCAGTCGAGACGCGCCGGGTTAAGGAGCTTCTCCGGACCGCACTGATCCAGCAGGAAGCGTATTCATACAGCCGTGATCGGATTCACTCTACGCCCCGTCCAAGCCGGAGCTACAGCAGGCGTATGGATGAACCGGCCCTATCAAGCAACGCGCGGGACCGTGAACCGGCCCGAGGCAATCACCAAATAGGCGGCATTCGTGATGCTCAGGAAGTAGTGGATCGGGCCCGGGCACGCAGGGAGGCCGAGTTAGCAGCACAGGATGATGCGGATCAACACACACCGGTTCGCCCTACCACCTTCGCCGGGCCAGGTGTCGCATCCGCTTTGGGGGTACCCTGTTTAATCCCCGCTTTACGCAATGTGCGCCTGCCTAAGGATTTTAAGGGCCCACGCAAGGTGCCAAATTACACCGCAGATTTGTCCCCTGAAGCGTGGGTTGAAAGTTATGAGATGGCCATGGAGATGCTAGATGTGGATGAGACCGCATGTGCAAAGTACTTCACCATGATGCTGGAAGGCATAGCCCGTACTTGGTTGAAGAGCTTACCGCCCAATTCCATCAGTTCATGGGCCCAGTTGCGGGCCCGGTTTATCCAGAACTTCAAGGATACGTGTAAGCAGCCCAAGTCCATAGTAGACCTGGCGGCTTGCGTCCAGGAAGAAGGGGAGTCAACAACCCGTTGGGTACGCCGCGTGTCTGAGATTCTGCACTCTTCTGACCGGATCAACGCTGACTCGGCGATCTTAACGTTAGAAGGCAACTGCCGGTTTGAGCCTTTGAAGTTAAAATTGGGACGCATGAAGCGGTTCTGCAATAATATGGGAACCCTCATGGCCGCTTTGGTAAAGTATGCCGATTCGACGAGTACCAAGGATCTGAAGGCGATGATGACGAAGCGAGGAAGGAAAGAAGAATGGCAACTCAAGGGCAGCAGTACAAACCGGCGGGTCATGGAAACGGAGGCAAGCGCAAGGCTGATGGCAACCCGGATTTCGTAGCCAACACTAATGCACAGGACAGAGGCCCACGGCGCAGAGGCAAGGCGAATCGGGGTCCGAATCCTAATACAAGTCGTTTGAATTAGTTGTTGAATCAACCTTGTCCCAAGCACGGGACGAAGGAGTCCCCATCGAACCATCTCTGGAAAGACTGTTATATTATGCAGGAGTTCAAAAATTCCAATGCTTTCCGGTATGACCAGGGGTCAGGTGGTGGTTCAGGATCCGGTTTTCATGGGCCGGGTCAGGACGGAGCTTCGTTCGAGGGCCTAACGAGGCAATCACCATAATCGAGTAGTCGGTGGCCAAAGAAGCAGCAGCAACGGTCGAAAGCATCGAGCCAACCAAAGCAGTTGAATAGTGGGCGATATCATGTTTTCACAACCAGTTTGGACAAGCGGGATCGGAAGCTTCACAAGCAGGCGATAATTCTGTTGAACCGGCCTTACTGCGGTATTTACGCTGGTCCGAGCAGCCTATCGTGTGGAGCAGAGAGGACCATCCCCGGGTTGATAATCCGGTCACCGGCATTGGTGGTAGACCCTCGGTGGGGGCTATAAGTTTACTAAGGTGCTTATGGATGGAGGAAGCGGTATCAATATATTATACTATGAAACTTTCCGTCGCATGGGTCTCACAGACAAGGATCTCGATCAGTCAATACGGTGTTCCATGGTGTAGTACCGTGCAAATCGGCTTATCTGTTGGTAAGATAGCCCCGATGTGGCTTTTGGAGATGAGCATGATTCCGGTCCGAAAAGCTAACCTTTGAAGTGGTAAAAATCCGAGTCCATATCATGCCTTGTTTGGGCGGCGGCTTATGCTAAGTTCATGGCACGACCTTGTTATATCTACTTACAGCTAAAGATGCCGGGTTACAAAGGAACGATAACGGTGCATGGAAGCCGCCGGTTGCTTTGGAATGTGAGGAAGGCGATGCAGCTTATGCGGAGATGGTCTGTGCCACGGAGGAGTTGAAGTTCTATAAGGACAATGTTGATCCGCAGATATGACCCCTTTGAAGAAACCTACTACTGAGCATGAATCGGATCTGAAGTTTAAATCGGCAATGAGACCAAGCTTGTTGACTTCGTGCGGCGATTCGTCCAAGCAGTTCATTGTCGGTGCCAACTGGATCCCAAATAGGAAGGCGCGCTCATCGAGTTCATCCGTGAGAACCGGATATCTTTGCATGGAAGCCATCGACATGCCGTGTGTCTGAGGAACTCACGAGCACACACTTAATGTGGATCCTAAGTATAAACCGTGAAACAGTTCCTCCGCTGGTTTAATGAAGAGAGGCGCAAGGCCATTGGAGAAAAGTAGCCAGCTTACGGCGGCTGGCTTTATCATTGAGGTGTTTCATCCAGAGTGGCTTGCTAATCCGGTGCTAATCCTTAAGAAAATGGCACTGGCGTATGTGTGTGGATTACAGATCTTAACAAGGCTTGTCCAAAGAGATCCTTTGCCCTCCCGCATTGATCGATTATTGATGCCACGGCGGAGATGTGGCGTTTAAGTTTTTGGGCGCATACTCGGATATCATCGATCAAAATGGCGGTTAGGACCAGGAGACAGCATTTATAACTCCCTTTGGAGCCTTCGCTATGTATCTATGCCTTTTGGGCTCAAGAGTGCCCGAGCTACTTATCGGCGGTGTGTCAAATTGTTTGCATACGCAGATTGGGCGCAATGTGCATGCTTATGTAGATGATATTGTGGTGAAATCAAGACAAAAGGAGACCTTGGTGGAAGATTTGAAGGAAACCTTCACAACTTATGATTTATAAGATGATGCTTAATCCGCCAAGTGTGTTTTTGGTGTTCGGTGGCAAGTTATTGGGGTTCTGGTGTCTAACAGAGGAATTGAGGCTAATCCGGAGAAAATTAAAGCTATCACTTCCTTGGCTAAACGAAGTGTATCAACGATGTTCGGCGTCTGGCGGGCGGATTGCTGCGTTGAGCCGGTTTATCAGCCGCCTCGGAGAGAAGGCCATTCCTTTGTACCAGATGCTTTGAGGAAGGCGGATAATTTTGTGCGAGTCCACCGCCGACGAAGCATTTGAGGATCTAAAGCGGCAATTGGCCAACCCGCCTGTTCTTGCGGCTCCGGTTGACAAAGAACCGCTATTGTTATATGTGGCAGCCAACGCTCAAGCAGTAAGCGTGGCCATTGTGGTAGAGCGCAAGGAGGCAGGCAAGGAGTATCCGGTTCAACGGCCGGTTTATTATATCAGTGAGGTGCTCATTGAGTCCAAACAAAGGTATCCGCATTGGCAGAAGCTCGTCTATGGTGTTTTTATGGCTAGTCGGAAGCTGAAGCAATATTTCCAAGGGCACCCTATCACAGTGGTTAGTTCAGCTCCTTTGGGTGATATCATACAAAACCGGGAGGCGACGGGCCGGATTGCAAAATGGGCCATCGAGCTTGGGCCGCATGGACTAAAGTATATACCACGCACAGCAGTGAAGTCACAAGCGCTTGTTGATTTCATTAATGACTGGACGGAGTTACAAGCGCCAGAGGAGAAGCCGGATCATACGTATTGGACTATTCATTTTGACGGATCCAGGCAGTTGGAAGGCTCGGGGTGAGTCGTTTTAACTTCCCCACGAGGTGATAAGTTTTATTCGTTCTCCGTTTAATGTTCCTTGTACTAATAATGCAGCTGAGTGAAGCCTTGCTCCATGGTCTCCGGATGGCTAAGGAGATGAATTTAAGCGGGTTAAGTGCTTCGTGACTCGAACACTGTGGCTCGGCAAGTATCCGCACTTGGGATTCTAAGGACCCGCTCATGGCCGCATATCGTCGAGAAGTGGATAATATCGCAGGTTGCTTCAAGGGCTATCAAGTGGATCATGTGGATCGCCGGAAGAACGGCGCGAGACGCTTTAAGCGGTTGGGTTCTCGGCGTAAACCGGTCCCGCCTAATGTCTTTCTGGATGTCTTGCACAACCCGTCGGTCCAGCTCCCTGGTGAAGCGGATTTGGCTATTCCTGATCCGAAGCTCGGTTGGTGGCAGCATTGCATGCTATTCGGATTGGGCGATCCCTTACCTTGCGTATATGACTCGAGGAGTTGCGGAAGATGAGGTTACGGCGCACGGATAATCCGGCGCCCAAATCTATGACGATTCTTAATGGTGAGTTACACCATTGCAGTGTGTCAGGGGCCTTTCAACGCTGTGTTTCCCCTGAGGAAGGCGGTGAAATTTTAAGGGAAATCCATGAAGGGGATTGCGGACATCACGCCGGTTCAAAGTCCACAGTGGCGAAGCGTTCCACGGATTTTACTTGGTTGATGCCCATCTTGATGCGGAGGACTTGGTTAAGCGGTGTGATGGATGTCGAAATTTTCAAGGCGTGCTCATATACCGGCTCAAGAATTGAGGATGATCCCAATAACGTGGCCGTTTGCGACCTGGCGGCTGGATATGGTTGGACCCTTCAAACGATCCAAAGATAAGAAGACCCACTGTTGGTGGCGGTGGACAAGTTCACCAAGTGGGTTGAGGCTGAACACAGCCGCAAGTGTGATGCGCGACAATGATGCGGTTCATCAAAAGGTGATTTTCGGTTTGGCTTTCCACACATCATTAATGACAATGGCACTAATCTGTCCAAGGGGCTATGAAAGAGTTACGTGAGCGTGAGCATATCCGCTTGATGTGTCGTCGATGGCGCATCCCGATCCAACGGGCGGGGAAGAACGTGCTAATCAAGAAATCTTACGAGGCATCAATCCCCGACTTCTGGTTCCGTTACAGAGAACACCAGGGTGCTGGGTTGAAGAGCTCCCATCGGTGCTATGGAGTATCAATACTACGCCAAACCGGTCTACTGGATATACACCATTCTTCATGGTTTACGGAGCAGAGGCAGTTCTCCCCAGTGATATCAGGCACGATTCGCCCCGTGTAGCGGCTTATGTTGAAGCGGACAACGAGATGGCACGGCACGACGCTTTGGATCTATTGGATGAGGAGCGTGATATGGCAGCCGCTCGTTCGGCGATTTACCAGCAAGATCTTCGTCGTTATCACAGCCGCCGGGTTAAGACCAGAGCCTTTCAGAAGGAGATTTGGTGCTTCGTCTCATCCAAGACCGCAGATATGCACAAGTTATCCCGCCTTGTGAAGGACCTTTTGTGGTCGACAAGAATCTACACAACGGTTCCTACTATCGATTGATATTCGAGGCGTAAAGACTCACGTACATCGAGGAAGAGACCAATAGGCCGTGGAATATAGCTCATCTTGACCTTACTACACTTGAGTCATCACCTCGGTTTATGTACATAGCATGACAATGTATATATTATCTTCGATATAATAAAAATCGAGCCTCACTAAAGCGGGGTCTCTGTCTTTCTTCTCATGTGTGGTTTACATGGAGTGTTTACATTTTTAAAGCGGCCTCCGGTTTACCCCTTGACATTATATTTATCACTTGGGGGCTTGGTCGGTGTCGAACCAATGCAACACCTCTTGATAAGCGAAAAGCCACCAGATCATTGGGGACACGGTCACGTCTGACCAGTCACGCCTCTTGGTCGGCCAATAGGGCCAGAGTCATTTGGGGCTTGGTCGAACCCAACCAATGTCATGCCACTTGGCCAACGTACTCGCCAAGAGTCTTTTGGGACTGGCCCGACTAGCACCATCGCTTCGCCTTCGGGGCTTGGTTGCGTCGACCATGGTAATGCCATCGACCAGCTCCATGAAGCTTTACTTTTGCAAAGAGTTATTGCCTTTGTTGCCATATTTTCAAATAGTTGGTATTCGATTTTTGTTGCGTTTTCTAAAACCGATTTAATATTTTTATCCGTTTACCTATCGATTACAAGTCGACAGACACGGTTTGATATTGCACCGAGTTTTTATCCGCCTGTTTACCTTTCTTCCGTTCATCCTCTTGGAATAACACGGGGCTTGTCTTTCAAAGACGGTTATATGGGAATTATTATCTCCCAAGACGGTCATGGTTTTGAAGACCTCCGCTTCAAAGTTTAGCTCGCCACTTCATGCCAGAGATCTGGCGGTATTTGTATCACATACTTATTGATTTTCGATATATATATATATATGGAATACCATAAACCGGCCGGCGGTGTCACCGCCACCGAGGTTCAATTTTTCTGGTTACAGGGAGTATGAATCAAACAAAAGTTTCACCTATGCACGAAGGCATATCCAGGCAGAAAGTTTCAACTAAGGCTATTACAAGGCAACACAGTGCCCAAATGAGATCATTGTTCTTTGGGCAAACCGCCCACGACAGATGTTTAAACCCGGCTACCGGTTCAAGACTCTTATTCATCTTCCGCCGCTTCAGCATCTTCATCCCTACCCATTGGCTGGAAATCCATAGTAGTCTAGTCGATTCCCATTAGCGCTTGGAAAACAGCCTCTTCGTGAATCAAAGACGACGGTTCAATGTCGGGTGCGTAAGTATGCTTACGGATTGGAGGGATCAGACTTTCCGGTTCAAAGGTTGGGGCAGACACTCGCTTGTTCTGATCATTATATTGTGCTTGGTAATGCTCCAAGTCGGCTTCTTCGGCCAATTGACAAGCCAGTGGGCGTACCGCACGGTTTATAGCCCGCAAGTCCTCTTCACTGAAATCAGAGCCATCTTCTTTCACGCTGGGATAACCTTGAGCTGCTTCCACGGGATCAAAGTCCGGTACCCATGCCTTGGCTCGGATCAAGGCATTGATGGCTCCGGTTCGTGCAGCAGATTTCTTTACCTCTTCAATCCGGGAAGGAAGAATTGATAGCCGGTTCAGAGTATCTTGAATCAGGGAAGGCGCTGGATTGTTATGTGACATTGTGGTGATAACGCTACTGGGCTCGGTATATAATCGCTCAACTAAAGTGCGAGACAGCCTTGATTTCTTCCGCACGTCATTTCCCAAGTGCCCAACGCGTGCCTACATACGGTCAAGAGATAGTGTTAAACCGGACTAATGATGCAGCAGTACAACATATCACAATTATTCATGGGGAGCTTACGAAGATGGCTGCGGTCATAGAATGTACTTGCCGCTTCACGGTGTCGGATCATCCACTACCGGTTTAAGGGCAGCTTCAGCATTTTCTGCCCGTTTGAGCAAATTGGCCTTTTCAGTGGCCCAGATTGCTGTTCTTTCTTCATATTTTCCTTCACCTGTTCGGCAGCGGTCAAGGCACTGGTTAACTCTTTCTTGGCCTTCTCTGTTTCGGCCTGCTGGGTTTGCAAAGCAGCCTGTAAATCGGCAATCCGATCGTCTTTGATTTTTACCTCGGCCTGTGCATTGACGGTATATTCAGCTCAAGAATTCAAGTCAAAGTCTCAACCACACAACGCAGTTATATGCTTGACACTTGGGGGCTAATGTACCTTCAATTTTTCTACTGCTACTACATGGCAAAGTCCCAAGCTTAATACAAGTATTCAACTTGGCACTTGGGGGCTAATGGCTATTTCATTCTACCAATGTTTCGGCAGGCAGTTATATTGAAATACCGGTTTAAGTATGAGTTAAACCAGCCCTTGTGGTTATGCGGGTAGATGTCAAAATGGATCAAGAAAATAATCAAGTCCCGGTTTGATCAAGATTACAAACCGGCCCTTGGGGGCTACAAGGATTAAAATACTGGTAATAAGGAAAGGAGTGAGTTACCTCAAACTTGTCCCTCATTAATTTGACCAGGCCAGCTTCATAGTCACGGCTGCTGTAAAGCCGGTTCAGATATCCAGAATGAAGATCTTGGGCGCTTAAAGCGGCATATGTTTCCAGCTCGACAGCCCACTTTCCTTTATTCAAACTGGAAGAATCCTCTTTCACAGTATGCCGGGTTAAGGTTGCAGGATTCCCCGGTTCAGAGCGGCCCATACCAGTAATCACAACGTCATCGTCTTTCGACTCGGCGGATCGGGTGGGCACGGCTGTTTCAGTAGGGCTGCGAGGCTTCTCAAACCGGACGGTGCTGGCAGGTGGATCAACAGATATTGAAGTATTCATAGGCCTCTGTTCAGGAATAACCTCCTCTTGAACCGGAGGGTCATTGGGAATATCTTCAGAGGCAACGTTTTCGAGATCCGGCGCTCGCTCATGATCTGAAGCGGCAGCCTCTTCAGCGGTTTTGTCCAGCGGGCCTTCTTGCTGGGTTTCGTTTGGTTCTAAAGAGACAAAAGTCGGGAAAAAGCATATCCATTACGAAAGTATCGAAAAGCATATGGCTGTATGGACTTACCGGCGGCTATTTTCAATGGCGGTAGCTGAGTGGCGAAGGATTCGCGGAGGATGAATGGGAAGTAACCTGATAATCGGTCGGACGGATTAAGAGGTTGTGGAAGAAACCCGCTTTGGAATTTAAAGCAATAAAAGGGTCGGAAACCTCGGTGCGGCGCTTTCGAACCGGCTGTTGGGTAAACCGGCAGAGGTAACTACATGTCCATTGTGCGGGGTTGTCGGCGAGCTTCATGTTCTTTGTGTCTTCATAACAAGTTTGGGATCCAAGTAAGCAAGAGGGTGAGAAAAGTTAACTTTCCGGGTTGCGGCGAAATTTTAGTGAAGGCAAATTTGTTGAGTCGGAAGAAAGAATGGTTACCTCGGCAAATCCTGCGTTCTTTAGCTTTAGCGTCATCGACAAGCATCATCATCAATAAGGCGTGTAAAAACAAGCCAAGAGAATCAAGTTCGGATTACCCACATCATCGTCAATGGCGGGTCGGATGAAGCGATAGTCTTTCTCTTGTGGGCTGATTTCTTGACAACTTTTGTTTTGGGCGATTTGGCCTTGACTTTGTCCGCTTTGTCTTGAGAAAGTTTCTTGCTCCAAAGCGGATTATCACCTGGATCGAAAATAAGTAAAAGTTGGATATATGAAAGTAATAACGGGTTTTAATGATGACAGTCAGAGACTTACCGCAGGTGGGGTGTTGGTGGTGCAGTAAGGAGCCAAGCCGGTTTGAGCGCAAAGATGCTCCGGTTCATTCAGCATTTTTCTTACTGAATCCGTAACTTCATCCTCAGAAAGTTCAAGTTTGATGTGTCGGAGTGGGTCATCGACGCTGCCGGTATACTGGCACATCAAACCGGAACGCCGGCTCAAAGGTAATATGCCCCAAGATAACCAGCAGCGTGCAAGATCAATTCCAGTCAAACCGTTGGCCATAAAGGCTCGGAGCTTGGCAGGTTGTGGGGCATATTTGCTTCTCTCTTTGGCGGTCGATCTTTGAGGAAAGGGATGAGTATTGCTTAGCCGCTCTCGGGCGAAAGCCGTAAAGGATTTTCACCTTCAGAGAAGTATCTTTGCAGAGAACCAAGTTGCATTCCACTCTTTGGGGTGAGTATGGAGTTTGACGTGGGGATAGGTGATCTCCTTCCTTTTCTGGATAGCCATACCGCCTAATTCTGTATTGGGGCCGTCGGTGAATTCAGTACGACGGTTTAGATGGAAGAGATCTCTGAACAGTTCAACAGAGGGTTCCTCTTGCAGATATGCTTCGGATAGCACTTGAAAATGGCACAGGTTGGTGACGGAGTTGGGGCCAATGTCTTGGGGACGGAGCTGAAAATTGGCCATCACATCCCGGTAAAATTTTGACCCGGGCGGTTTGAAACCCCGGGCCAGGTGATCCGCGAAAACTACAACTTCCCCTTCCTGAGGTGTGGGAGGACATTCCTCTCCAGGAACCCTCCAATGGACTGTATTTTTGTCATCTAAAGCGCCAATCGATACCAGTTCATTCAACTGTGTCTCGAGACGCGGGAAGGAACCTAGTTGCATTCATACACTGTTTGGCCATGGTAGGATCTACAAAGAAAAGGATCCGGTTTAAGGCGTGCTTATTACAGAGTGATTGATCTAAGTTATGATAAACCGGAGGCGGTTTCTATAAATCAGTTCATTGTGATATGATGTCGAGATGCGTTACGGCGGTTCAACAAGGGGACTAATGGTGTACCTATGCGGTTTGGCGCTTTTATTACGGTGAGTTAAACCGCCTAATCTAGGCCTTGGAGATAATTGAAGTCATGGACAGTTTACGAAACAAGTTTCACAAGATCTCATGATTACTACGGATCAAACGCGGGTTTTTCAGAAAACAGGAAATATTTCGCGGAAGTAAAGAAGAAACAGAAGTGGACCGTAAGGCAGATTTATATGCAGAAGATCCATGGGACTAAGATGAGAAAGTGCAGCGGACGCGTCGCCATTAACGCAGCACAGATCCACAGCGTGGTTCAAAAGCTAAAAAGGTAGATGAAGACGCGCGAAGAACACAGTACGAAGCTGGAACCCTAGAAAACAGATCTAACACGAGAAGAAAAAGAAGCTCATCGGGAATGGAGAAGACGCGGGAGCAAGCCGTAGTACTCTGGTACGTTCAGGTTGATGCAGCGGCCTATGATGAAGCAGAAGTCGATGACGATGGCGGAGCTCCAAGGGCAGCGGCGCGAGGAAGACGAAGAAGAGGAAGCGAAGGGAGGAAAAGAATGACCCTTCGGTCCTATTTATAAGGCAGTAAAGCTAGGTCAAGCGCGTGGATCCAGGGACTGCTATTAAAGAAGGCGTTATAAAGGATCAAATTTCAAGATGACGTCATGCCGGTTTACAGTGACCAGAAGCAACGACGTCATGTCGGTTTATAGTGATCAGAAGCAACGACGACGTGGCGGTTTTACAAGCAAAAGAAGATGTCCAAGATACAGGCTTTGTGAAGGATTGACATGAACCAGTTCAAATCAATCTGGGGCCTAATGTTGGGGATATTACCTCTAGGTGTAAACCGGCCAGCTTGGGCCGGGTTAGCTCTGTAAGTGGTGTAATCAAAGAAAGGCCCAAGGCCTATAGTCGGTTTAGAGCTTGTAGCCGTAAACCGGCCTGATGTATGACTTGTATTGTAAGTTAGGAATAGAGAGATACCAACCGGGATACAGTATGAACCGTTGGGACTCTCTGAACCGACAGGCGTCACTGTGTATATAAGGGACGACCGGCGGCGGTTCAAAGACAGACAACCACAACTCGAGCCTAGGCGAAGCTTGTTTGCTCCCTAGCCATCGAGACTACATCAATTCCATCACAACTAGACGTAGGCTTTTACCTTCATCGAAGGGGCCGAACTAGTATAAAACCCTTGTGTCTTTGTGTCCGCTTTAACCCCTGCAAGTAAACCCGTAGCGATGGCTCCACGACTAAGTCCTTACGCTAGGACATCTGCCGTGACAAATCCACGACAAGAGTGGTCACACGTCTGTTGACTGAAGACTAAATTGGGGTCACACGAATTTTTTTTTGGTACTATCCGATCTACGCCGGATGGCTTGATGGCCGTCTTGTGCCTCCCGGCTGACACTGTTCGGAATCTTCCCCAAAGAGCCAGCGACCAACGGCAGAGCAGCCTACCTACACCGTCCGTGGCCCCGTCCAAAACCCCGCTCCCCGCCCCACCGCACTGCCATGGTTGCGCCGCCCCCGGGCCAATCCATAAAGACTCCACGTCATCCAGATCCGGCAGCGGCAGTACCTTCAACCCATGCAACTCTAAAAGATAGCCATCTAAGTGCTGCTTCCGCAGTGAACTTGCGGCCCCGCACCCTTATGTTAGACACCAGCCAACCGGCAGCCTAGGAGCTCCGCCACCTCGAGGGGTGCTGCTTCCCATTGGGAATCGATTGGCCCGGAATAAAAATTCAGACAACTGATGCCTAAATAAAGTGATTTCAGATGAGGGTGTGACCTATCTGGTGGCATGGTGAAGTAGGCAGGTCCAGCTGCCGAGTCGGTGAGGCCGGCGCGGTTGCGGTGGTGACCGGCGGCAGGGAAAGAGCGATGTCGCGACGGTCGACGGCTACGCGGAAGCAGCGCCAGGACTCTGGACGGTTCCGAAGTTGGAGCCGCTCCGGCGCCGTGAAAACGGCGGGGGTGAATCGGCTCGATGCAGTTCACGCGACGTCGTCGAGGCAGCACCAACCGCACGGAGTAAGAGGCACACGCCCGGTGCATGGCGGCAATTGAACAGCTTCTCGGCATTAGGGAGGAGGCGGCTGTGAAATTGGTGCGATGGGGCGCCATGGAGGTGGGGCTGAGGTTTCGCTTCGGGAGAAGGGAGCTTCCGGGAGAAGGTGATTTGGCGCCCACGAGGTATGAATGGGGCGGGGGGGGGGAATTGGGAGGGGAGTGGAACCATGTCTTACGGATGCATTTATCTGAAATGTGAGGGGAGTTCTGATTCTACCCTTGCCTATAGGCTTCTCGGCTTGGGTCGTGTCTTGAGGGTCGGGGATAGTAGAGTAACTTTGCTTCTCCCAAATAGTGGGCGGGAGCAATTTCGGGCGAGGAGGGCGTGTTTTGAACTATAGTGGGCGCGAGTGAATTTGGGCAAGGAGAGTGTGTTTTGAAATAGTGGGCGCGAGCTATTTCGGGCGAGGAGAGCGTGTTTTGCGGACCATGGTTTATGAATTATTCGGCACATGTCATTTCGGCCGAGGAGAAGGCGCGCTTGGATGAAGTTACGAACCTACCCTCGATGTACAACGGGCCAATTGATGCGTGTCCCACATAGGATGGTAATTTCGCGTCTCCCATTTATTTGCTCAGGAGAATTCCACCGAGCAGAGAGGATGTTTAACGGTTTGTTCAAATTTTGGGAGAACGAGCATCCACGTCTACCTTACCAAGTCGATTCGAATCAAATTTTGAAATATTAGCTTGCCACTTCTTTTTTAGATGGAGAGATGATGCTCGGGAGTAATGTGTTTTTACATGCTCGTTGCTAGCGATTTACTAATGACAAATAGTTGACCCACTCAAAAACGCGAATCAAACCCAAAATGAAATATCTCGATTCAATGAACTAGCTCGTTCAGTAGGTCAAAATAGTGAACTAAATCCAAAATTGAACACCTCAATCGAGTAGCATGTTGTACAGTATTATAGTACTCCATGAACATGTTGAAAGTCAAATTAATGAACTTGTTTGATATACACATATATCCGTTCATGTGTGGATTGCAGACAACATGGTCTCCAATTTAAATATTTGAATGCAAGTTTATATCAGTCTTTGATGCATAAAACACGACCTCCCCCTCTCCCGGACTCCTGTTCTCTCTCTCTCTCTCTCTCTCACTCTCTCGCCGACAATCTTCAATTCTGTCGCACGCATCCGACACAAAAACCTTGTTGGTCCCTCTCCTTTCTCTCTCTCTCTCTCTCTCTCTCTCTGTGTGTGTGTGTGGGGGGGGGTCTTTCTAGTCCGCATTCATATATACACCATCTATAGGTCTCTCTCGCACACTATGTATGATACTCTAGCTAGTCCAAGCTAGATATCTTGGGTGCACTCATCGTACGCACACAAATTCCTTGGCTCTTTGCCCATTACTCTCTCACGCACCACTATGTCGTCTCGGAGCTCTTCCCCCCCTCTCTCAAACTCTCCATCCACTTGGGTCACACATACACATGCATATCTCACTCGGACTTGATAGGCCCATCTAAAACTCTATCTGTCTTCATCGTTCTCTCTCCATCTCACACACACACACACACACACACACACACACACACACACACAGTCTCATGCCTAGCTAGCCAAGTATGATGGTCTCTCACTCAATTGTAGGCACACGCAGTCCCCCCTATATGTATATGACTAGCTAATCTTAGTATCCATCACAAACATGTGCATGGTCTATCTTGATTTCTCTCGGGGCATCTTTCTATCGCGCATGCACTCCCTCGATCTCCCACCCATATAGTCCCCTCACAATCTCGAGGGGATCTCTCTATCACAAACACACCCTCTCTCCCTCCCCTTGCGTCCATGCCATCCATGTGTCCCTCTCGACCTTTTTTCCTTGTTGGCCAGACCTCTATTGCACATGTGCTACAGGGGTGTCTCCCTCCGTTGCAAACAATCACACACTAGCTATCTTCGTGTCTCTCCTCTCCTCGCTTTTCCATCTCGGAGATGCATGCGTGATATGTTCACGTAAGAAACGAAAAAACACACTCTCTCTAATTTATGGTTTGTTGTCACTTTCTCTTTCACACACATACTCTTTTTGCACACTTACTCATTCTCCTTCACACGCACTTGATCTGTCTCGACTGAGGCACTCACCTCCGTCCATAGCACATAGATTTATTGAAAAGTCAAACATCACAAAGTTTGACCATGTACGTGGAGAAAAAGAATTACATCTAGTACGACAAACATATACCATTAGATTCACCATGAGATGTAGTTTTGTATGATGTATCTTTGGTATTGTAGATATAAATAACATTTGCATAAACCTGATCAAAGTTTCCAAAGTTTGACTTCTAAATAATTTACATGCACTGCATCATCGAGCGGATGGAATATCTCTTTCCCCCTCTCAGCTATCTGACGCACCACTCAGCCTTATCGGGGCTCCTCAATCTCTCTCAAACTTTATTGGTCAGTTTGGTTCGTGACCTGACCCTCATGCCTTGATGGTCGGTACTGCCTGGTGTGGACGTGAGATGTAAAATATTTCTGCCTGCCAAGCTTGTGTGGTGCTGAAGTGTTTGGTTCATGCCTGGGCCAGGCAAAGCATCAACGTCCCATTAATCAATCCATGCATCAAGTATTTAATGCTAATATCCATCCATGTTGCTGTTACCCTCGTGGCCGCACGACCAGGCACGGCCAGGCGTTCGAAATCGGTCGCTTGGGCCAGGCTACTTGCAGTGTGTGGAGTTTAGCCAGGCTAATTAAAGTGCAAGGGAACCCAGCCCAGGAGGGCTTTCTTTTTCACAGGGTAGCAACCAAACAAGCGTGCATGAAATCCAGCCACAACCTAGGCCACGCAAAAGATGCTCACGATGCAAGCCAAACGGGCCTTATATCTCCCTGGTTCACACATACACATGTCTCGCTCGCACTATACATATAGACCCATCCAACACTCTCCGCCCTTGTTCTCTCTCCATGTGACACGCACCCCCCTAAGTACCATAATCCCTCACTCCATCATAGGCTCTATTTGGATCCATGGGTTAGAGTTAGTTTGGGTTACTTTGGAGTCAACTAACCCAAAAAGATCCAAACAGGAGGGTTAGTTTAGGTTAGATGCATCTAACCCATCCAAAAAAACTAACCCATCCAAGAGGTGCTTATTTGGTTTAGTTCTTCTCGGGACCACTAATAAACACTTTTTTCTCTCGCTCTCCCCGCAGCAGATCCCTCCCCACTTCCTCGAAGCTTCTCGTCCTCTCCCTCCCTCCCTCTCGCACCGCCCGTGAAGGTGCCTCGCCGTATCCACGCTCCATCTAACCCTGCCATCCAAACACCTCTTTACTTAGAGTTAGTTCAGGGTTAGAATCTAACTCTAACCTCTAACTGAGTTAGAGTATCCAAACAGGGCCATAGGCGCAAGCACTCCCCCCCTCCTAAGTATGATTATCTCTTACTAGCCATCAGGAACATACATATTGTCTCCTTCCATCCATACGTCTATCTCGATATCTCTCGGGGCATCTTCTATCACGCACACACCTTGTCACTCGATCTCCCACCCATGTAGTCCCATCACGATCTCCAGGGGATCTCTCTATGACAAACATACACTCTCTCCTCCCCATGTCTGCATTTTATCCGTACGTCCCTCTCGACCGCACTCCCTTGTTTGTTAGACCCCTCTTGGCCACGTGCTAGGGGTCTTCCTCTCTTGGTTCCAAACAACCACACACTATCTCCTCAACTTACATCCGTTGTCGAAGATGCATGTGTGATATGTTTGCATAAGAGACGCACGCTTTTTCTCCACTTTTATCGTGTGTTGTCCATGTCTCTTTCACACACGCACACATACTTCTCTCTCTCTCTCTCTCTCTCTCTCTCTCTCTCTCTCTCTCGCGTCAGGGACTCTGTCACGTCCATAAGCATATGGATGTTTTGAAAAGTCAAACCTCAGAAAAGTTTGACTAGGTATATGTGGAGAAAAACATTTACATCTGGAACGATCATTAGATTCATCACAACATGTACTTACTTCATACTATCATTTATCTTTGGTATTGCCGATATAAGTAATTTCTTTATAAACTTGGTCAAAGTTTCAAAAGTTTGACTTTAAAAAAATGTTGTAACTACATTATTGAACGGAGGGAGTAGCTCTTTCTCTCTCTCTCTGCTATCACACATGGGCCTACCCTCTCACTCGAACTCTCTATACCGACGGATTATACGCTCACTGTGTCACCGTATAGCTCTGTATATTATTTAGTTGACCGGTCAACCAATCCACATGCTGCGTTGTCAGCTCGTGTTCTGTATCTTGGTGTGCTGGCCCATGTGGCAGTGGGTGAAAATAAGTAAACTAGAGGCCCATCTGATACGCGGTGAAGGAAACAAAGTTGAAACCACTCAGGGTCGCACCCCGCATGCTAGTAAATTAAGGGCGCATTGAGGACAAACTTCTTGCGCACGAAGGACGCACTCGCGCACAATTCACCACCACATTGGCGGCATGCATGAAGACGGCCTTTTCGCGCACCCAAAGACACAACACACACCAGCACACGTACACGGCGTCGCCGCCCGTTGAGATGGACGGCAAGGCAGCCAACAAGCGGAGGCCGCTCGAGCCAAAACCGCATCCGTGAGCACGACTTCATTAGCAGCCTCCCGACGACATGCTGCTCGTCATCATCGGCCTCCTCCCACCAAATATGCCGTGCGGACCGCCCTGCTCTCCGGCGGTGGCGCCCCTCAACGCATCGTCCCCTCAACCTCACCGTCGACAGCTGCCTCTGCGGCGGGATTGCAAATGCATGGCGCGATCTCCAAGATCCTTTCATCGCACCTGGGCCAGCCAGACGCCTTGACATCCGCATGTTTAGTACCAACTGCAAGGGCCAACCCAAGTTCGACGAGTGGTTCTTATCCCCCGCCCTAGATCAGCTCGAGGAGCTCAGCTTTGAAGCTGGACGATGTCGCTCTCTGCCGCCGTCCGCGCTCCGCCTCATGCCAACGCTGCGCCGCGCCAGCTTCAGCTCCTGCTATCTTCCCCGGATTGATGCCGCGCCCTCCCTTCTTCTCCCTCAACTCAAGCAGCGCGACCTCTTCGACGTTGTCATCTCGAAGAAGGCTATGGAGCACCTGCTCCGCAGCTGTACTACGCTCGAGTACCTTCGTCTTGAGTAGATCCACGGGTTCATTAGCCTCCACATCGCCTTGATGAATCTCCGATGGATTTATGTGTCTTGCTGGCCCCGCAACAAGACATCAATTGGGAAGAGATCACTCCAGCTGTTCCATGTTATGGTCATTGAGAATGTGCCTTTCCTTGAGAGATTGCTTGTATCGGATCTAGAAGGTCCAACAAAAATCAGGGTCATTGACGCGCCGAAATTGACAGCGTTGGTGTACTCGTCTGCCAAATTCTCCGAACTCTTTCTTGGATCCTTAATCGTTCAGGTACAACACTCATCTTCTTCTCCGTCTTCCTAAAATTCACATTTTTAAATTTCTTTCTGATGTATTTACGAACGTATTCTAGAAAATGATTCCCACAAGCTTGACCCAGTTCATGCGCACAGTGAAGATCTTAGCACTAAAATCTATTGGCCCCAATCTGGATCAAGTTGTTGGATTCCTTACATGCTTTCCATGCACAGAGAAGCTACTCATCGAGGTGAAACTTCATTCCTATTAGTAAACGATAATCATAACGTAGCTCAATTTTTTCGTAATTTTCCCAAATTACAATGACAAGTGTAGTGTTCAAAACTACATCTACGCACTGCACCGAAAGAAATGTTTTTTGTATTTTTTCTCACGTGATCACCGCATCATTTTTATGTCAGTACTACTATAGTAGCCTAGGCTAGTCATAGTGGAAAGTAACTTAGACTACTCGAAGAACTCTATGGTTACCCTAAGGGCAAGTACTACTACCTCCGTCTGGTTTACTCTTCCAATTTTGTAGTATCAAAATTTGACCATATATTTAACTGACAAAATGTTAATGCATGTCACTAAGAACTATATCGTTGGATTCGTATTTGAACATAATTTCAAATGGTGTAATTTTTAGTGACATGCATTGGCATTTTCTTAGGTAAATCTATGGTCAAAATTTTATACTAAATACGAGGTAGTATTCCCTCCTTCCCAAAATTTTTGTCTTACATTCGTTTAGATACGGATGTATCTAAAACTAAAATGTAACTAGATACATCCGTATTTAGACAAATTTAAGACAAGAATTTTGGGACGGAGGGAGTACAAAAGTGGGCTATGTAGGCCAAAACATGTGCCAAATTCACTTGTGATGCATTTGGCGTCGATGCCCCTCCATTGCTCACCTGGTGCCCCAATCTGGAGCACCTACTTTGCTCGGTGCCAAATTAACTCACGAATGAAAAAACACTGCGTGGGAGAGAGAGAGAGGACTGAGGCAATAAAAAACACTTGTTTGGGAGAGTGAGAGGCTGGTGTAGTTGGTTTGATTGATTTGTTTATACATGTGGGTCTGTGTGCACAGCGGTACCAACTCTCTCACATTGCGAGAGCGGTGCCAAAATCTTTTGATTTGACATTGATGTGTATTATGTGGCATACTTTTGCGAAATATGGCATCGGCCACATAGTGGAAGGCAACAAATGCCCAAGCTCTTCACATGCTCCTAGTTAAATGAGAGGAAACGAAACGAGAGAGGGAGAGAGAGAGAGTGAAAAAATATCACTAGCCAGCCAACCCTAACGTATGAGCGAATGATATTGGTACCTCTTGATGACACAGCAATCTTATGCAGTCAGCTGCTCTAATATGTTCTCTTCTTTTGCATATAAAAAAAGACCCAAAAGTGAAAAATGTGCTGCACTATAACAATCTCATCGAATGCCTTGATCTCCATCTTACAGAAGTTGATTTGATCGACTACCGAGGCAGCACACCTGAGATTAAATTGGCCAGGTTCTTTGTTCTGGAGGCAAGTGTGCTCAAGGTAATGAGGTTTGGTGTTCTCTGGCGCAACAATGAATGTCGTGCTGATCACCGCAAGCGTCTATGCCTAAATGACAAAGTCTCCGCAGAATTGAAACATCAAGTGGCCAGAGACTCGAAAATTATTTGCCCATTAGTGACTTGTCAGGGTGGTGGATTTTAGTTTGTACGATAACGCTGCATCCACCTAAAGTAACGAAAGTTCTTACGTGAACTTCCTAGTAATTCCCTCTTCCTAGGTGCAGCATTACTCCTAACATTTGTAATATCAGTTTGAAACTTGTAATGTTGCCGTGTCCTATTCCTGCGTTTTCAAAATCCTGCGAATCAAACAGGTCCTGAGTTGGTGATGATGTTGTGCCTCCCATCTTTCACTAGCACCCGTCGGATCTTGATCTGACGCATACAAACCAAGCTTCTCCATTTTTGCAAAAAGATGCCCGCACTTGTTCCCTATTTACAAACAACTCCTTGTCTCTCACAATCAGCCTTATCTCCTCCCCACCACATCTAGAAGGCCGTGGAAAAATCTGGCGCGATGGCCGCTGCCGGAGCAGTCCACCCCCAATCTTGGTGTTCCGTGCAATGCACGGGCATCTACGCACGGGAAATTATGTCGAACAGGGCTAGTTGTAAGCAGGCTAGCTCTACAGCCAGGATGATAGTGACTGCATACGGTGAGGCTGACTATGGTATGCCGAACACGGCGCCTATACTAAGGTGTCATCTCTGGCGCAGGGTCTTGTCACTTCCTTTGTGAGGAGCAAAGACGTAATAATTTGACCAACGGGTAGTACAGTGCTAGTACTCCTAGGAGTACTACATTGGTAGTACTACTACTAGTACTAGTAGCACCACCGTCTGGATTTAGGAGTACTACCACGTCCATCTGGATTTTAGTATTTGACTAGCAATATCTAGTAATGCATGTCACAAAAAATGTACTACTCCCTCTGTAAATAAATACATGGTGTTTTATTCCTATCGGCGAGAGAACTTAATGTTTTCTTGCTAACTAGAGTCTTAATAGGATTACATGCAATGAACTAAACACTGCATGTCATGTTTGGTAGTCTCAAGTCATTGAAAGCATGCATGGCCCACATCTCTCATTGGTTGATATGTCACGAAATAAGAAACAAGGAGGGAGTTAATGCACCGTGCCTAAGTGTTTTGGGATTATTTGGTTTTCATAATGTGACTTACACAATATTTTTGTTTACATGCATTAACATTTTATTAGTTAAATCAAAGGTCAAAACTTGGCGCAAAATGCAAAGGGGACCAATAAACCAGTAAACATCAAACTTCTCTTGTTTGGCCCCAACTAGAGGTCCGGTGAGATGACTATACTGCACCGGCACGGACGGGGGCGTAGCTTCATTGACTTACGGCAACTACCTTTGGGTGAATGACACATGGGCCCACGGGGTGGCTGGCCCACCTATCATACAGCCAAAGGCGGAGTGCGATGAGGCCGAGGAGTAGTACGAAATCCTCGCACCTCGCACGCTAACCAAGGGCAAGAGTGATCACTCGAATCGCAAGATCAGTTGACTATTAGAAGCTAAGCTAGACCCATCGAGGCGATGAGCGCGAGCATCAGCCGGCTGTGTCAGATGGTCCACGATGCCGGCCTGCGGCCCGGCAACGAGGAACGTCTCCAAGTAGTATTGCTTGAGGCCGGCAGGGCGAGGGGCCGCTTAGACGGCAACCGTCTCCTTGTTCGACGAGGTCCTCGTTGGTTTCCTCGACAAGTTCACCGTCGTCAAGAAGCTCGCGGACGACTTTGACGTAAGCCTTCAGCCGACGCGCCCAGGCTCTACGATGCCCGCCACCCTCAACAGCCACTATGGTGACAACCTCTTCGACGCACTAGTGGCCATGCGACTGCCCGCCGTCGCGCCGGAGAATGTCCACCTTGAGGTCGCGCTCGCCACGCAGCGCCTGGCGCAGCAAGACACCATGGACATAATCACCCACGTCTACGCGCATGCAAGAGGAGGACGATAGGACGCTGGCCTTCTTCGACCGCAGGGCAACCTTGGACGCACTGTTCAGAAGCACGTTGAGGCGTTGAGCTCGCCGCCAACGCCGCTGCTCCTCACACGTCGGTTGGTGACCCGGCGCACTAGGGCGTGAGGATGTCGTTGATGAATTCATATGTATTTTTATCTTTCCGTCAAATCCATGTAGTAGTATATGATACTACAATAATTATCTTACCTTTCGCATCAACTTCATAATTTTCATACATACACAATGCATGAACGGCGCCATAACCAAACTTCTTGTTACTCTAGGCAAAATCGTTATTTTCTATCTATCGATCGCGCCATGGAGCAGAACCAAATTTTACAAGTTACAAGTTCAAAAGGAAAAGCCTGCCGTGTTCGCGTCGCACCCCCACACGGTTGGTCCGGCACGCTGCTCAAGCGGGAATGCGTGCGGTGTTGCATTTTCACTTACAAGTGGGACCGTAGTTGAGCAAACCGACTATCGACAAACCCCCACCCCGCCCACCGCGCGATGGCTAAGAAAACAGGAGGGAGAAGAGATGGTTGTAGCACGGAGTCCAAGAAAATTGGTGCCGGATGGGACTCGTGTGGGTGGCGTGTGTCGTAGTGCTAGACGTGAATGCTAGTTATGGCCCATGCCACCCCACTATATCGAGCCTATATCGAGGTACAATACGTAGAACAAATTTCCTGCAGTCCGTGCTCAGCACTCCTCTATCTTTCTTCTCAGCCAGCCAGCAGACGCGCGGAGCCCATCGTCTGTTTGCTCACATGCGGTCCCACATGTCGATGAAAACATAAGCGGACCCAATCGAACCCGCACATCTTTCACCTCGGCGTCTGGTGATGAAAAACAAATCCAAGAAAGATCTTCGGTGGCCGCTTTTGGATTTACTCAAGAGTAGTAAGATTCTATTTATAGTTTAACCCAAGATGCACATCTCATGGCTTCAACTTATCAACTACCACTCTATTTTCTTTCATGACACGACCTGGATGTTGGATGTCCCACGTGTCGGCAAATGGAGGAAGAACCCGACCAAATCTTCGGTTGTGCTCTCGGATTAGACTAGTTGTGCTAACTTAAAATTTTTATTGTGTACTCCCTCCGTTCCAAAATACTTGACTTCCATTTGTCCAAAAATGGATGTCCCTATATACTAAAACATGTCTAGATACATATATATTTTGACAAATACTAGAACGGAGGGAGTAGAATGGATGCAAGTTTTTGTATTGGGAAGAAGAGTACATCCATATATTGATAGAGCGTTGGAGTTGGCCTTACAAGTGGGACCGCAGTTGAGTAAACCGACTATCGGCAAACCCCCACCTCGCCCGCCAAGTGATGGCTGAGTTAGAAAGCGATGAGGTTGAAGAGATTGCTCTATACGGACTCCAAGAAATTTGGTGTCGATGGAAGTCATCTTTGGTGGCGTGTGCCGCTCTCGGGCGTGAATGCTTGTTACGGCCCATGCCACCCTACTACTCCTACTACTTACTAGTATATAGTACTACTAGTATCGAGGATTCGAGGTGCTTGATTTACGTATAGCTACTGATAAAAACACCCGCCTGACGCCTTGAAGCATGTGAAGCTAGTACAAATAGTGTACTACTATTGTTGATGATTGGCCTCATCCGGTAACCTATTGCAATGCACATACAATTATGTGTTCGGAAAATATTTTTTGCCTCGTCGCACTACTCACTCATAGAAGCAACTCGAAAGCCATTCATAAATTTAGTAAGTTTATCACAGGCATATCATTTTATTACATACAACAGGTCATCAACCCACATCGGCAACGAGGATACATTATAAATACTAAAGTTTTCACCACACAACAAATAACAAGCAATGAAATGAACTTCAACTCAACCATTCCTCGGCGTTGGAAACGCTTGCTTTGAACCACAAGTGATTCTCTGGGACGCCATCCATTTTCGATCTGGAGACCAACGCAGGACTGATCACCCGGTGAGGCGGCCTACTATATCGATGCCGGGGTGAGGAACCACCCAAATGTCCGAGGTATAGACACGGTTGCTTCTCATAAATGGTAGTAACGTTGTGTCAACAGCGATTGGATCGCCTTTCACCATCATTGGATAGTTTTGTCCAAGGAAGGCGAATTTTCTCCAAGACTATCAATTACATACCGGGGAGAAGGAGTTGGCGCTAGCACACTAGTATCCATCCCGAATACCATGCAGCGGGTGTTGGAATAGGTCCGGATAGTGCGACCATGGGAGACTACACCGCTTCCTTAGCAATAACATCATCGATGGGTTGTATACACACGAGAAGAGGTGATCCATCGAATTAGTTGTCGGTGCCAAATAGTATATAGGTATTGCTCGTCCTCATGCTCGTGATCATCACCATCATCATCTCCCCCTTGGTTATAAAAATCTTCAAGTATAGGTGGTGGAATGTTGACAGGACCTTGGAAACACAAGAAGAAGGTTAATTAGTAAGGCTGGCCATAGTGGGGGTAACATAAGTAGTATCATGCACTTGCGACTCGCAAACATGCTTATGTGGTAGGCAATTAAGGAAGAGAGAGATGGTTATAGTAACATAGGTAGATACCGTAACATAATAAATGTGATGCTACTATGTGTCATGCATGGCAATACATGAGACCACCTATGATACTAATCTAAGATACTATGCACTATAGAGGTAGTAACATAAACTAGTAACATATGCATGTTACTAGTCTAAGTTACTCCCCACTATGACCAGCCTTGCTAACCCGCATGCATGTGGATGAAACAATTATAATTACGGTGGAAGACAAACATACCGAAACAACGAGGATGCCATGCAAAAACAGTGCCACGAGTGGTGGCGGCAAACACAAGGCCCTTGTATTCAATTGCATCACAGTACTCATCCGTATACAAAAAATGATTTTTGAGCAATATCCATCCAGTCAAACCACCGACGACGGCAACAAGCTTGTCAAAGATAGCAACAACTTCATAGTTGTTGTAATTCCAAGAGCGGTTGGGGACTCGAGAAATTGCTATCTTCCGTAGAAGACAGTCACCATGATTGTATTTGAACGTGCGTACAATACCGGTGTGCTCAACCTCTAGGCAGTCTGTTGAGATTTTTGGAAGTGGAACCCGGTCACGAGTGTACACATTCACAAGTTCCCACTCGCAGTTGGATCCAATGTAAACAACCCAATCTCCATTTGCGCCTGCCCAAGCCTTGCCCTCAAGAGATGGCATCTTAACATCATACGTATCATTATCAAGCGGCATCAACTTGCACAGGGCGAGGCCTCCGTTGTTACGGCGCCAGTCATCAGGGTCACGGCGAAGAAGATAGGGGAGATCAAACCGCTCCTTGACTCTTGGGTTCCTTGTAATGATGTTATTAGTTGAGTCGAGAATGGGCTTGAACCAACCTGCCATGCTAGCCGAGGTGATGACGTCGCACCGATCAATGAGTTCCTCCACCATGTCATCTTTCAAATCGGGGCAAGAATAACGGGGTCGTTTCCGTCCTGTTCCTCCATGGAAAACGATCGAACAATGGCGAAAGAAAGCGTGAAGGGCTGAAGGAAAATGGAGGAGGGAGAGGAAGAGCGTGCGATAGCGATTCCAAATCGAGAGGAAAGGCGAAGCGTCGGTGGGCGGTTGCCGGTTGCCACAGTTCCGAAGGCGCCCGGCCTACACATCGGTTCGAAATACTCCTACTACTCGCTGTCGTCTCACTGATATGTGGAACGGGGCCACATGTCAACGAGACATGGTGTGTAATTTCTCGTGCAAAATGCGATCTAGCCGCGTTGGCCCGAGGTGCCGCATTAGTTATCGGCCTTTATTTTTCTAATGGCGCTATTGTTCAATTTTGAAGCACGACTAAGCTGATCAGATATCAGAGAAAATATAAACTACTCTACCACTACTCCACCTCGAAGACTAGTAGTATAAAGAAGATATATAATTTGGAGCTTGGCGCTTTCTTTCCAAGGGCTGCCCACTTGCTTCTCACACTACCACCCTCTCTCCGATCTAAAAAAGCGGCCCTCTCTCCTCCTCGCCGGTGGTCACAGATCCGCCGGGAAAAAAGGACGTCTGGCGTTAGCCTTTTCGTCGTTGGCGGCGAGTCACGAGCGACGACAAGGCCGTCCTCTCGGACCTAAGCGCCCGGCAGGATTGCTGCCGTAGTGTGTGCGGAGGACGACGACCATGAGCGAAGCCACTTCCCGCCGACCCTCGGGTATGCTACCTCTTTCCGAACCATACCCTTGTTCTATTGCCCCATCTGGCACATCGTTGCATGTGGATCTTTTTCCACTCCACCATCTTCCCAATTTGCTATCCTCTGCTTTCTGCTGCC
Organism: Aegilops speltoides; assembly: GCA_021437245.1. Classification (NCBI taxonomy): domain Eukaryota; kingdom Viridiplantae; phylum Streptophyta; class Magnoliopsida; order Poales; family Poaceae; genus Aegilops; species Aegilops speltoides. Next base: position 126,918,593 of record CM038144.1, read on the forward strand.
ACCTTGAGCGAAAACCATAATTTGCACTATTAAAGGAAACCCTACTTCATGCGAGACTAATGCATGTGCAGGTTGAATAAGGAAAGGAAGGAGTCTGTCTTGTCCAAGAGAGTAGGCATCGAACCCGCATCTAGGTTGAAAAGGGGAAAACCAGTAGCTAAGGAATGAGTCTCGTGTCTCTTGGTTGAAGAAGGGTAGAAAGGCATGACAACGCAATAGAGAATGACCAGGTCGATCGGTTTGTTATCCTCACATAGGAAAAAGGTGGCTAAAGAGAACAAAAATGGGACATAATCCACATATGCTGCCTGGATATTTGTTGCTCTGGGCAACCATACCTCCCTCACCACTCTGCATCCGTGGAGGTACAACGTACTGGTGTGCCCACTGTCCGAATGGGCCTCCCATGCTCTTATTGCCACCTTTTTGTTGTTAGTATAACGCCAGCAGTCATGTCAAGCAATGCTACTGCTAAAGTGATGCCACATCTAACTAATGCCGCTCTCACTCTAATGCCATAGATAAATTTAAGCAGTGACATTTAATGTCACTGGATCATTTCAGGGTTAGCTGTTGATTGTGGATGTATTAAAGATTTTTCAGCTAAGGCATTCTAATGTTGTTGCACCCAATATACCAACGATGAAACTTGTTACTACCTTGATTTTTGCATTGTTAATGCTTATAGATTACATACCTCACTTTCATGAGATAAGTTAATTTTTTTATGCAGTGTCACCAAAATGCCAAAGCGCTGATGTCATTTTATTTTGGTTAAACTGCATAGACAATTATGAAGACAAGAGGAAAGGTCGAGTGGGCACCTCCTCCTCCATTTGTTCTCTTGATTATCAAGAGGAAAGATCAAGTTTTTATGTTTGATCGATTATCAAGATTGGGATAGCAATTTTAAGGTCCCCGAGTTGAAATGATATTTACCTTGGAGGTACATGGTTTGCAATTTTTTGTCTTGTCATTAGTTAATAATGCTAGTTATCTTGAGACTTTTGTATTTGGTTTAATGCTCATGCACAGCTAGTATACCAATCTTTGAAACTTGCTACCTTTACATTTTGTATTGTTAATTCTTATAGAAACCTTCGATTGCTAGAGTTTATTGAAATCTATTGATAAAACCATTGTCTTGTACCTGTAATAAACTAACTACTCTACTATTGCACTAGCCCTTTGGATTAGTGTATATTTGTAGTTTCAATGGTGTTGCATTAGCGTATGGACATAAATAAAGTGTGGCAAGCTTTCCCGGATATGTGCTCAAGAAAACTACTACTGTTTTTCTAAATACTAGGCGTTTGGGTACTTTAAATTGAAGCTGCAAAACGTTTTATATTAAGGAACAGAGGGTGTAGAGTTCACTCAAATTATCCGGTAAAGCTAGTCACACGTTTGTTAAAATTAATGTTCATTATGTTATCGGAGGAGGTCTATGTTTGTCTCTAATGCTGTCTACTACATACCCGACATCATGATGTAATGTTAAGTCATTTTCTTTTATGCAGTGTAACTAAATTGTCAAAGCGGTGATGGCATTTTATTTTAGTAGAAGCGCACAAAATTTGCTTAAAAGAAGAGGAAAGGTCGGGAATGGCTCAGTTTTTAGAAAAAAACTATGTATGCCTTCGACATCACCATTGTTGCTTTATTTATTCCTTCAAGCAATTGGTTAGAAACAGTCTTGCTACCTTTTCCCATTAAGAAATTGGAATTCTTATATTTGTGAGTCTATGCTTCAACTAGTGCCACTTTTATAATAATCACACTTTCAATATCTATGCAAACAGGGATGCTTGATTTTAGTGGAGCTGCACAAAAAGTCCAACTGGTTCAACATTAGGAGCATGTTTTTTTCCAAATCTTTATATCCAATTGGTGGCACTATGAGCTGTTCATTACGAAGGTACATGGTTTGCTACTATCTTGCTACTCTTTTGTCTTGTCATTTGGTAGTAATACTAGTGGTTTGCATGTGGATTTATTGGCAGGGTGGACCTACATTGGAGGTGCAGGACAGGATTCAATGATTGGATGCTCAATTTCGGTTGTATCGATTTCACCTCTTCCATCACTGCGAACATGGTGTGTTATATGTTTACTAGCTGCTTGATATTTGTGCAGACAGAGATGTCTTCCCGTTGCTATTTGGCAAACAAACAAAGAGTCCACAATTTTGGTTGAACTGCACAAGAGCATAGTATAGTCACTGCATGCAGTGCCATTTGAAAATAGACACAAAGATTGGATAGTCACTTCATGGACTGCAGAAAAGTAGTACTATACTACTTACTGGCCAACACTTGGTGCTTCATTGCTTTGGTTTGATTATACAATGGGCATCATTTTCCCTAAGTTAAAGTTTGTATTCCGAAAATAGTCTCACGGTGTGATCGAGAGAAGACCAAATCATATTGCATTGGATGTTCCTCCATCATGTGTGGTTCATTCTCATGGTTCCAGCTGTTGGTGAAACCACTTACGTTTGCAAGAGAATTGTAGACTTCACAAACAAATTTGTCTTTCGGTCTGTACTGAATGTTGGCCAAGAGAAGCATCCATGTTAGTAGGAAGAACAGATGTTTTTTCTAGATCTTTGCTTTTGGAGCTACATATTTGTATATGATCAGTGAATCATTGAGATGCATTAACATGTTGATCTTATGTATGGGAATCGTACTAGTTAGTTTTAGTTGCGGCGCAAGATCGAAGTGGCTGATCTTTGCGTTTGGAGCTACATATTTGTATATGATTTGTGAATCATTGAGATGCATTAATGATTACTTATTTACGTTACGCTCACTTTGTTTACAAATTCTTGATCGATCACTAGCTAGCCTACAAATGCGCTTTGGCGGTTTTATTTGCGACGCAAGATGCGAAGTGGCAGTTTTTTGAATAAGAATGCCTACCTTTGAAGAAACTGACAAGCTACACTATCGATCCTACATGGATAAAAATGCCTACCTCTGAAGAAACTGACAAGCTACACTATCGATCCTACACGGATAAATAGCATATCACGCATGTACTACCTCCTTTCCGGTTTGCAGGGCTCAACTCAAGAAACGACCTACTCGATCCTACACGAATAAATAGCGGATCACGCACATACTAGTACCTCCTTTCCAGTTTGCAGGGCTTAATTCAAACCTCTCACCAACCAAGGTACTCCCTCCGTCCGGGTTTAGTAGTCCCGTGAGCAAAGCAGCAAGACCAAGGCATGGCAATAATTAACGGCATGCAGAAGTTTAAGCCTAATTAATTCTAGCGACTTAAGTGGTTGCATGTGTGCCCTCGGCTGCGACTCGTTGCATCTTTGCCAGCGTCTTGCTGCGGCGATTACGAGTGCTGCATGCGGCCGCCATAATTAAAGCAGACTAAGCGATGCGAAAAAAGATCGCTTTAATTGTTGCGGGCTTTTTAAATCCGTGAAATCATTATTGACAAGGAGGAGATGATTGAGTGCACTCGTTTGACCGCCATGCGGCGTCGCGACCCAGATGGGGCGGGGCGACACGATTATCATTTCGATTTCCCTAGTTTTCCACGGCAAGTCGGGCGCGCTAAGCCATTATGCATTGAATTCGATGACCGTCGCTACCTTCCCCTATAAGTATTGTTTCCGGCATTCTCCGGCCACCGTGACCCAACTTCGCCATAGCCTCATAAGCCCCCACCAGCCCGGCGTCACTCGCCACGTCGCCATGCCCCCGCCCGTCCCACGGTGGCGGCGCCGGGCGTCGCGCCGGAACTAGTGTTTGGTTTTTCACCGAAGGCGAGCGGAGGAGGAGGCATTCTATCTGTCTTTAGATGGCAATGCGCAGATCAAGGAGTTGTTGGAGCGCGACCGCATGGCGGAGTGTGACGCCCCCGATTCAATCGTACACTAATCATACACGCAACTAATCATACACGCAAGTGTGTACGATCAAGATCAGGGACTCACGGGAAGATATCACAACACAACTCTAGACACAAATAAAATAATACAAGCTTTATATTACAAGCCAGGGGCCTTGAGGGCTCGAATACATAAGCTCGATACACAAGAGAGTCAGCGGAAACAACAATATCTGAGTACAGACATAAGTTAAACAAGGATGTCTTAAGAAGGCTAGCACAAAAGCAACAACGATCGAAGAGACAAGGCCTCCTGCCTGGGACCTCCTAACTACTGCCGGACGTCGGCGGTCTTCATGTAGTAGCATCCATCGGCGGTGGCATCTGGCTCCAAGGATCCACCATCTGGTTGCATCAACCGGAAAGAAGAAAGAAGGGGGAAAAGGGGTAGCAAAGCAACCGTGAGTACTCATCAAAGTACTATAAGCATCGAGATCTATACTAAGTATGCATTGGTATCAAATGGAAGGTCAGTATCGTGGTGAGCTGCGAGAATGCGAGAATAGAGGGAAGGCCTAGCCTATCAAAGACTAGCATCTTCAAGCGGCTCAAGCGTCTTGCGGCATGTAGAAGAGTAAAGAATAGTAGTTTATATTTAACAAGCATGTTGTAACATTAATGCCGAAGATCCTTCCTCGACTCCTGCGAAAGCAATCTCGGAGCCACATATCTCAAGTATCCATTTGTAGTTGTATAAGATCGGGATATAGATGCGAGCGTCCATTACCATGGACACGGTATTGAATATATAACTTCCCTGCGGTGCACCACGTTACCCAACACGCTCGATCACTCGGCGGACACACCTTTAAGGGTCAATGCCCACCCTCGGAAGATCGACACGTCGCGGCCCGACCTAGGCTCAGCAGAGAGGTCCCGTCGGTTACATCCTAAGCACTCCGGGGTCTTGGGCCCATCGCCCATGACACTCGGGTCATTCTTGCTGCGAGGTGAATACCGGCACCGCCTCGGATGGCGGCCGCGATCCGGCCGTACCGCCTTCTTTGGCGGGCGTCGACAAAGCTTTGGGCGATCTTTGCGGCGTCGAGGCCCATATCTATTCTCGCGTGGTGGTTAGTGCGTAAAGGCGAGGCCAACTCGGGACAAATACCCAAACCATAGTGTATTATTAGCTTGCGGAGACGGCGAGACTCAAGATCGAAAGTGACCCGTTGCCCGTCTTGTGGACTTCGACAAGGGCTCGAGAATGCGGCCGTGCCGTCATTATCTTGCGGGTGCTCTCCGGGCCCGCCCGACTTTCACCAAGGTCTCAAATGCGGTCATTGTAGCGTGTGTCCGGACATCAAGGAGAAAACCCGAGGAATCACCCGGTGGATTCCACTCAATGTAATCATCAAGGTGAGCGTAAGAGGAATGACCCTCGAGGTTCACTCTTGAGGTGTTGAGCAACGAGCCGTCATCGAATGGTGAAAGAAATCACCCTCGATGACCACGATTGAATAGCTACACTACAAAATTATCATCGAGTGTGTTATGAGGATCACCCTCGGCACTCGATAGTAGCTCTGCGAGTCGAGCAACAAAAGGCGTGATGTGATGTGAGGTGTCGGGCTCGGTGCGTCGATCACGTTGGTCGGCGTCGATGATGAAGCGAGGACAACAAGGACAAGTGGGGGGTCAGCGATGGATCACTAATCAACCTATACTAAGCGATTTAGGATAGCGGTGTAAGTACAACAAATAGTGCTGGCGCAAAGCTATGCGTCGAATAGGAAGCAAACAATAACGATAGCAAAATCTAATGCATGCATGAGAGAATAGAATGGGCGATATCGGGATGATCAAGGGGGCTTGCACGGTTGCTCGAACAAGAAGGAGGTCGTCGGTGGCGTAGTCGATCACAATGAATGCATCGGCGGCGGTCTCGAGGTCTCTAGGAGAGAAGAGGGAAAAAGCAGTAAATACTGCGCAAACATATGCATAACAAGACAATAACCGGTACTAGAGGTGTTCTAACGCAGTGCTAGGCGATATTGGCCAAGGGGGAAAACATCCGGGAAAGTTTTCCCTGTTCTGGACGTCTGTCAGACAGATGAACCGGAAGGGAAAAGTTGCATGTTAGCTATGCTAGGGACGTGTGACAGATGAACGGACTGCGTATCTGGATTCGCCTCGTCGTTCTGAGCAACTTTCATGTATGACACTTTTTCATCCGAGCAACGGATTATTTTATATTAATTCTTTAAAGATTTAAACCCTTTTTAACATTATTATTAATTCGAATTAAAAAAACAGAATATACATTTGTCACCTAGCTCTACACTAGCCTGAGTGTATGACCAATGGGGTCCAGGAGTGGTCCAGTCAGCAGAGTTGACCTGGTCAACATTTGACTGGTCAAAAGGTGAATAGTGTCTGGGTCCCACTTGTCATTGTCTCTAGCTTTATTATATCAATCATTTTCTTTACGGAAATGTTAGCAGCATAGCGATGTGGGCGTTTGCAATCATACACGCCCACATATTTCGTTTCTGCCACGTATGAATCATGACATCGGTGAAATCTTTTGGTTTTGCCTTAAAATATTTTATCTCCTAAATAAAAAAGCGAACTAAAAATTCGTTTTCACCATTAAATCCGTCTCGACGAGATCTTCAAAACTAGACCCCATGTTGATACGTTTCGATGAAATTTTTTTTGCCCAGAAGTTGCCATGATGTTTACACTATAGTTGCCATAGTGCTTAATCTAAAGTTGCCACGTGGCAATTTTAGTTTGTAGATCATGGCAATTTTAGTATTTTGATGATGGCAACTCCAGTACTTTGACTATGAAAATTAATTTTTGTATGAACCATGGCAATTTTACGTGCATGTATCATTGCAATTTTAGTTTATGGTTCATGGCAAGTCTAGTTTCATAATTTCCCGTTTTATAAATGTCAAAATTTACTTTTAAATGTAGAAGAAAATAGCTGAAACATATCATAACAACTTCAGTGTAAACATCATGGCAATTCATATGCAATAGACATGGCAATTTTTAATCCAAAAAAAATTTCATCAAAACATATCAACATGGGATCTAGTTTCGAAAATCTCATCGCGAGGAATTTAATGGTGAAAACGGATTTTCAATCGGATTTTTCGTTTAAGAGATAAAACATTTTAAAAATTGAAAATCCAAAAAGATTCTTACATGCATGCATGCGATGACGTGACAATCTGTTTACATTAGAAACGTATGGTGCATTTCCCGTCCTGCCACACGTGTGGCAGTTAGCGTGACCCTTTCTTTAGGTAACAGTGTGTCCACCTGTCGGTGATACATTAGACTAATCCTAATACACTAATTAACATCTAACCTATCTCTAACTAATCTAATAGTGCCGGCCCTTAATACAGAGAGCCAGCGGCCTCTGGCTCTGTACACGGGCGCGCTGGGTTCAGGGCGCCGGCGGCCAGCGATGGGGAGCACCGGCGGGAGCGGGTATTACCCAGGCAGCAGGGCACCGGCAACCACGACGGCCAGGAGGCACGAGCGCGGTTGGGAGGTGGCAGGGCGCACGAGGAGCATCCTCACGCGGGCGGGAGCGGCCGGGGTTCTTCGGCGGCGCGCACAGGAAGCGCCAGCATCCACCGCTTCGGTCGAGGGGGAGTGCAGCGCAGCGGTAGTACCAGCAACGCAGCAGCGGCGACATACGCAAAGGGCGAGCAGCAGCAACGCGACTACAGCAATAGTAGCACAACCTCGAGCAGCAAAACCATGTGAACGTGCGTGCGTGTGTGAGTTTCGGCCATGGTGAGCGGAGGCGAGCGTGGGACGTCATCTACGGCGATGGATTCGAAGGGGAAACAGGGGGAATCGAACGAGGTGCTTACTGCGAGCACGTAGGCGAGGTCGGGGAGGCGGGAGTTGGACCGGAGCTCGCGGGACAGCGGCGAGATGGTGACGGTGTCCGACGGGGAGAAGGCTTGATCCCGAAGCTTGACGAAGTCCCGGCTCGAACTGATGGATGTAGTCGAAGGAGACGACGACGGCGAAGCTCATGGATGTCTTGGCGCGATGAGGAAAAGCTGGTGGTCGCAGCTACTCTCGCGGCATGGCCATGGACGCGGTCGGGAGGAGCGGGGTCTGGAGGAGGGAGGCGGAACCAGAGGGGGAGAGGGGGCAAGTGGGAGTGGGGACCGAGGGGGCGCGGCGTCAGCGACCTTATCCCCTCCGGTGACTATAGCGGCGCGGGCAGGCGAGGCGGTCGGGGACGAACGCGAGCACCCCGGTCGTTCAAACAGTGGGGAGGGAGACGACCGGGGGAGTGGGGGTTGGTGGAGGTGGGCTGGGCTGTAGTGTACTGTAGCTAGCAGGCCTAAGTGCACAGGAGCTTGTTAGCCGTTTTTTTAAGAAACGAAATAGTTACTTCTGTAATTAGAGAGCTAGCAAATGATTTGGTTAATCATGAGACTTGGCACATAATTACTTAACAATAAACTGAGAGGGCACCAAAAAGTTTGAGGGCAATTTGAAGGGTGCAAGCATTTTTGGAAAATGCAAAGAGCTGAAATAATGTTGTTGGACCACTGGAATAATTTCCAGGGGCAATTTGGGGATTCCAAAAATGTTGGTTTCAACATGAAAAATATTTAGGGATTATTTTCCATAGGATGAACTATTTTGATTGCATGACGGAAGAAACAAATATTTGACATGCATTTTAAAAGGAAAAATGGCTTTGATTTTGGACAAGTGTCAGATGGCAAAGTGATCACGATGACATGGCCACTATTAAAGGGGGATTACTGTAGTGAGATATTGGGGATGTTACACGGAGGAGCAGGAGTTGTTGGAGCGCGATCGCCTGGCGGAGGAAGCGGTATGTAGCCGATTTGCACCGCCAATGAACATGGAGCAAGCCAAGACCGACGCCTCTGAGTCGCGAGGAGCGCTGCAATCGGGCCGACTACGTGGAGGCGGCGCCCGGCAAATAGCCACGAGGCTGTCAGACGCACGCGTTCATGACGCCGATTTTACTACCACCGTCAAGTGGGTTTCCGCTTGAAGCCGCTTCGGTGGACCATCTTGGCATGGAAAGGGCCAACGCAGCGTGAGCAACGCCCTATCACACCTCAGCAAGTCCGAGGCGGCGCAGGACGCCGGTGCGGCGTTTAGCGTGTACTGGTGGCATCGTCTAGTTAGCTAAGAGTAAGTTAGTACTTGTCTAGTGGGAGTAGATAGTTAACTTGGCTATGATGGTTGTCAGCGCGAAGTTCGATTACTCTATATGTGGATCGAGTCGTTACTTTGCTCAAATGTTGAACTTTCCGTTTGAGCGTATGGAATGGGCTGTTATTTTTTAAGTGGGTTGTATTTGTCCTCCACGGGTTTAGAGGCGACTTGTGGGCCTAGCAAGTTGTAGCGTACACAATCGGGAGATGATTATGCGTGGAGAGGATGACAACGAGGGCCCGCCAAGGTCATGGCGATGCAAAGCAAGTGCCTCCTTATTTCAAGCCAATAAAAAATGGCTCCTCCTAGTGGATTTCTAACATCCGGGTCCCATGCCATTGTCAGCGTAGTCGATGTGAGAGAATTACCTGACGGCGGCTAACACGAGGACCCAACAGCTCGCCCGATTATTTTTGTTTTGGGTTAATTTGATAAATGCCTCAGAAATGCCACTTTGCAATTTCAGGACTTTGAAAAATGCCATTTCATGTCATTTCTAGTGGCATTTTTGAAGTGCAGGTGGCGTTTTCAAAGTTTGCAAAGCTGCGGTGGCGTTTTCAAAGTTTGCAAAAATTGCGTGGGCATTTTCAAAGTTTGGAAATTGCGGTGGCATTTTATGAATCGCCATAATTGGTGTGGCATTTATCTAATATGTTTTTGAGGCAGGCGAGGTGTCAACTGGGGTGTAAGGACACTCTGCCTGTCTAGACAGCCTTTTCTTTTATGTTTACCACAGACTAGCACAAGTAGTTTTTTTTTTTTGAAAATGGCTAGCCAGTTTTTTGTGATTTGCCAAGTAAGTCACTTTATCGAGCTGTTGGGCTAGGCGAGGAGAGCTTCATTAATTTGGCCGAGAAAATAACCTATCAAGAATGAGAAATGGGCTGTACATTTTTAAAACACATCAAACCGGCAATTAGTTTCAAATATCTTTTTTCATTTCGAGATTTTAAATTGCATTGATTTTTATGCGTGGACAATTTATTGGATTTTTTATTGATATTATTTTCAAAATCAGTCTGAATGTGAAATTTCGGGATTAAAAACAGTTCAGACCGCACCGACATATGCAAAATTTCGTATAATTTTTTAACCGTGGCCACAATATGGGCTGTAATGCTAATAAAAAGAATATGGGCTCAAAAAAACCCGTAAGAATTAGCAAATGGGCTGTAAACTATTTGAAATAATGGCAGATGGGCTGTATGCTGTTTTCCACAGATGACCTGTATACTGTTGGATGTCCATCCAACGGCCGTCGTGCTTCTTCAATCTCTGCTCTTCCTGCTCCAGCCGCTCAAACAAGCGCCGACGGGACTGCCTGCTCCCTCCTCCCATGCGGTGTGTCTTGTGCAGCCTCACCGCCCCACCGTACTCCCATCACTGGCCTAGCTATCGCTCTACTCACCCTCAGTCCCACACATGTTGTTATTCTCCGGCGACGGCAGACAAACCAGTATACCCTCGTACTCCTCCGCGTGGGAAATAACTGTCGAGTATTCCTCGGCTCCATGTCGTTCCTTCCTAGGCCTCGCGATCGTCCCTTCGCCACAGTGCTCTCGGCGCACACAATTCAACATAATCGATGAGCGACATCCGTCGGAAGTGGATCAGACGTGGAGAGTCGACAATGGGTCCACGGCCGTCGCAAGAAATGCCTCCTTATTACGTGCAACATAATGATTCCTCCACGACATCCGGGACCCACCGAAAGGGCCTCAGTATTTCGCAAAAAACGTTACCGCTACCGACGGCTCGGACCCACCAGCTATATCTTCGCACGCAAGGAAGTGCCCCTTATTATGCCCAAAAAGAATACTCCCCACCTGCTAGCCGGGCCCCGATATAGTGGGCCTAGTAAGTTAACGAGGCGAAGGGCTTTGTCAACTTAGTCAATATACGATTCTAGCTCATTGACCGTCGTTGTCCATCCAATGTCAGTAGTGCTTATTCAACCTCTGGTCTTCTTACTCCGGCCGCCCAAGCAAGCGCGGTCGTGCCGCTTTGCGCTCCGCCTCCGTGGCGGGTGTCTTTGCCCGAGGCCTCACCTTCCCATACTACTCCCAAAGATCGCCGGCCATCCTCCACTCCACTCACCCACACCCTGTTATTCTGGCGGGCAATGCCAGCCGAACCGATAAACCCTCGTACTCCTCTCCGCGTGGGCATCCACTGCCGCGTCTTCCCCGGCTCCGCGTCGTCCCCTTCCTAGGCCTCGCGTCGTCCACCGCCATGGTGCTCTCGGCGCGGCGTGGTCAATGTGGGCAACGACAGAATTCCATCGGAAGAATACTGTACGTGAAGAGGCTGATAGCTGGGTCCACGGCAGCCGCAAGGAAGTGCCTCATTATTACGCGGAAAATAATTATTCCTCCACCTGACAGCAAGGACCCACCGGACGGGCCACCAGTATTTCGCGAAAAAAATGTTTGCCCCTGACTGCTGGTACCTACCCGACGGGCCACCGTATTTCGCAAAAAAAATGTTCCCCCTGCTGTCAGCTCGGACCCACTGGAAGTGCCTCCTTATTACGCACAAGAAAATGAATACCCCCTAGCTAGCTGGGACCCACCTTGGTGGGAGGCTGACTTGTGGGCCTACTAAGTTGAAGGGGACGGAGAGCTTTGTCAACTTAGCGAATATAAACGATTCTAGCTCCAGTGACCGTACGATGTCCATCCAACGGCCGTAGTGCTTCTTCAACCTTTGGTCTTCTTGCTCCAGCCGCCCAAAGCAGCGTCGGTCGTGCCGCATGCTCCTGCCTCCGTGGCGGATGTCTTGCCATGAGGCCTCACCGCCTAACTATTCCCACGGCTGGCGGGCCTTGCGGCGGCGACCTCACACCACACCGAACCAAGGACCCTCGTACTCCTCTCGGCGCGGGCTTCCACTGCCGCGTCTTCCCCGGCTCCCCGTCGTCCCCTTCCTAGGCCTCGCCGTCCTCCATCGCCCTGGTGCTCTCGGTGCGGCGTGGTCAACATGGTCAAGGAACGGCTTCCATCGGACGTGGGTCATGCGTGGAGAGGTGACAATGGGTCCATCGCCGCACAAGGAAGTGCCTCCTTATTACGCATAAAATAATTATTCCTCCACATGACAACAGGACCCACCGGACGGGCCACCATATTTTGCGAAAAACGTTTCCCCATTGCTGGGACCCACCAGCTACACCTTGGCACGCAAGGAAGTGCGTCCGGCAAAAAAACGATTAAGCCCCATTGCTGGGGGACCCACCACTACATCTTCGCACGCAAGGAAGTGCATCTGGCAAAAAATGATTCGCCCCGATTCTTTGGGACCCACTAGCTACATCTTCGCGAGCAAGGAAGTGCACGACGGTCGGGACTCACACGTCGAGCGTACATAGCGTTGTCATTCAGTCGTGACGTGTATGTACATCTTGGTCGTAGTAGAGGCGCCGCACGCATACGCGCGTCATAACGGCGAGGGTGCAAGAAAGAAAATACGGCCATGTACGTACATAAGGGCAGGGTCCCGAACGCCTACTCGCGCATACGTACATGGCTGGGTCAGAATGGAGAAACATCGTCGTCGTCGTTTTCATGGGGAGCCAACCGGCTGGGTCGGAACGAAATGCGTGGTCGTGTTCATCGGGAGGGCTTGGACGGAACAGGCGATGGAAACGAGGCCTGGCGTACCGCACAACAGAGGACACGGCCTTGTGTTCGACCGGCCACGTTCGAAAAGGGGTCCTGTTGATTGGGAGGGGCCTGGCGTACCGCAAAACGGAGGAAACGAACCTCCTACGGTCGAAACGGGGATCCTGTTGATCGGGAGGGGCCTGGCGTACCGCAAAACGGACGAAACGGACCTCCTACGGTCGAAACGGGGGTCTTGTTGATCGGGAGGGGTGTGGCGTACCGCAAAATGGATGAAACGGACTTGTGTTGGAGCGCTACGATCGAAACGGGGGGGAGGGGTGTGGTGTACCGCAAAACGGGACTCCACGGGATACTGTTCATCTCCACCGTCGACCTCCTCCATCCTCCACGGGCTCCTGTTCATCCAGCCTTCACCGCGCGCTACTCCACCGGCTACTGTTCAACCACCCCTCCACGGGCACCCCTCCACCGTCTACTGTTCATCCAGCCCTCCACACCACGGGGTCCTGTTCAACCACCCCTCCACCATCTACTGTTCATCCAGCCCTCCACACCACGGGTTCCTGTTCATCTAGAGGCAACGCCACCGCTCCTCGCTCATCAACCCCCTCCCCCCGCAACGCTCACTTTCATCCATCAGGCAAGATCGATCGACTTGATTAGCGCAGATGGCGAAGAATCGCTCCATCGGGTTCAGTTAAACGCCATTGATCGATCGCTCGGGTTCAGTAACGCGTAGCCTGCAATGCAATCGCCCGGGTTCAGTTAGAGCCAACGCCTCGCACACACGCGCGTACGTACGAGAGAGACGCGCATTGGTCTCCCACCGTAACCGGCAACTCCCAGAAATTTTCCTCCTCCTCGCTTCTACCACGGTCTTTTCCGTCATGGACGGCCCAAAGAATGTCATGCAGCTGCGTCTCCGGCCTGCCTAGGACGAAAAGCCCATTTTCTGTAATGATTTTTTGTCATAGAAGTAGGAGCCCACCACATCTATGATGATACCGGGTTTTGTCACAATTATCGTCATAGAAGTGTCATATGTATGACAGAAAAAAAATTCGTTTGGCCCAAAATGTCACGGACGTGTCTTTTTTTGTAGTGTAAGCTCCTCCTAACAATTCACAACCTACCCGACTATTGGGCTGGGGGCGATCCCTCCTATTCCTCGATGGCGAGCAGTGCCCTATGAGGCGATGTGAGCAATGAGGAGGGATGGCGGGGAAGCATCGTCGGGCCAACTAATTTTTTCCTCTTGCAGTTGGGTTCGGTCGACGAAGACTCCACCGGCTCGCTCTGGCACGGCATCCTCACAAATGGCACCCTGTAGATGCTTGACCCTTCAATCTCTGGTGGATGCTCCATCTGGGATCAATACTCCCACCGCCGCTCCCTCACGATCGGATTCGGTGAACCTGTTTGCTCCATGGCCCAGAGGAGCAGCTTTATGTACTCCCCGTGACTCCCTTCGGGAGTATCGCCGGCTTTTTGCTCTGTTGTAGATATTTGGCCATGGATGTCGCCGTCGCTGCTACTTGGTCCTTGTTGTCAAACAAAGACTGTATCTCCAACATCCTAGCTAGCTTCACAGGGTCGCCGTCTGTGATCCTCACGTATCAGTTGTACTCCTCCATCGATCTACTTCTCCACAGCACCTTCACTCGCCGGCGGTGGTTTTGGAATGGTAGAGGAGAGGAGTGGCATTGGTTTTGGATTAGAACGGGAGAGGAGCGGCGCTGGTTTTGGATTGGAATATGAGAGGAGGGGCGGTGGTTTTGAAATGGAAGAGGAGAGGAGCAGCGCTAGTCTTGGAAGTATTTTTTTGTTTTGCGTATTTTGGGTCAAAGTCTGACCACGTACTGTATTTGACAAGAAAAATATGAATGCATGTCACCAAAAATTGTATCGTTTGGTTCGTATCTGAATGTACTTTCAAATTATATTATTTTCGCAGCGTATAACATATATTTATTTGTGAAAATCATGGTCAATTATGACCCAGAATAAAAGGAGACTTGTTATGTGGAGTCGCTTTCTTAATTGAAGGGTAAACTGATTTTGATTTTGATCCAATCACAGCGCGCCGGCCCTCTCATCCAATCCTAACTCGCCGTCGCACGCTCCTCTCCCTCTTCTCCTTTGCAAAACCACCTCCTCTCCTCTCCATCATCTCCATTCCAAAACCACCGTCTCGCCTCTCCCTCTTCTCCATTGCAAAAGTACCCCCTCTCCTCTCCATCTTCTCCATTGCAAAAGCACTGTCTCGCCTCTCCCTCTTCTCTATTGCATGATCACCGTCTCTCCTCCCATCTTCCAAAGCTAGCACCGAACCTCTCAGAAGGACATCTATGGAGAGGATGCAGCAGTGAATCGGGCAGATCATCGGCGGTGACCAGGCAAAGTTAGTCAGGTTGAAGGACAACCTTACTTGGTTTGACGATGAGTGGGAGAATTCAAGGACGATGAGGGCCATGTGGCAATGTATGCGAAAGAGCGAGACGGCGACGATGAGGGCGGTGATGTACTCCTCGGCGGCAGTCACACCGTAGTCCTTCAATTTCATCGAGTATCTCCTCTAGGCGATGGAGCAGACAGACTCGCCCGAGGTGAAAGTTAGGCGGAGGTGGTGGGCGTACAGGTTGAAGGTCGAGCATCCAGAGGATAACAAATTGATCGAGTACGGTTTGCCGTTCATGAGGGTGCAAAGCCAGCCATAGCCACAGGAGTATTCTTCTCCTACCGCAAGTGGAGGTCGAATGGCGCGATGTCGCTCCCCCCTCCATTCTCCATGGTTCCTCAACGCTCGCCTCGTTTGAACGGCGGTGGTAGGGTTTAAGGTACGCTTCACACTAACCTAATCTTCCATCTGCTCATGCTTACAATCAGTGTGATGGCTAATGAAAATCATGCTTACAACCAGTCTCTGAGTACTATGCCAATCACCCTACAATAGCTCTGGACCTTTGGGTCAAAATTGTGACACTGTGTACAAACAAAGAAAAATAGATTGGTGCTTCTTTTAGAAAAGAGTACTCCCTAGAAAACTGCCAATATAAGCTACTAGTATTGTGTTAGAGGATTTGCTGTCGAGAAAGATCCGTCCACAGAGAACGCCACACATCCCACTAGTGGTGGTGGATGCCAATGCATGCATGGAGCATGGTTGGTGTCGGTAAATTTTACTTCGCACACCTTGCACTCTGCATATATGTCGGTTCCATCCGTACATTTGTGCAGTTCCGCCGAAATGCTGTTAAATAACCCTGTTTGCACAGATATTGAAAAAGCGTGATTACATTATAGTGGCACTAGTTGAAACATACACTAATAAATAGAACAAAATATTGCGATAGTATCATAGTATGCCATGCTACGAGGGCGAGATGGGCCCTGTGACGCCTCATACGGTAGGCCTCATACTGGAAATCGACCCAATTCTCCCCGATATACCTTCTGCTAGTGATGAACATCAGTGTACAGCGGTAGTACAAGGAGGGGTCTTGAGACATTCCAATCTCTATTTTTGTGCAGATCAACTAAAATTAAGCACCCCACTTTGCAAAAGCGCTTAAACATTAACAATGGGACTAGTTAACAAAACATATACTAACAAAGAGAAGCACTATGTTTATCTACATTGGAAATGAAATGATAGAGAGGACACTCGCTCTATTTTAACTATATTATTACTTCATTTATTCAATGGCACTAGGAATTGAGCGGTGGCAAACAAGGTGTCCGTGGTGTCCATAAGGATGGAGGCCGGGGTGCTTAGGCGGGATCTTTGAAGCTAGCTCTTTCAGTCCCTATCTTCCCCGTAATGTTTCTGTGGTAGCATTTGGGTTGTAATCCATACTTGGTCGAGATGGTGCTGCGTCCCCCTACCTGCCTAGCTTATGTGGCGAACTTGTCTCCTGCTAGTACTCAGTTTGTTCTAGTAGTAGTTGCATAACAGCTTGTTTACACTGAGATGTTGTCAGATAATGGTTCTCTATGGTTGGGTTTGTTTAATGATATCGGAGGAAACCCCCTCTTTCGATATATAAAAAAATCAGTGGCACTAGCGGTGCCAAAACATTGCCTCAAATTAATAGTGCCCTTAGATTAAGGTGCAAAATAAAAACATTACTGCTTTATCATGGCAGTGCCAAAATAGTAGCACAAGAGCAGACTCAACATGCAGGATCTTTGGCAAACGGTCGGACCAAAAAGGAACATACCTCATGATGGGAACCATATCTACAGTCAATGCCATCATAGAAGGGATGACACAAGTCACCAACATGGATGATTCAATTCATGGGACCTTTTTGTGCAATTCACCTAAAATGAAGCAATGTCCCATGAGCTAGCAGCTTCTTCTTTATTTTTTTAAGAAAAGGGTTCCAGCCCCGGTTCCATTTCCATAAGAAAACGAAACCCATCGAGCTTCTTCTTCATTAGTTGCAATAAAATTGAGCAACATCAAGGTTGGTTGTGAAGCTCATGGAATGTTCAACTATATTTTGGATATCATTTGTGCAGTTCAACTAAGATCAACCGTGAAATGCATATCTCTGTTTGCAAAAAAGGTGGAAAGGAGGGTGACTAACAAGTGATGAAACATACATCAAATGAAAAGAATCATGTTCCTAATCTGAATGGCAATCCTACAAGGACAGTAGCAATTTCTAAAGCAGCAGCATTGCTAGATATTAGTGTGGGCATTAGGATTAACTATGACAACCGTTAAATATGACACTACTTTAATGGTGCCATTGCTTCATTTTACCAGCAACATTACATTAACAACTGCTACAGAGTTGGTATTTGGGCACGGGAGAGTAGCCGGACCAGGATAGTTGCATTTCTAACAAAAAGAAGCAACTTTTCTTAATGGGAAATTTAGCAGGACATGAAAAACAGTGCCATTGATTCATATTACTGGAGGCATTACACTGAAAACAACATTGGTTTAACGTGTCCTTACTTTTAACAGTGTGACTGGTACATTTTACCAGTGGCATTACATAAGAGGGGCTCGGGGCAACAGACATCAGAATAGGATATCTGGGTTGGTCCCATTTTTGTTCGGTATAGCCACCTTATATTGTGTGAGGCTAGCAAATCTAGTGCTGGACATACTCTGTTGACTTGTCCCCCAGTCCCCACTTTCTTTTCTTTTTCAACCAATAGACCGGTTTATATAGAGTTTGTATTGCATTTCCCTTTATTTCCCTATTATACCAAGAGACCAGATGGATAGCCAGTCTCTGCTACTTTTCGCCCCCATTATTTCCTATTTCGACCAAGTCCTAGATTCAGGTAACAAATCTTCCCCCATCCCCATCCCCCCTTTCTTCCTTATTTGAACCAAGTAGTACTAGATTCGAGTGCATGAACTAGTTTTACCTCTTAACAGTAAAAAATTAGGTGGCTTTCGAACAGCCGATCGATCCTATCTACGAGGGAGGCTGAGAAATAGTAAAAGATACAAATGCAGCAATGTCAGGAGCTGGGGAAGTAGAACAAGTCCGGTTTTGAAGGAAGTTATACCTTAGGGTCGCCGGGATGTCGCTAGGTTTGCGGCGGGAGGCTGGATCTGCCCGCACTACGGCAGCGAGGAAGAAGGGGTTGGAGGCCCTCCCTAGCCGGCGGTGCGTGGGAGAGAACGGCAAGGTGTTGGAAATATGCCCTAGAGGCAATAATAAATTAGTTATTATTATATTTCCTTGTTCATGATAATCGTTTATTATCCATGCTATAATTGTATTGATAGGAAACTCAGATACATGTGTGGATACATAGACAACACCATGTCCCTAGTAAGCCACTAGTTGACTAGCTCGTTGATCAATAGATGGTTACGGTTTCCTGACCATGGACATTGGATGTTGTTGATAACGGGGTCACATCATTAGGAGAATGATGTGATGGACAAGACCCAATCCTAAGCCTAGCACAGAGATCGTGTAGTTCGTATGCTAAAGCTTTTCTAATGTCAAGTATCTTTTCCTTAGACCATGAGATTGTGCAACTCCCGGATACCATAGGAATGCTTTGGGTGTACCAAATGTCACAACGTAACTGGGTGGCTATAAAGGTGCACTACAGGTATCTCCGAAAGTGTCTGTTGGGTTGGCACGAATCGAGACTGGGATTTGCCACACCGTGTAAACGGAGAGGTATCTCTGGGCCCACTCCGTAGGACATCATCATAATGTGCACAATGTGACCAAGGGGTTGATCACAGGATGATGTGTTATGGAATGAGTAAAGAGACTTGCGGGTAATGAGATTGAACAAGGTATCGGTATCCCGACGATCGAATCTCAGGCAAGTACAATACCGTTAGACAAAGGGAATTGTATACGGGATCGATTGAGTCCTTGACATCGTGGTTCATCCGATGAGATCCTTGTGGAACATGTGGGAGCCAACATGGGTATCCAGATCCCACTGTTGGTTATTGACCAGAGAACGTCTCGGTCATGTCTACATGTCTCCCGAACCCGTAGGGTCTACACACTTAAGGTTCGATGACGCTAGGGTTATAAAGGAAGTTTGTATGTGGTTACCGAATGTTGTTCGAGTCTCGATGAGATCCCGAACATCACGAGGAGTTCCGGAATGGTCGGGAGGTAAAGATATATATATGGAAAGTTGTTGTTGGGTCCCGGAAAAGTTCGGGTTTTTCGGTATTGTACAGGAAGCTTCGGAAGGTTCGGAGGATTCGGAGGGTCCAGAGGTCCGGAAATTGTTCCACCACGTCCAATCAAGTAGCATGGGCTGTAGGGGCGCCCTAGCCTAATGGGCCAGGCACCAGCCCCCAAGGCCCATGCGCATGGGGAGGGAAAACCCTACGGGGGGAAGGCCTCCACTTGACTTGGGAGGCACTCCTCCCCCCCTTGGCTGCCGCCCGCTCCTCAGATTGGATCTGAGGGGGCCGGCCCCCCTCTCACTTGCCCCTATATATATGTGGGGGGTGGGAAGGCAGCCGCACCACAAGTTCTGGTGCAGCCCTCCCCCTCTCCCAAGTACTCCTCTCCCACGGTGCTTGGCGAAGCCCTGCAGGATTGCCACGCTCCTCCACCACCACCACGCCGTTGTGCTGCTGCTGGATGGAGTCTTCCTCAACCTCTCCCTCTCTCCTTGCTGGATCAAGGCATGGGAGGCGTCCACCGGGCTGTCACGTGTGTTGAGCAGCGGAGGTGCCGTCCATTCGGCACTAGGATCTCTGGTGATTTGGATCACGATGAGTACGACTCCTTCAACCCCGTTCTCTTGAATGCTTCCGCTTAGCGATCTACAAGGGTATGTAGATGCACTCTCCTTCCCCTCGTTGCTGGTTTCTCCATAGATAGATCTCGGTAACACGTAGGAAAATTTTGAATTTCTGCTACGTTCCCCAACAGTGGTATCAGAGCTAGGTCTATTGCGTAGATTCTTTACATGAGTAGAACACAAAGTAGTTGTGGGCATTGATTTTGTTCAATATGCTTACCGTTACTAGTCCAATCTTGTTTCGACAGTATTGTGGGATGAAGCGGCCCGGACCGACCTTACACGTACTCTTACGTGAGACAGGTTCCACCGATTGACATGCACTTGGTGCATAAGGTGGCTAGTGGGTGCCAGTCTCTCCCACTTTAGTCGGAACGGATTCGATGAAAAGGGTCCTTATGAAGGGTAAATAGCAATGGGCATATCACGTTGTGGTTTTGCGTAGGTAAGAAACGTTCTTGCTAGAAACCCATAGCAGCCACATAAAACATGCAACAACAATTAGAGGACGTCTAACTTGTTTTTGCAGGGTATGCTATGTGATGTGATATGGCCAAGAAGAATGTGATGAATGATATGTGATGTATGAGATTGATCATGTTCTTGTAATAGGAATCACGACTTGCATGTCGATGAGTATGACAACCGCGAGAATATAGGAGTTGTCTTTATTTATTGTATGACCTGCGTGTCATTGAACAACGCCATGTAATTACTTTACTTTATTGCTAACCGGTAGCCATAGTAGTAGAAGTAATAAGTTGGCGAGACAACTTCATGGAACACGATGATGGAGATCATGATGATGGAGATCATGGTGTCATGCGGTGACGATGATGATCATGGAGCCCGAAGATGGAGATCAAAGGAGCAAAATGATATTGGCCATATCATGTCACTATTTGATTACATGTGATGTTTATCATGTTTATGCATCTTGTTTACTTAGAACGACGGTAATAAATAAGATGATCCTTACAACAATTTCAAGAAGGGTTCTCCCTAAGCGTGCACCATTGCTAAAGTTAAATGCTTTGAAGCACCACGTGATGATCGGGTGTGATATATCCTTACATTCACATACAACGGTGTAAGACAGTTTTACACATGCAAAACACTTAGGGTTAACTTGCGAGCCTAGCATGTACAGACATGGCCTCGGAACACAGAGACCGAAAGGTCGAGCATGAGTTGTATGGAGGATCGATCAACATGAAGATGTTCACCGATGATGACTAGTCCGTCTCACGTGATGATCGGACACGGCCTAGTTGACTCGGATCATGTAATCACTTAGATGACTAGAGGATGTCTATCGAGTGGGAGTTCATAAGATGAACTTAATTATCTTGAACATAGTCAAAAGACCTTTGCAAATTATGTCGTGGCTCGCTTTAGTTCCTTTGTTTAGATATGTTCCTAGAGAAAATATAGTTGAAAGTTGACAATAGCGATTATGTGGACGGTAGAAAGCTTATGTCCTTAATGCACCGCTCGATGTCTTTGAACCCCAAGCGTCGTTTGTGGATGTTGCGAACATCGGACATGCATGTTTTGATAACTACGTGATAGTTCGCTTAAGCGGTTTAGAGTTGAGGCCCCAAAGATGTTTTTCAAACATCGCGGAACATATGAGATGTTTCGAGGCACAAATTGAGATTTCGGCTCGTGCCCACGTCAAGAGGTATGAGACCTCGACGATTTTCTTAGCACGCAAACTAAGGAGAAAAGCTCAATCATTGAGCTTGTGCTCGATTGTCCGAGTGCAACAATCACTTGAATCGAGTGGGAGTTGATCTTCCAGATGAGATAGTGATGTTTCTCCAAAGTCATTGCCACCAAGCTGCTAGAGCTTCGCGATGAGCTATAACATATCAAGAATAGATATGATGATCCTTGAGGTATTCGCGATGTTTGACACCTCGAAAGTAGAAATCAAGAAGGAGCATCAATTGTTGATGGTTGGTGAAACCACTAGTTTCAAGAAGGTCAAGGGCAAGAAGGGATACTTCATGAAGGCAAATCAGCTGCTGCTCTAGTGAAGAAACCCAAGGTTGAACCCAAACCCGAGGCTAAGTGCTTCTGTAATAAGGGGAACAACCACTGGAGCGGAATTACCCTAGATACTTGGTAGATGAGAAGGCTGGCAAGGTCGATAGAAGTATATTGGATATACATTATGTTAACATGTACTTTACTAGTACTCCTAGTAGCACCAGGGTATTAGATACCGGTTCGGTTGCTAAGTGTTAGTAACTTGAAATAAAACGGAGACTAGCTAAAGGTGAGCTGACGATATGTGTTGGAAGTGTTTCCAAGGTTGATGTGATCAAGCATCGCACGCTCCCTCTACCATCGAGATTTGGTGTTTGCGTTGAGCATAGACATGATTGGATTATGTCTATCGCAATACGGTTATTCATTTAAGGAGAATAATGGTTACTCTATTTATTTGAATAATACCTTCAATGGTCTTGCACCTAAAGGAATGGTTTATTGAATCTCGATCGTAGTGATACACATTTTCATGCCAAAAGATATAAGATAGTAATGATAGTACCACTTACTTGTGGCCTTCGCCATGTAAGTCATATTGGTGTAAAACACATGAAGAAGCTCCATGTTGATGGATCTTTGGACTCACTCGTTTTGAAAAGTTTGAGACATGCAAACCATGTCTATTGGTGTATACGCATGAAGAAACTCCATGCAGATGGATCGTTTGGACTCACTTGATTTTGAATCACTTGAGATATGCAAATCATACCACATGGGCAAGATGACTAAAAGCCTCATTTTTCAAGAAATGGAACAAGATAGCAACTTGTTGGAAGTAACACATTTTGATGTGTGCAGTCCAATGAGTCTTTGAGGCATCTGATGAATATCGTTATGTTCTTACTTCACGATGATTTGAGTAGATGTAGAGTATATTTACTTGATGAAACACAAGTCTGAATTATTGAATGGTTCAAGTAATTTCAGAGTGAAGTTGAAGATCATCGTGACAAGAGGATGAAATGTCTATGATATGATCATAGAGATGAGTATCTGAGTTCGAGCTTTGGCACGCAATTAAGACATTGTGGAAATTGTTTCACAATTAATACCGCCTGGAACACCATAGTTTGATGGTGTGTCCGAACATCATAGTTGCACCCTATTGGATATGGTGCGTACCATGATGTCTCTTATCGAATTACCACTATCGTTTATGGGTTAGGCATTAGAGACAACCACATTCACTTTAAATAGGGCACCACGTATTTCCGTTGAGATGACACCGTATGAACTATGGTTTAGAGAAACCTAAGCTGTCATTTCTTAAAGGTTTGGGGCTGCGACGCTTACGTGAAAAGGTTTCAGGTTGATAAGCTCGAACCCAAAGCGGATAAAATGCATCTTCATAGGACACCCAAAACAGTTGGGTATACCTCCTAATTCAGATCCGAAAGCAATAGGGATTGTTTCTTGAATCGGGTCCTTTCTCGAGGAAAGGTTTGTCTCGAGAATTGAGTGGGAGGATGGTGGAGACTTGATGAGGTTATTGAACCGTCACTTCAACAAGTGTGTAGCAGGGCACAGGAAGTTGTTCCTGTGGCGCCTACACCAATTGAAGTAGAAGCTTATGATAGTGATCATGAAGTTTTGGATCAAGTCACTACCGTACCTCGTAGGGTCACAAGGATGCGTACTACTTCAGAGTGGTATAGTAATCCTATCTTGAAGGTCATGTTGCTAGACAACAATGAACCTACGAGCTATGGAGAAGCGATGGTGGGCCCAAATTCCGATAAATGGTTAGAAGCCATGAAATCCGAGATAGGATCCATGTATCAGAACGAAGCATGGACTTTGGTGGACTTGCCCGATGATCGGCAAGCCATTAAGATAAATGGATCTTTAAGAAGAAGACAGACGTGGACGGTAATGTCACCGTCTATGAAGCTCGACTTGTGGCGAAGAGTTTTTCACAAGTTCAAGGGAGTTGACTACGATGAGATTTTCTCATCCGTAGCGATGCTTAAGTCCGTCAGAATCATGTTAGCATTAGCTGCATTTATGAAATCTGGCAGATGGATGTCGAAACAAGTTTCCTTACCAGTCTTCACAAGGAAAGGTTGTATGTGATACAATCAGAAAGGTTTTGTCGATCCTAAGGATGCTAAAAGGTATGCTAGCTCCAGCGATCCTTCTAAGGACTGGAGTAAGCATCTCGGAGTTGGAATATGTACTTTGATAAGATGATCAAAGATTTTGGGTTTATACAAATTCATGAGAAACTTGTATTTCCAAAGAAGTGAGTGGGAGCACTATAGAATTTCTGATGAGTATATGTTATTGACATATTGTTGATCAGAAATGATGTAGAATTTCTGGAAAGCATATAGGGTTATTTGGAAAGTGTTTTTCAATGGAAAACCTGGATTAGGCTACTTGAACAATAAGCATCAAGATCTATAAGATAGATCAAAATGCTTAATAGTACTTTCAAATGAGCACGTATTTTGAGATGATCTTGAAGGTGTTCAAGATGGATCGATCGAAGGAGTTCTTGCACGAGATGTGAGGTATGAAGTTAAGACTTAAAAGCTCGACCACGACGAATAGAGAGAAAGGACGAAGGTCGTCCCTATACTTCAGACGTAGGCTCTATAGTATGCTATGTCTGTACCAAGACCGAAATGTGCCTTACCATGAGTCACTCAAGGGTACAAGAATGATCCAGAATGGATCATTGGACAGCGGTCAAAATTGTCCTTGGAGTAAATAAGGACATGTTTCTCGATTATGGAGGTGATAAAGAGTTCGGCGTAAAGGGTTACATCGATGCAAGCTTTAACACCTATCCGAGTGACTCTGAGTAGCAAACCGGATATGTATAGTGGAGCAACCATTTGGAATAGCTCCAAGTGGAGCATGGAAGCAGCATTTACAGAATGACCTAGAGATTTGCGAAGTACATACGGATCTGAAAGTTGCAGACCCGTTGACTAAAACCTCTCTCACAAGCAAAACATGATCAAACCCTAGAACTCATTGAGTCTTAATCACATGATCATGTGAACTAGTTTAATGACACTAGTAAACTCTTTGGATGTTGGTCACATGGCGATGTGACATGTGAATGTTAATCACATGACGATGTGAACTAGATTATTGACTCTAGTGCAAGTGGGAGACTGTTGGAAATATGCCCTAGAGGCAATAATAAATTAGTTATTATTATATTTCCTTGTTCATGATAATCGTTTATTATCCATGCTATAATTGTATTGATAGGAAACTCAGAGACATGTGTGGATACATAGACAACACCATGTCCCTAGTAAGCCTCTAGTTGACTAGCTCATTGATCAATAGATGGTTACGGTTTCCTGACCATGGACATTGGATGTCGTTGATAACGGGGTCACATCATTAGGAGAATGATGTGATGGACAAGACCCAATCCTAAGCCTAGCACAAAGATCGTGTAGTTCGTATGCTAAAGATTTTCTAATGTCAAGTATCTTTTCCTTAGACCATGAGATTGTGCAACTCCCGGATACCGTAGGAATGCTTTGGGTGTACCAAACGTCCACAACGAATCGGGTGGCTATAAAGGTGCACTACAGGTATCTCCGAAAGTGTCATTGGGTTGGCACGAATCGAGACTGGATTTGTCACTCCTTGTAAACAGAGAGGTATCTCTGGGCCCACTCGGTAGGACATCATCATAATGTGCACAATGTGACCAAGGGGTTGATCACGGATGATGTGTTACGAACGAGTAAAGAGACTTGCCGTAACGAGATTGAACAAGGTATCGGTATACCGACGATTGAATCTCGGGCAAGTACAATACCGCTAGACAAAGGGAATTGTATACGGGATCGATTGAGTCCTTGACATCGTGGTTCATCCGATGAGATCATCGTGGAACATGTGGGAGCCAACATGGGTATCCAGATCCCGCTGTTGGTTATTGACCAGAGAACGTCTCGGTCATGTCTACATGTCTCCCGAACCCGTAGGGTCTACACACTTAAGGTTCGGTGACGCTAGGGTTATAAAGGAAGTTTGTATGTGGTTACCGAATGTTGTTCGGAGTCTCGGATGAGATCCCGGACATCACAAGGAGTTCCGGAATGGTCCGGAGGTAAAGATTTATATATGGAAAGTTGTTGTTCGGGGTTCGGGAAAAGTTCGGGTTTTTTCGGTATTGTACCAGGAAGCTTCCAGAAGGTTTCGGAGGATTCCGGATGGGTCCGGAGGTCCGGAAATTGTTCCACCACATCCAATACAGTAGCATGGGCTGTAGTGCGGCGTCCTAGCCTTAATGGGCCGGGGGCACCAGCCCCCCCAAGGCCCATGCGCATGGCGAGGGAAAACCCTAAGGGGGGAGGGCCTCCACTTGACTTGGGAGGCACTCCTCCCCCCCCTTGGCCGCCGCTCCCTCCTCAGATTGGATCTGAGGGGGCCGGCCCCCCTCTCCCTTGCCCCTATATATATGTGGGTGTGGGAGGGCAGCCGCACCACAAGTTCTGGCGCAGCCCTGCCCCTCTCCCAAGTACTCCTCCTCTCCTGCGGTGCTTGGCGAAGCCTGCGCAGATTGCCACGCCTCCACCACCACCACCACGCTGTTGTGCTGCTGCTGGATGGAGTCTTCCTCAACCTCTCCCTCTCTCCTTGCTGGATCAAGGCATGGGAGACGTCACCGGGTTGTACGTGTGTTGAACGCGGAGGTGCCATCCGTTCGGCACTAGGATCTCCGGTGATGTGGATCACGACGAGTACGACTCCTTCAACCCCGTTCTCTTGAACACTTCCGCTTAGTGATCTACAAGGGTATGTAGATGCACTCTCCTTCCCCTCGTTGCTGGTTTCTCCATAGATAGATCTTGGTGACACGTAGGAAAATTTTGAATTTCTGCTACGTTCCCCAAAACAAGGCACGCTAACCGGGATGCATCGACAGTGGGTAAGAGTCGTCACCGAGGATGACTGCGTGAACATTGCACCTTCTCACCTTCCCCGGCTGAGAGGATCCGGCTGGATCTGTGACCAGCGGTGAGCAGAGAGAGTGTGGCCACCACTATCATGTTTAGATCTGGAGAGGACAAGCCAGTGTGAAGAGAGAAACACTAGCAAGCTAGCGCAGAGGCTCCTGCCTATATAGTGAGTAGTTTTCTTTTGTCTACCGGAGCCGTCTTGACCTCGTCAATGACTATCGAGAAGTCTTCATGCACGTGCCCCAGAGGCACAGTTGCCGTCATTTTGAACTGAAGCACCGGATTAACATATAACGCGAAAAATGCCACATGACAAGAAACCATAACCTCACTGCCCCAAGGAGACAACATGAATCCCGACGGACAAACTAGACGAGGATCAAAGCTCAAATTAAATATAAACTCGTATAAAAGGGGTCCATCGATAGATGTCCTAATTAACATAGCCGGCTTGACCTAGATGGCAGCCAAGTAGTCTTCGTGCATGTGCCCCCAATGACCAGCGCCTTGGAGGAACTCAGTTGTCGTGGTTTAACCCTCGTAGTGATCCAAAGCACATGATACCTAATATTGCGAGATGACAAGAAACCTTTTTTTAGATTTCTCATCAGAACTACAGCCCTGTACAATACAGCCTGCACGATATGTAGACGATAGCCAATCCAGCCGTGTCTACTGGAGTCTGGTCACATGCAAGCATGAACTGATCTTCCGTGTCATGCAGGGATCGTCCAGGCACCGACGACTATACAACACTGCTCCAGTACTATCGCTCGTCTCTCTCTTCTATTAACTCACCCGACTTGCGGGGCCGAGGAGTGTGCCTATGGTTGGTTCTCAATTGCGGTCCCACATGTGTGTGCAAACACAATATGATGCGTGTTCCATTCGGAGAGCGGCGTGCCTGACCGACCGACCATCTGGGGTGCGACGCGAACGCGACGGGCGTGTTGTATACTCCGTACATGTGTACTGTTGTTATCTTGAGGCTTTACTCCATGGCGCAATCCATGGATACAAAATTATACTATACTATTTAAAAGTCAAGGGCGGGGCTTTTCTCGCGTGGTAGGCGGGGCAGCCACCTAGTCGGTTTGACAGAGACGCAAGAAGATGAGGAAGTAGGTTGCTGCAAACGTAGGGCTGTGTGATTTGACAGCGAGTTACTGCTAGATAGGTGGGGCCCCGTGATTTGACTTGCCATTATCATTTTAATTGCGGCGCTACGACCGGCGTGAGTCTCCCGATTCATGACCACCTCCATCGTATACAGGTTCCTCTCCCAATGATCCACCATGTAGAGCATGGTTAGTATAGCCAGCTGCCGCTGCTGCATGAGTATATAAACATGCCATGTTATCAGAATTTAGTAGTATTATTTATTAGTCATACAACAGGGTTGGCTATAAGGTTTTTCTCACTTTCTCTCTATCTCTCTCCTTGTATTAAATGTTTTTGTGTAGGAGCATGTGTAGAGGCTGGCTCTTGCATGATAGCCCACTCCTCCACTTTTTCCTTGCCTCTCTCCTCCACATATGCAAAAATGCCATGTAAGCGGTGTCGGTGTCAAAACCGGCGGATCTCGGGTAGGGGGTCCCGAACTGTGCGTCTAGGCGGATGGTAACAGGAGACAAGGGACACGATGTTTTTACCCAGGTTCGGGCCCTCTCGATGGAGGTAAAACCCTACTCCTGCTTGATTGATATTGATGATATGGGTAGTACAAGAAGCTAGCCTATGGTATGATTGTTGTAATGGTTGTTGTGTCCTACGGACTAAAACCCTCCGGTTTATATAGACACCGGAGAGGGCTAGGGTTACACAGAGTCGGTTACAATGGTAGGAGATCTACATATCCGTATCGCCAAGCTTGCCTTCCACGCCAAGGAAAGTCCCATCCGGACACGGGACGAAGTCTTCAATCTTGTATCTTCATAGTCTTGGAGTCCGGCGGACGATGATAGTCCGCTGTCCGGACACCCCTAGTCCAGACTCCTCGGTAGCCCCCTCAACCTAGCTTCAATGATGATGAGTCCGTGCATAAAATGTTCGGCATTGCAAGGCGGGTTCCTCCTCCGAATAATCCATAGAAGATTGTGAACACCGGATAGTGTCCGCTCGCAAAATAATTTCCACATTCCAACAGAGAGAGAATATCATGTACACAGGTTCGATCTGGCGGCGTATCTTGTAGCGTGACGCCACGCCACTACCAAGCCTTTACTTGAATCGTTTTTATTATACCACCTCGGTAGCGTTTAGCGGCGCGTTTCTTGGCACGTCTTGTCGAGCGAGATCGTGTTCCCCTTATCCCGGATTCTCATCAATACGGACGTGGGTAACCCAACCGCGCCATTGATGGTGGCGCTTGGGAGATAAGCGAGTTCTACTAGGCCGGTGGGGACGCATAGCCTTCGTCCGCCTATATATAAGGGGATAAGGATCCACCTTTTCACCTATGCCTTCTTCCTCCTTTGCTTATCCATCTCCGCGCACTCTCGAGCTCCAGCGCCCAAGTCCGTGCATCTCGCCTCGACCTTCTCCAACCATGTCCGGAGTGGGAGGCAAATGGCTGGCCTCCACCGTTAAGGAGGAGCACATTGAAAAGCTGCGCAGCGCCGGATACCTCTCCGGCGACATCGCGCACCGGCTGCCCTACAAGGGGCAGCTCATCCCCACCCCCAGGCCCCATGAGAGGGTCGTTTTCCTTCCCCACTTCCTCCACGGACTGGGCTTTCCACTTCACCCTTTTGTCCGGGGGCTCATGTTCTACTACGGCCTAGATTTCCATGATCCGCGCCAACTTCATCCTCAACATCTCGGCGTTTATCGTGGTATGCGAGGCCTTCCTCAAGATTCAGCCCCACTTCGACTTGTGGCTCAAGACCATCAATGTCAAGCGAAGGTAGTGAAGGGCACTCAAGCGGAGTCGGAGGCGCCATGTTGGGCAAGATGCCCAACGCCCTCTGATTCGAAGGGGCCTTTGTGGAGTCCGTCAAGGGGTGGCAATCGGGTGGTTCTACATCACCGAGCCGTGCGACCCTACGTGGGCGGCGGCCCCCGAGTTCAGATCTGGTATCCTTCGTAGCTCACCTCCTGGAAAGAGAAGGGCTTGCTATGGGGTAGTTCGGAGGAGCTGACAGGACTCAAGCTCAGTATCCGAAGCTAGTTAACAAGAAGCTCGGGCTTGTCAATGTGGTCCAAGTCATGCTCATCCGCCGGATTCTCCCCGCCAACAACGGAATTTAAATTGTGGGAGTTCAATCCGCACAAAGACTGTGCATTGAGCAGGCTCTTGACACTGACGTCTGAAAGCGCGTGGAAGTCTGTTCAAGGCGCCAAAGCTCCGCATCCGCTCATGAAGACCGCGGATTTCGCTCATGCGACCAACCGGCGAGGTAAGTGATTCTACCCTTTACGGGACACTTATTTTCAATAGTTTGACCCTATGCGGGTTTCAGGTCTTCCTTTTCCTTTGACAGATCGGATGAAGAAGGCCAAGCAGATCATCTGCCTGGCTCCCATGCCGAAAACCCGAGAGACGCCTGCCTAGCGGGTTGCTAGTTCCGGCACCGCATGTGGTGCCGGAGAAGAAGGCCAAGAAGGAGGCCACGGGTACTCAAAAGAGTTCCCGTTTTCAGGTGTCTGACGACTCCGAGGCGGACTCCTTCCCCGAAGGCGAGGAGGAGGAAGAAGACTCTCTCCTAGAGGAAGGAGAGAGGAAGAGGAAGGCTTCCCCGACACGGGAGGCCGAGGGGTCCAAGAGGGGAAGAACTATTCCCCCGGACAGCTCCGCCAACGCCAACGTTGGCGAAGAAGAGTGGCCCTCGAGGGCCAGGCCTCCGGCGAGATCGTAAGTATCCTGATTCTGAATGATCTGTAATTTCTTTTGTGTCACATAGTGTCCCTCTAATGCCGCATACTGCCTACAGTCCGACCGACGATGATCTCCCCGCTTCGTCGAGCGGGTCGTTGGCTCCGTCGGATGTGGATTCCATCCCAACTGCCTCCACCCCTCGCGCCGCTGAGGACGCCGAGGTGGGATCCCAGGAAGGGACCTATCAGGAGGAGGCTCCGGAGGCGCCGCAAGGCAGCCTCCCGGACTTTGCGCCGGACTCCACGCCGGAACCCGCAGTGGTTCCGGAGTCCGGCAGGCGGCCCCTTCGCAAGAAGGGCAAGACCGTGACGCCAGCGGCCCCCGTCCAACTGGAGGCGCCGGACAACTTGTTGGAGGCGCTCAAAGGCGCTTCCATCGAGGAAGAACACCGCACTATCATGAGTGCGGTGATTCAGAAGGTTCAGCTCGCCAATAGCGGGCTGACCGAAGCCTGCAGCAGCCTTCTAACAGGCTTTGAGGTAAGAAATTTAAAAATATGTAATGTAATACCGCATAGATAGTACCCCCTGATGCTCGGTTTGGTGTTCGGAAAGAAAAGCCGGACTGAGGATCTATAAAGATATACGCAGGGTTGCTAAAAATTATGTCAATAAGGGTTTGTAGGCTGCGCTGCTGACCTCTGCCGCACTGACTGCGGAGGTCGGTGCATTGAAGCAAGATCTCAAGCGGTCCGAGCAAGAGCTCGGCCGTGCCAAGAAGTAGCTCGAGGACAAAGAAGGTGAGTAACACCACTTTGAATATTTACCTTACAGAAAAGGATTTCGGTTGCAATAAAAATAACAAGGATAACATGGGTACTGCAGGGCCACTTAACGAGGTGGCGGCCACGAAGGAGGCCATGTCATGACAACGCAATAATCCGCGAACGAGCGGAGCGAGAGAAGCAGAGGCGCGGTGGCGGAAGTGCGGCAAGAGCTCCGTGCTCTCATGGAAAAGCATGAGAGTTTGGAGCGCGACTCAAAGACTCGAGAGTCCGAGCTTGCCTCGGCTCTCGAAAGTGCCAAAGCCGCCAAGGCCGAGGGCCATAAGGCCCTTCAGGAGATTGAGGTGGTGAAGAAAATAGCGGCGGGTAAGGCATTTTTCATGCAAAGCAAGCATGTTAATGTAAACTACCTGACACTTACGCGAATTCGGAGCTCTCCAGGGGCATTTGCAGATCTGCCTCGCAGTGTGTCCGATGCCGCCGCATTCTACCGAGCCGAGGAGGGGAGCTCAACGGAGAAGGTCTTCTGGTCTCATTACGCTGAGACCGGCCATCCGGTGCCCCCTAGCGACCAGCTGAAGCAGTTGGTCAAGCTCCACAAGGTAGCCGAGCAGGCCATGAAGGGCCTCATAGTCCGACTGTGGCCTGGAGGGGCCATGCCTGGGAGCTACTTCGGCCTCGTGCGGCGGCTGGTGGATGCGTGCCCCTGGGTGGAGGTCATCAAGTGTTCCGCCTGTATTGAAGGTGCTCGTCGGGCCCTTGCCCACGCAAAGGTGCATTGGGGCAGGCTGGATGCGGAGAGGCTTATCACTGACGTGCCGCCAGCGGGCAAGGAGTACTGTACGCCCGAGATGTACTATAAGACTGTCCTCAAGGGTGCCCACAAGATTGCGGATGAGTGCCCCAGAGATGTAATTATTGAGTAGACTCGCTATGTATTATCCTGTGCGCTGAAAACTTTGTTCATATGCACTAAGCAACACTTGTTTGATTTAAAATATTACCTTCTGTGCGGCCGTTTATAAAATCTAAGAGATGGCAAGTCGTCGGCTTCAGCCCCCAAGCCACGAGTGCTGGGGTGTTCGGGATAAACTTGAGCACTCTTGTTCCCATTTTTGGGTCCATCTAGGGAGGCGCTCAACAGAACGAACAAGGCAACCGGACTTATAATGCTTGAACACTCTCACTTAGCCATAGAATTCTATAATTTTAAATTTCGACGAAGCCCCTAGTATTCGGAAGACCGAGTTCGGGGCGCTACCCACGCCTTGGCCGGACATTATCCGGTTCTTCGCTTGAAGCGGCACAAGTCTTTAAGGACTCGAAAAGACCTCTCGAACAGCGAGCACTCTCTCGCCTTATCATGACTATCAGTTTTAGCTTTCTCCACTGAGGCGCTCGCCCAGCTCAACCGGGGCGCAATCGCAGTGGTTCTCCCAGTGCCACCTTAGCCGACAGAACGGAATGTAAGGTACCAAAACGTGGGAGCCGGGCAAACCCAACTATTGACCCAAGACATGATTCGGAGCCGATTCATATAATGCTATAAGTTCGGTTTGCCGCACTTGTGAAAGTGTTCGGACTTATCACACCATAATGCGGGGAACATAAGCCCCTGGTGTATTCGGCCGTACCAAAATATACGGGTGCAACATGTCATTAGTGAACATATATGTAAAGTAATGCAATTACAGGCAAAAAGTGCTGCATTATTTATTCAAGGAATTCTGCTATGAGTGCGGAATGATACAAATAGTCACGGTAAGCAAGGGATTGGACTAATTAAACATGTCCCCCTCGAGGGGTGGGCTGCGGACTGGTGTATATAATCAAATTTAATGCTCGTAATGGAGACCACCTGAGTGTTTGTCGCAGCCTTTTTCCCTCCCTGGCTGTTGCATCGTGAGTTCGGCGGGTTCGCCGCCGGACAGGGCCTCTGGTGAACGGAGTCCTTTGTATACAAAGAAGGAAAATAAAAAAATAAAAAAGAGCGACACACTTGTGAGCCCCTGGTGTGGTCGAGCCGCACTCTGGGTCTGGTGTGGTCGTGCCCCTCCCCTAGGCCCATGGTATCTCCAGAGCGTAATGATGTACGCGGAGGGTTGGTCTTGCAATCATGCGAGGGCTAGGGTTGGGGCCGCATTGCTAAGTGTGCTCAGAACGTGCCAGGTGGTCTTGGTTGATGTTGCTCGGCGCGTTTGGCGTGTCCGCCGCTTAACGGCGGACTCGAAATTGCCTTAGAAGGCTGCTCTCTACTTCGCCGAGAGCATTGTATGTTCCTCCGCTCGGAGGAGCGTTCCGTATTTCCGTTGACCGTGATGACTCGACGAGGGCCTGGCATCTTGAACTTGAGGTATGCGTAATGAGGCACCGCATTGAACTTTGCAAACGCGGTTCGTCCGAGCAGAGCGTGATAGCCGCTGCGGAACAGGACTATGTCGAAGATTAACTCCTCGCTCCGGAAATTATCCGGAGATCCGAAGACCACTTCCAGTGTGACTGAGCCTGCACAATTGGCCTCAACACCTGGTATGACGCCTTTGAAGGTCGTCTTTGTAGGTTTAATCCTTGAGGGGTCTATGCCCATCTTGCGACCGTATCCTCGATAAAGCGGTTCAGCACTGCCGCCGTCCATCAGGACTCTCGTGAGGTGAAATCCATCGACGATTGGGTCTAAAACCAATGCAGCGAATCCGCCATGGCGGATACTGGTCGGATGGTCTCTTCGATCGAAAGTGATCGGGCAAGAGGATTATGGATTGAACTTAGGGGCGACTGGCTCCATCGCATATACGTCCCTTAGTGCGCGCTTCCGCTCCCTCTTGGGTATATGGGTTGCGTATATCATGTTTACCGTCCGCACTTGTGGGGGGAAACCCTTCTGTCCTCTACTATTCGGCGGTCGGGTCTCTTCCTCGTCGTCGCTATGCAGCCCCTTGTCGTTGTTTTCGGCAATTAACTTGCCTGCCTGCTTAAATACCCAACAATCTCTGTTGGTGTGGTTAGCTGGCTTTTGAAGTGCCATGTATCCGCATGAGCGGTCGAGTATTCAGTCCAAATTGGACGGACCCGGAGTGGTTCTTTTGAATGGCTTCTTCCGCTGACCAGGTTTAGAGCCTCGGAATCCGGCGTTGACTGCCGTATCCTCATCATTGTCGCCGTTAACGCGGCGTTTGTTTGCTTCGACGCGACCTGCCGTTATGGTCCTTAGTATCTGGACTACCAGTATTTTTACTGAGGTCGTTGCTGCGAGCTATCCAGCTATCCTCTCTCGCACACAAGCGGGTCATTAATGATGTGAGGGCTGCCATGGATTTCGGCTTTTCCTGTCCTAGGTGCCGGGCTAGCCATTCGTCGCGGATGTTATGTTTGAAGGCTGCGAGGGCCTCTACGTCCGGACAGTCGACGATTTGATTTTTCTTTGTTAAGAACCATGTCCAAAATTGTCTGGCCGATTCGTCTGGCTGCTGAATTATGTGGCTTAGGTCATCGGCATCTGGTGGTCGCACATATGTGCCCTGGAAGTTGTCGAGGAATGTGGCTTCCAGGTCCTCCCAACACCCAATTGACTCTGCGGGCAAGTTGTTAAGCCAATGCCGGGCTGATCCTTTAAGCTTGAGTGGGAGATACTTGATGGCGTGGAGATCGTCGCCGCGGGCCATATGGCTGTGAAGGAGATAATCTTCGATCCAAACCGCGGGGTCTGTCGTGCCATCGTAAGATTCAATGTTTACGGGTTTAAACCCTTCAGGGATTTGATGATCCATTACTTCGCCTCAGGAAGCATAGTGGGTGTCTTGGCGCTCAGAGCAATATCACGACGTAGCTCAAGGAGCGTTATGCTGCTGTGTTCCGCCCGGCGGAGTATTTGTTTCCGCACGACGATATTCGTCGTGGGTCGGGGTAGGCCCACGTGATCCATAGATAGACCTGGATTGTCTTGCCTTGTCCTCTAATATATCCCGCAAGTCCGCGCGTTCCCCGTGGGCTTCGTGACTTTTCAATGATGCCGGGTGCGGTCTTGATGGAGGGCTCGATGCCTTCTGTCGCGACCACGGGTGGTCGGTCACCAGTACAGCGCTAGTGATGAAGGTATGTATGCTTCCTCCTCTAATCGGGGAGCAACTTGCGTTTTGGGTAGCTCTTGGAGGGCGTTCGAGTTCGACTCTTGACGCGAGGACCTCGGTCCATCGGTCACCCCGAGGTCTTGATCAGCTTGAAGTCTGCTGCTGCTTTTTCTTTAGGCTATTTGTGGGCCATTAGCCCGCGCTTGAAACACTCTTGTTCGACGGGATCCTCAGGCACGACGAATTCATCGTCGTCGAGGCTTGCCTCGTCTCTGGAGGGAGGTATGTAATTATCATCCTCGACCTCTTCGTCTGCCGCTCTCTCGTGAGGGCTTGCTTCTGCATCCTCCTGTGCTGAATCTTGCAGGATGGGATTGTCTTCGGCACTTTCTGTGGTGTTATTATCTCCTGTGCCAGAATCTCCATTCTTTCTGTGGCGGGATTTAGAGCGGCGCCGCTGACATCGGCGCTTGGGCTGTTTCTTTAAGGAATCTGCCTCCGCTGCTTCTTCTCCGTCCCCATCCTTTGGGGTGTCCACCATGTATATGTCGTATGACGAGGTGGTCTTCTAATGCCCTGTGGGCGCTGGTTCTTGATCGTCTCCGGCATCGTCGTCCATACCGTCGATGTCGTCGGAGTCGTAGTCTAGCATGTCGGTTAGGTCGTTGACAGTGGCTACAAAGTGGGTGGTGGGTGGGTCTTGAATTTCTTCGTCGTCCGCGTCCCAACAATCCTGGCCGTAATCCGGCCAGGGCTCTCTGGATAGCGAGAGATGCTTTAGTGAATTTAGGATGTCGCCAAAGGGTGAGTGCTGAAAGATGTCCACGGCGGTGAACTCCATGATCGGCGCCCAATCGGATTCGATTGGCAGGTGTCGGTGTCAAAACCGGCGGATCTCGGGTAGGGGGTCCCGAACAGTGCGTCTAGGCGGATGGTAACAAGAGACGAGGGACACAATGTTTTTACCCAGGTTCAGACCCTCTCGATGGAGGTAAAACCCTACGTCCTGCTTGATTAATATTGATTATATGGGTAGTACAAGAGTAGATCTACCACGAGATCAAGGAGGCTAAACCCTAGAAGCTAGCCTATGGTATGATTGTTGAGATGTATGTTGTCCTCACGGACTAAAGCCCTCCGGTTTATATAGACACCGGAGGAGGCTAGGGTTACACAGAGTCGGTTACAATGGTAGGAGATCTACATATCCGTATCGCCAAGCTTGCCTTCCACGCCAAGGAAAGTACCATCCGGACACGAGCCGGAGTCTTCAATCTTGTATCTTCGTAGTCTTGGAGTCCGGCGGATATTGATAGTCCGGCTATCCGGACACCCCCTAGTCCAGGACTCACTCAGTAGCCCCTGAACCAGTCTTCAATGATGATAAGTCCGGCGCGCATAATGTTCGGCATTGCAAGGCGGGTTCCTCCCTCGAATAATCCAGAGAAGATTATGAACACCAGGATAGTGTCCGGCTCTGCAAAATAAATTTCACATTCCACCGTAGAGAGAATAAAATGCACACTTAACTCAATCTGCTGACGTATTATGCGGCGTGACACCACACCGCAACCAAGCCTTTGTTTGAATCGTTTTTTACTATACCACCTCAAACGCTTAGCGGCGGTTTCAGCAACACGCCTTGTCGAGCGCAGAGATCGTGTTCCCCTTATTCCGGATTCTCATCAATACGTGCGTGGGTAACCCAACCGCGCCATTGATGGTGGCGCTTGGGAGATAAGCGAGTTTTACCAGGCCGGTGGGGGACGCATCATTTTGTTCGCCTATATATGAGGGATAAGGGTTCACCTTCTCACCTACGCCTTCTTCCTCCTTTGCTTATCCATCCCCGCGAACTCAAGCTCCAACGCCCGAGCTCGCGCATCTCGCCTCGACCTTCTTCGAATATGTCCGGAGCGGGAGGTAAATGGTTGGCCTCCACCGCTAAGGAGGAGGACATCACTAAGCTGCGCAGCCGGATACCTTCCGGCGATATCACAGATCGGCTGCCTGACGAGGGGCAGCTCGTCCAGAGCCTCATGAGAGGGTCGCCTTCCTCCCCACTTCCTCCGCGGATTGGGCTTTCCGCTCCATCCATTTGTCCGGGGCTCATGTTTTACTACAGCCTGATTTCCACGATCTGGCGCCGAACTTCATCCTCAACATCTCGGCGTTTATCGTCGTGTGCGAGGCCTTCCTCTGCATCCAGCCCCACTTCGGCCTGTGGCTCAAGACCTTCAATGTCAAGCCGAAGGTTGTGAAGGGCACGCAAGCGGAATGCGGCGGCGCCATGTTAGGAAAATTGCCCAACGCCCCTTGGCTAGAAGGGACCTTCGTGGACTCCGTCAAGGGGTGGCAATCGGGGTGGTTCGATATCATCGAGCCGCGCAAGCCCACATGGGCGGCGGCCCCCGAGTTCAGATCTGGTATCCCCACGCGGCTCACCTCCTGGAAAGAGAAGGGCTTGCAGTGGGGCAATCCGGTGGAGGTGACGGGACTCCGAGCCTGCATCAAGAAGATGGTGAGCAATAAGCTCAGGCTTGTCGACGTGGTCCAGGTCATGCTCATCCGGCGGATTCTCCCATGCCAAGAACGGGCATTCTATTGTGGGAGTTCAATCCGGAACAGCACCAGGTGCTAAGCGGGCTCTTCGATACAACTTACGAAGGCGCCTGGAGGGTGCTGTTCAAGGGCGCTGAAGCCCCCGCATCCGCGACCGAAGACCGCGGATTCAGCTCGCAGTCTCCGACTGACAAGGTAAGTGATTCAACCCCATTACAGGACACTTGTGGTAATTAGATTGACTCTAGTGAGGTTTTAATCTGCCTCTTCCTTTGACAGGAATGGATGGAGAAGGCCAAGCTGCTCATCAGCCCGGCTCCCATGCCAGAAGACCCAGTGGACGCCCGCTTAGCGGGGCTGCAGGTTCCGGCAGCACACGTGGTGCCGGAGAAGAAGGCCAAGAAGGTGTCCGCGGAGACTCGAAAGAGTTCCCGCAATCAGGCGTCTGACAACGACGAGGACTCCTCCCCTGAAGACGAGGAGGAGGAGTATTCTCTCCCGGAGGAGGGAGAGAAGAAGAGGAAGGCTTCCCCAATCGGGGAGGCCGAAGGGTCCAAGAGGGGGAGAACTATCCCCCCGGACAGTTGCCAACATCAGCGTTGGCGAGGATGAGTGGCCCCCGAGGGCCAAGCGTCCGGCGAGATCGTAAGTATCCGGATCCTGGACATGTAATTTCTTTTATGTCGCGTAGTATTCTTCTAACGCCGCATTATGTCCGTAGTCCGGCCAAGGATGATCTCCCCGACTCATCGAGCGGGTCACTGGCCTCTTCGGATGTGAATTCCATCCCGACTGCCTCTACCCCACGCGCTGACGAGGACGCCGAGGTGGGATCCCAAAGAGGGACCCATCAGGAGGAGGCTCCGGAGGCGCCATCAGGCGACATCCCGGACTTCGTGCCGGACTCTACATCGGAACCCGCAGTGGTTCCAGAGTCCGGCAAGCGGCCCCTTCGAAAGAAGGGTAGGACCGTGACACCGGCGGCCTCCGTCTAACCGGAGGCGCCGGATAACCTGTTGGAGGCGCTTAAAGGCGCTTCCATCGAGGAAGAACACCACACTATCATGAGTGTGGTGATTGAGAAGGTTCAGCTCGCCAAGGGCGGGCTGACCAAAGCCTGCAGTAGCCTTCTAACAGGCTTTGAGGTAAGAATTTAAATTTATATAATGTAATACCGCATAGACAGTAGCCCCTGATGCTTAGTTCGGTGTTCGGCAAGAAAAGCCGGACTAAGGATCTAACAATATGTACGCAGGGTTGCTTAAAATATGTCAATATGGGTTTGCAGGCTGCACTGCTGACCTCTGTCGCACTAACGGCGGAGGTCGACGTGCTGAAGAAGGACCTCGAGCAGTCCGAGCAAGAGCTCGACCATGCGAAGAAGCAGCTCGAGAAGAAAGAAAGTGAGTAACACCTCTTTGAATAAGTACCTTACAGAAAAGGATTTTGGTTGCAAACAAAATTAACAAGGATAATATGTGTATTGCAGGGGCCACTAACGAGGTGGCAGCCCTGAAGGATGTCGTGTCCGCGGCCGAACGCAATGCGGCCACGGAGCGGGCTGAGCGAGAAAAGCAAGAGGCACTGGTGGCGGAAGTTCGGCAATAGCTCCAAGCTCTCATGGAAAAGCATGAGAGTTTGGAGCGTGACTCCAAGACTCGAGAGTCCGAGCTTGCCTCGCCTCGAAAGTGCCAAGTCCGCCAAGGCCGAGGCCCGTAAGGCCCTTCGTGAAGTTGAGGACATAAAGAAGATAGCGGCGGTAAGGCATTTTTCATGCAAAGCGGTGCATGTTAATGTGAACTACCCGACACTTACTCGAATTCGAGCTCTCGAGGCGTTTGCAGATCTGCCAGCGTAGTGCGTCGATGCCGCCAGATTCTATCATGGCGAGGAGGGAGCTCTACGGAGAAGGTCTTCGTCTCAAGACGCTGAGGCCGCCATCCGGTGCCCCAAGCGACCAAATGAAGCAAATGGTCGAACTCCACAAGGTAGCTGAGGAGGCCATGAAGGGCCTCATAGTCCGGCTGTGGCCTGGACAGGCCATGCCTGGTAGCTACTTTGGCCTAGTGCGGCGGCTGGTGGATGCGTGCCCAAGGCTAGATGTAGTCAAGCGCTCCGCCTGCATTGAAGGTGCTCGTCGTGCCCTTTCCCGCATAAAGGTGCAATGGGGCAAATTGGATGCGGAGAAGCTTCTCACGGACCCACCGCCGCCGGGCAAGGAGTATCGCACGCCGGAGAAGTATTATAAGATTGTCCTGAGGGAGCCTACGATATTGCGTATGAGTGCTCCCGAGATGTAATTTTGAGTGAACTCGCCAGATATTTATCCTGTCGGCGCTGAAAACTTCGTTCATATGCGCCATGAGCAACACTTGTTTAATTTAAAATATTACCTTCTGTTCGCCGTTTATAAAATCTGAGAGATGGCAAGTCGTTGGCTTCAACCCCCAAGCCGCGAAAGTGCCGGGTGTTCGATAAACATGAGCACTCTTGTTCCCATTGTTGGGTCCATCGAGGAGGCGCCAACTCAAGGAACGAGGCAACCGGACTTATAATGCTTGAACACTCTCACTTAGCCATAGAATTCTATAATTTTAATTTTGGTGAAGCCCTCGGTATTCGAAGACCGAATCCGGGCGCTATCCACGCCTTCTTCTGACATCGTCCGAACTTCGCCAAGCAGCGTGAGTCTTTATGACCCAAAAACCTCTCGAACAGCGACCAGTCTCTCGCCTTATCATGCTAGTCGTTTTAGCTTTCCATCGAGGCGTTAACCCGCTCAACCGGGCGCAATCGCAGTGGTTCTCCCAGTGCTACCTTAGCCGACGGAACGTAAACGTAAGGCACCAAAACATGGGAGCCGGCAAACCCAACTATTGACCCAAGACATGATTCAGAGCCGATTCATATAATGCTATAAGTTCGGTGCCGACTTGTGAAAGTGTTCGGACTTAATCACACCATAATGTGGGGAATGAAGCCTCGGCGATTCGGCCGCACTCAAAATATACGGGTGCAAGATGTCATATAATGAACATATATAAAAGATAACGCAATTGCAATAAAAAGGTGCTGCATTATTTATAAAAGAAAGTCTGATAGTAGATCGGATTGATACGAATAGTGCGGTAAGCAAGGGATTTGGATTAAATAAACGTGTCCCCCTCCAGGGATGAGCTGCAGACTTGGTGTATATAATCGAATTTAATGCTCGTAATTGAGACCACCAATGTTCGCCGCGCCTTCTTTAGTCCCCGATCGTTGTATCATGAGTTCGGCAGTTCGCCACCGGACAGGCTTCGTTGATAGAGTCCTGTACATAAAAGAAGAAGAAAAAATAAAAGGAAGGGAGGCGACTTGTGAGCCCCTCGTGTGGTCGAGCCGCACTGGGTCCATTGTGATCGTGCCCTTTCCTGCACCCATGGTATCTCCAAAGCGTAATGATGTACGCGGAGTGTTATTCTTGCGATTATGCGCGGGTGAGGGTTAGGGCCGCATTGCTACGCATGCTCTGATCGCGCCAGGTGGTCTTGGTTGGTGTTGCTCCGGGCGCGCTTTGTCAGATCCGCTTTTTAACCGCCGGACTCGAGAATCGCCTCGAGAAGGCTGCTCAGATACGCCGCCAGAGAGCCGCCAGATGTTCCTCCGCTCGAGGAGCGCTCCATATTTCCATTGACCGTGATGACTCCACGAGGGCCGGGCATCTTGAGCTTTAGGTATGCATAATGCGGCACCGCGCTGAATTTTGCAAACGCGTTCGTCCGAAAGCAGAGCGTGCTAGCCATCGCGAACGGGACTATGTCGAAGATTAACTCTTCGCTTCGAAATTATCCGGGATCCAAGACCACTTCGGTGCAGGACCGAGCACAGTAGAGTTGGCTTCCACTCGGGATGACACCTTTAAAGGTTGTCTTTGTAGGTTTAATCCTTGATGGGTCTATGCCCATTTTGCGCGACCGTATCCCGATAAAGCAGTTCAGGCTGCTACCGCCGTCCATCAGACTCTCGTGAGGTGGAACCCATCGACGATTGGGTCTAAAACCACGCGCGAATCCGCCATGGCGTATGCTGGTCGGATGGTCTCTTCGATCGAAAGTGATCGGGCAAGAGGACCATGGGTTGAACTTTGGGGCGACCGCTCCATCGCATAGACGCCCCATAGTGCGCTTTCTCTCCTCTTGGGTATATGGGTCGTATATCATATTCACCGTCCGCACTTGTGGGGGGAAACCCTTCTGTCCTCTATTGTTCGGCGGTCGGGTCTCTTCCTCGTCGTCGCTATTTAGCCCCTTGTCATTGTTTTTGGCAATTAACTTGCCAGCCTGCTTGAACACCCAACAATCTCTATTGGTGTGATTAGCTGGCTTTTCAGAGGTGCCATGTATCTGGCATAAGTGGTCGAGTATTCGGTCCAGATTGGACGGACCCGGAGTGGTTCTTTTAAATGGCTTCTTCCGCTGACCGGGTTTAGAGCCTCGGAATTCGGCATTGACTGCCGTATCCTCCTTATCGTCGCCATTAATGCGAGGCTTGTTTTTGTTTCGACGTGACCTGCCGTTGTTGTCCTTAGTATCCGGACTGCCAGAATTTTTACGGAGATTGTTACTGCGGGCTAGCCAGCTGTCCTCTCCCGCGCAAAAGCTGGTCATTAACAATGTGAGGGCTGCCATGGATTTCGGCTTTTCCTGCCCTAGGTGTCGGGCTAGCCATTCGTCCCGGATGTTATGTTTGAAGGCTGCAAGGGCTTCGGCATCTGACAATCGACGATTTGATTTTTCTTCGTCAAGAACCATGTCCAGAATTGTCTGGCCGATTCATCTGGCTGCTGAATGATGTGGCTTAGGTCATCGGTGTCTGGTGGTCGCACATATGTGCCTTGGAAGTTATCAAGGAATGCGGCCTCCAGATCCTCCCAACACCCAATTGACTCTGCGGGCAGGCTGTTAAGCCAGTGCCGAGCTGGTCCTTTAAGCTTGAGTGGGAGGTATTTGATGGCGTGGAGATCGTCGCCGCGGGCCATATGGATGTGGAGAAGATAGTCTTCGATCCACACCGCGGGGTCTTTTGTGCCGTCGTAAGATTCGATGTTTACGGGTTTAAACCCTCATGGGATCTGATGATCCATTACTTCGTCGGTGAAGCATAACGGGTGTGTGGCGCCCCTGTATTGAGCGATATCGCAACGCAGCTCGAGAGAGTGTTGTCTGCTGTGTTCGGCCCGGCCGGGGTTATTGTATCTGGCACGACGGTGTTCGTCGTGGGTCGTGGGGCGCCCACGTGATCCGTAGATGGATCTGGATTGCCTTGCTTTGTCCACCAATATGTCTCGCAAGTCCGGCGCGTTCCCTCTTGGCTTCAGACTTTTGGAGCGATGCCGGGTACGCCTTGGCTGGGGCCCGATGCCTCTCCGCCACGCACCACGGGTGGT
Source organism: Aegilops speltoides (assembly GCA_021437245.1). Lineage (NCBI taxonomy): Eukaryota > Viridiplantae > Streptophyta > Magnoliopsida > Poales > Poaceae > Aegilops > Aegilops speltoides. The sequence continues at coordinate 126,962,231 of CM038144.1, forward strand.
CGGTCACCATATCGTCGCTTGGTGATGGAGGTACGTATGCTTCCTCCTCTAATCGGGGAGCAGTTTGCGCCTTGGGTAACTTTTGAGGGATGTTCGAGTTTATACTCTTGACGCGAGGACCTCGGTCCATCGATCGCCAACAGTCCCGATCAGCTTGAAGCTGCTGCTGCTTTTTCTTTAGGCTGTTTGTCGTGGCGATAAGCCCGCGCTTGAAGCGCTCTTGTTCGACGGATCCTCGTAAGACAAATTCATCATCGCTGAGGCTTGCTTCGCCTTCGGAGGGAGGCATATAGTTATCATCCTCAACCCCTTCGCCGCCGCCTCTCGTGGGGGCTTGCTTCGCATCCTCCCGCGCCGAGTCTTGCCGGAGGGGATTGTCTTTAGCGCTCGAGTGTTATTGTCTCCTGTGCGGAATCTCCGTTCTTGCTGTGGCGGATTTAGAGCGGCGCCACGACGCCGCGTTTGGGCTGCTTCTTCGCCATCCCTTCTTTTGGGGTATCCACCATGTATACGCTATATGACGAGGTGGCCTTCCAGCGCCTCGTAGGCATCTGGTTCTGCTCGCTCCGGCATCGCCGTCCATAGCGCTGATGTCGCCGAGTCGAAGTCTAGCATGTCGGTTAAATCTCGGCGGTGGCTACAAAGTGGGTGGTGGGTGGGCTCAATTTCTTCGTCGTCCGTAGCCCAACCATCCCGCCATAGTCCGCCAGACTCTCCGATAGCGAGAGATGCTTTAGTGAATTCAGGATATCGCCAAAAGGCGAGTGTTGGAAGATGTCCGCGCGGTGAATTTATAACCGCGCCTAACTGGATCGATTGGTATGGGCGCGGGAGGTTCGAGTCCGCAAGGAGTCCGCGCCGATCACGAAGTTTCGCATGGGACAAGATTGGTGTTCGCCCATCGCCGTGGATGTTGAAGCCCCTGTGGCGGCGTCTATCCACCGCCTCGATCTGGGCGATCGGCTCGGACTAATGGCGAAGCTGATCCGTGTCGTTACCAAGGCACTTTGCTCGCGCAGAGCTAGATCATGCCCATCGTAATGCAGGCGGCGCGCTGTCAGGCTCGAGTCCGTCAAGATCAAGTCTCCGCGACATCACCGTGAAGTTTAAGCTTCCAAATCGACTGACGCCAGGGCGAAGCTTCGATCTGCTCCAGATGGCCAAGAGAATTGCCCGCAGCAAAGCCGCCGAATCGAAGATCTGTCCGTGAGAAAAGTCTCACCGACAGCGTTGTTGGTTGAAGATGCCATCAAGCCTATCGGTGACGACACGAGGAACTCTCAATGAAAGCACCAATGTCGGTGTCAAAACCGGCGGATCTCGGTAGGGGGTCCCAACAAAGGCGTCTAGGCGGATGGTAACAAGAGACGAGGGACACAATGTTTTTACCTGTGTTCGGGCCCTCTCGATGGAGGTAAAACCCTCGTCCCGCTTGATTAATATTGATGATATGGGTAGTACAAGAGTAGATCTACCACGAGATCAAGGAGGCTAAACCCTAGAAGCTAGCCTATGGTATGATTGTTGAGATGTATGTTGTCCTACGGACTAAAGCCCTCCGGTTTATATAGACACCGGAGGAGGCTAGGGTTACATAGAGTCGGTTACAATGGTAGGAGATCTACATATCCGTCTCGCCAAGCTTGCCTTCCACGCCAAGGAAAGTACCATCCGGACACGAGCCGGAGTCTTCAATCTTGTATCTTCGTAGTCTTGGAGTCCGGCGGATATTGATAGTCCGGCTATCCGGACACCCCCTAGTCCAGGACTCCCTCAGCAGGGGCGCAGGAGGTTCGGAGTCCGGTAGGGAGTCCGGCACCTCGGAGTCACGAGCTTTATAAGGGACAAGGCCAGTGTTCGGCTCCATCGCCATGGAAGTCGCAGCTCCCGAGGCGGTGTCCAGCCACCCGTCCTCGATCTATGCAATCGGCTCCGGACTATGGGTCGGAGCGGATTCGTGTGCAGCCTCCAAGGCACTATCCGGCGGTAGAGTTAGATCATGCCCATCGTGACAGTGCGGCAAGCACGGCTGTGGCTCGGATCCATCGAAGATCAAGTCTCCGCGGATATCCGCCGTGAAGTTTAGGCTTCCAAATCTGACCTGACGGCCAGGGGCGTAGCTTTCGATCTGCTCCAGATGGCCAAGTGAATTGGCCCGCAGTGGGAAGCCGCCGAATACGAAGATCTGTCTGGGGAGAAAAGTCTCACCTTGGACGGTGCTGCTGTCGATTGAAGAAGCCATCAAGCCTATCGGTGACGACACAGAGGAACTCTCAATGAAAGCACCAATGTCGGTGTCAAAACCGGCGGATCTTGGGTAGGGGGTCCCGAATCGTAGGCCTAGGCGGATGGTAACAGGAGACAAGGGACACGATGTTTTTACCTGTGTTCGGGCCCTCTCGATGGAGGTAAAACCCTACTCATGCTTGATTGATATTGATGATATGGGTAGTACAAGAGTGGATCTACCATGAGATCAAGGAGGCTAAACCCTAGAAGCTAGCCTATGGTATGATTGTTGTAATGGTTGTTGTGTCCTACGGACTAAAACCCTCCAGTTTATATAGACACCGGAGAGGGCTAGGGTTACACAGAGTCGGTTACAATGGTAGGAGATCTACATATCCAGACGCCAAGCTTGCCTTCCACGCCAAGGAAAGTCCCATCCGGACACGGGACGAAGTCTTCAATCTTGTATCTTCATAGTCTTGGAGTCCGGCGGACGATGATAGTCCGGCTGTCCCGACACCCCCTAGTCCAGGACTCCCTCAAGCGGGCTTATAGCCCACTATTGTACTTGCTCGTATAGGTGTTAAGCCTGCCACATGGGCATAAAGTCTGATGTGGCAAGTTAATTAAGAAGAGAGAGACTAGTTTGGTGACACCAGGAAGAAACGGGGCTAAGTGCGTGTACCTAGATGAAGAGACAATTCTGAGTCTATAGCTAATTAAATGAAGCAAGCTTAGAGCATCTCCAACAGGTTGTATGTTAGTCTTGTTGGTAAAATGTCCATGTCATCAACCAACAAGCTATCATACAACTACTCCAATAGGTTGTATCTAAGTTATCCAATAGATGGTGAGAAAATAAATGTGATTGCTCTCTATTTCACCTTGGAGCTTGTGCAAATGTTGTTGGTTAATCTACATAAAAATTTGCTCTGTCTCCACATTTATTACATGCCACATCATCACTATGTCCTAGGTGGTAAGTTTAACAACATCTATCTTAAAATTGTTGGAGATGCCCTTAGCAACAAAAAACTAAGCACCTATGCATTGGGGACTTGAGTTGCTATGCCATTTAATGCCCTTAGCACCTCATCTAAGCACCATTTCATTGGAAGAGGTCACTCCTTGGCAAATGCAATAAATACTATGAAGAAAGAGATAGAGAGAAGTAAAAAAACTCTTATAGCCAACCTTATAGCAAACCTTGTTGTGTGAGTGACTAAGTGATGACTATGTATGATATGCCGACATCAGATAGCCTAACACACCATGTGAAATCTCCAAGGGTGCGACAGCGCGAGCGAGGCGACAGTCGTGGTAGGCACGACCATGATACGGGCTGCTGGCAGCCCTTGGATCTGAGATCGAGCGGTCGCATGCTAAGTTGCTGAAACTTTGCTGAATAACCCTCCAGGATAGGATATTCACCCATAGGTCTAGAATCACGCCATGCAACCGGTCGATCTCATATCCAAGGGCTCTCGGAAGCCCGTATCATGGAAGCATGGAAAGCTTCGTATCACCTGTAATTTTCAACACGCCTGACGTGCGAACACGCAGATGCATGAAGCCATTTAATTGGGCGTCAAGTAGACATGACATCTAATTGGGGCTCCATAGTACTGTGCATGAATCCATTTATCCACCAGGCAAGCCACTACCCTGCCGTTCGCATGCCCCACTCAGCTTTTTTACAATCGAAAAACTGCTAGCAGTTCGCTCCTACTCGTCCCCGGACGTCCTTTAACATTACGACAATTCGCTCCTTGTCGTCCCATCCTTTCACATTACGGCAGTTCCACTAATCCTAACCCTCCTCCCAAATCCATGGCTTCCCAAATCTCCATGATTGGCGGTGAGTACAAGGTTAGAACCATCACCAGCGATGAGTTCGACATCATCTACACCCGTTCTTCCATGAGGATGAAAGGATGCCTTGCTCACTTCAAACACACGTTCGAAAAGTCAAATGATGAGTGGGTCGCTGGGCTAGATGTTGAGTACACCACAACCCTGGACAAATAGAATAATCTAAAGGAGGAAGAGAAGATGAAGCCTGCCGTGATCCAGGTTTGCATGCATAACTTATGCTTAGTCCACCTCGTATGCCATGCCGACGTTGAGTGCGAGGAATTTAAGAACTTCCTCGCGGGCAGCCTAGTCAAATTCGTTACTGTAGACTTTATGAACGACATAACAGTCCTGGGTCGGATAGGCCTTGTTGTAGGCGAGCCCTTCGACCTCTAGAAGAATGGGATGGTGCCCTCCCATGATCAGCCTTCAATGCTTACCCTTGTATTTCTTCTAACTTTGCTGAATTGCATCTACTTACTTTACACATAATGCCTGTGAATATGACATGTGTTCCTGTTTCTACATCAGACTACTATTCTTGCATATCCCGCATCAGTCACTTATGATAAGGCACCTTCAAGTCGCCACTGTGATATTGGTTGTGTCTTGCATATGATTTCTATCATGTACTGCTTCTAATTTGTTGAAACGCCATACAGTTTGAACTTGGCAGAGTGATATTGGTTGCATCTTTCATATGGTGTCTAGCTTGCAGTGCTTCTAATTTGTTGAAAGGCCTTCTGCCTAGTTACCACATCATAGGTGTGAATATGTCACACCATCCTGTTTTTCATACATATTCCATCCTCGCATCATGTGTTTGCCTTTCATCCGAGTAGTGTTCATCAGTATCATGCATGAATGAGTTCTGAAGAGCGAATTTTATTCCTTTTTCTTATCGGTTTGACTTCACAATGCAAAATCATTATGCTACGTCTTGAGCTTGCGTTGGTTTTCCTTGAAGAGGAAAGGGTGATGCAGCAATAGTAGCGTAAGTATTTCCCTCAGTTTTTTGAACCAAGGTATCAATCCATTAGGAGGCTCCTCAAAAGTCCCACGCACCTACACAAACACACAAAGAACTCGCAACCAACGCAATAAAGGGGTTGTCAATCCCTTCACGGCCACTTGCGGAAGTGAGATCTAGTAAAGATAGTAAGATAAGATATATATATATATATATATATATTTGGTATTTTATAATATAGATGCAAAAAGTAAAGATGCAAATAAAAGTAGATTGGAAGCAAATATGATAAGATATAGACCCGGGGGCCATAGGTTTCACTAGTGGCTTCTCTCAAGATAACATAAGTATTATGGTGGGTGAACAAACTACTGTCGAGCAATTGATAGAAAAGCGAATAATTATGAGATTATCTAGGCATGATCGTGTATATAGGCATCACGTCCGCAACAAGTAGACCGACTCCTGCCTGCATCTACTACTATTACTCCACACATCGACCGACTCGCCTCGCATCTAGAGTATTAAGTTCATAAGAACAGAGTAACGATTAAGCAAGATGACATGATGTAGAGGGATAAACTCAAGCAATATGATATAAACCCCATCTTTTATCCTGGATGGCAACAATACAATACTTGCCTTCCAACCCTTTCACATCGGTAAGGACACCGCAAGATTGAACCCAAAGCTAAGCACTTCTCCCATGGCAAGAAAGATCAATCTAGTAGGCCAAACCAAACTGATAATTCGAAAAGACTTGCAAAGATAACTCAATCATACATAAAATAATTCAGAGAAGATTCAAATATTATTCATAGATAAACTTGATCATAAACCCACAATTCATTGGATCTCGACAAACACACCGCAAAAAGAGTTTACATCGAATAGATCTCCACAAGAGAGGGGGGAACATTGTATTGAGATCCAAAAAGAGAGAAGAAGCCATCTAGATAATAACTATGGACCCGTAGGTCTGTGGTAAACTACTCATAACTCATCGGAGGGGCAAGGATGTTGATGTAGAAGCCCTCCATGGTCGATTCCCCCTCCGACAGAGCACCGGTGAAGGCTCAAAGATGAGATCTCGCGGATACGGAAGGTTACATTGGTAGAAATTGTGTTTCGTTCGCTCCCTGGATGTTTTTGGGGTACGTAGGCTTATATAGGAGGAAGAAGTACGTCGGTGGACGCCCGAGGGGCCCACGAGACAGGGGGCGCGCCCTATAGGGGGGCGCCCTCCTATCTTGTGGAAGCTTCGGCTGCTTCTTGACTTGCACTCCAAGTCCTCTGGATCAAGTTCGTTCCAAAAATCACGCTCCCGAAGGTTTCATTCCGTTTGGACTCTGTTTGATATTCCTTTTCTTTGAAATACTGAAATAGGCAAAAAAACAGCAATACGGGCTGGGCCTCCGGTTAGTAGGTTAGTCCCAAAAATGATATAAATGTGTAAAATAAAGCCCATAAACATCCAAAAGGGGTAATATAATAGCATGGAACAATCAAAAATTATAGATTTGGAGACGTATCAAGCATCCCCAAGCTTAATTCCTGCTCGTCCTCGAGTAGGTAAATGATAAAAAAGAATTTTTTTGATGTGGAATGCTACCTAGCATAATTCTCAATGTATTTTTCTTTATTGAGGCATGAATGTTCAGATCCAAATGATACAAAATAAAAGTTCATATTAACATGAAAATGGTGATACTTCAAGCATACTAATCAAAGTAATCAAGTCTTCTCAAAATAACATGGCCAAAGAAAGTTATCCCTACAAAATCATATAGTCTGGCTGTTGCTCTATCTTCATCACACAAAGTATTTAATCATGCACAACCCCGATGACAAGCCAAGCAATTGTTTCATACTTTAATAATCTCAAACTCTTTCAATTTTCACGCAATACATGATCGTGAGCCATGGACATAGCACTATACGTGGAATAGAATGGTGGTTGTGGAGAAGACAAAAAAGGAGAAGATAGTCTCACATCAACTAGGCGTACCAACGGGCTATGGAGATGCCCATTGATATATCAATGTGAGTGAGTAGGGATTGCCATGCAACAGATGCACTAGAGCTATAAATATGTGGAAGCTCAACAAAAGAAACTAAGTGGGTGTGCATCCAACTCTCTTGCTCAAGAAGACCTAGGGCATTTTGAGGAAGCCCGTCATTGGAATATACAAGATAAGTTCTATAATGAAAAATTCCCACTAGTATATGAAAATGACAACATATGAGACTCTCTATCATGAAGATGATGGTGCTACTTTGAAGCACAAGTGTGGAAAAAGAGATAGTAGCATTGTCCCTTCTCTCTTTTTCTCTCATTTTTTTTCTTTTTCTCCCATTTTTTATTTTCTATTTTTTTATTTGGCCTTTCTTTTTTTTTTGGCCCCTTTTTTCTTCTTCTTTTTTTCTTTTTGTAAAGTCCGAAGTCTCATCCTGACTTGTGGGGGAATCATAGTCTCCATCATCCTTTCCTCACTGGGACAATGCTCTAATAATGAAGATCATCACACTTTTATGGATTTACAACTCAGAAATTACAACTCAAAGCTAGAACAATATGTGACTCTATATGAATGCCTCCGGCAGTGTACCGGGATATGCAATGAATCAAGAGCGACATGTATGAAAATTATGAAGGCGGCCTTGCCACAAATACGATGTCAACTACATGATCATGCAAAGAGCAATATGACAAAAGTAAAGTGTGCCATATGAACGGAACGGTGGAAGGTTGCATGGCAATATATCTCGGAATGGCTATGGAAATGCCATAATAGGTAGGTATGGTGGCTGTTTTGAGGAAGTTATATGGTGAGTGTATGGTACCGGCGAAAGTTGCACGACACAAGAGAGGCTAGCAATGGTGGAAGGGTGAAAGGGTGCGTATAATCCATGGACTCAACATTAGTCAAAAGAAATCATATACTTGTTGCAAAAATCTAGAAGTCATCAAAAACCAAAGCACTACGCGCATGCTCCTAGGGGGATAGATTGGTAGGAAAATACTATCACTCGTCCCCGACCACCACTCATAAGGAAGACAATCAATAAATAAAATTGTGCTCCAACTTCATCACAAAGCGGTTCACCATATGTGCATGCTACGGGAATCACAACCCTTAACACAAGTATTTTTCATAATCACCTCAACTAGCATGACTCTAATATCACTACCTCCATATCTCAAAACAATTATCAACCATCATATTGATCATAGCATCCAATTCTTTTTCTACGATAGTCTTTATTATACCCAACTTGGATGCTCATCATTCTAGGACCAACTTTGTAACCATAGCAAATACCATGCTGTTCTAAAATACTCTCAAAATAATATAAGTGAAGCATGAGAGACTAGAAATTTCTTCAAAATTAAGACACCACCATGCTCTAAAAGATATAAGTGAAGCACTAGAGCAAAAACTATCAAGCTCAAAAGATATAAGTGAAGCACATAGAGTATTCTAGCAAATTCTAATCAAGTAGGCTTCTCCCAAAATGTGTGTACAGCAAGGATGACTGTGGTATACTAAAAATCAAAGACTAATATAATACACGTCGCTCCAAGCAAAACACATATCATGTGGCGAATAAAAATATAGCTCCAAGTAAAGTTACCAATGAACGAAGACGAAAGAGGGGATGCCTTCCCGGGGCATCCCCAAGCTTAGGATTTTGGCTATCCTTGAATATCTTGGGGTTCTATAAGCATCCCCAATCTTAGGGCTCTTGCCACTCCTTATTCCATTAAGGACAGTAAAACCGAGCCTAAACCGAGTTCTCTCAGCGATCAGCGTTTTTGGCCGTTCGTTTTCGCGATCTGGACGTTTCTGGCCGTCAGATCTGATTTGTGCGCCACGTCTGCCGTTTCTTGGGCCGACTGTCCTGGGGGACGCTACTCCGGTGAAAAAATCCGTGTGTCCTGGTTGATTGGGCCTGTGCGCGCGGCCCAACTATCTGATCAGTCCATTGTCGTGCCGATCCATCCTCTCTTTCCTTCGCGTAACCCCTCGTCCCCTCCTCCTGACCTGCCGCAATCGATTCAGGTCGTTCCTCTTCCCTACCCTCTAGCGACGCCGCCGACGGCAACACGACACTTGCTTGGCTGCAGCGCCACCAGAAGTGGCCTCCGAGGAGCCGGTTGATCCGCCTATGAGGTAGAAAGGTTGGACGGTGCCATGCCGCCACCCGCAGATGTCTACCTCCGGCTGACCTCCGCCTCGCGAAGTTCATCGTCTTGATCCGCCTGCTCCTAATCCCGATGATACCGTGCCTCTGACCCTTCCAGCCACCTTAATTATGTGTTCCCCATCTGTCAGTTTGATGTTGATTTCTTCTCTTCCTTCTCGATCTTGCACTCTGTATGTTCCCATCTGTCCGTTCTATGGTGAACCCGATCTGCTGGTTTAAGGTGCGAGCGCTTACTCTTCAGTTTCTGGATCCGGTTTTAGGTGTGAGCACTTAATATTCAGCGAGCAGCATGGCCCTCCTTAAGTCATCCCGATTTGATGTGGTTTTGGTTGTACCGCTTCTCGCGGGAGTTTCGATCCGCTGGGTAACCAATCTTCGCCGATCCATTCATGGTGTGTCACGCACCAAATGACGCTTAATACTGTGTGACTTTGTATTTTCTTCAGCAAGCTGCCTCGCAACCTTCCTACTCCAAAGCAGCAGTAACCTCTAGCAGCATGGTTCATGGCTAGGTTACCCTCCATCCACATTTGTTTCTTTCTGTCACGAGTGCTTCCACCAAATGATTACATGTTCTAATATCCCCAATCAATATTTTGTGCAGGTGGTGTTCATACCGATTTGGTGAACTAATTTGGGTAAATCTTGGAGGCTGGTTTTGGCATATTGATTTGGGATTTCTTTACTTCATTCTCGATGGTCTTTGGACAGTTTATTACTACGGCATTTGAGGAATTCTTCGCTTTTGAATCTCGTGGATAGCGGCTTTTAATTTTCTTCTAAAATTTCTATTTGTTGATCTCGATTTCCAAAGACGCTCCAAGTTAAATGGATCTTTATGCTCAATCGATTATCTCGTAAATACTTGCCTTCGTGTTATGACGTTGTAGAAGTATAACTTCTAGAAACTTCGTGATGTTTCCTTTGTGGTGCTTCAGGTTATAATGTAAAATCAATATCTTTTGTTGTCTCGCCTTTTTATTGTTCAATATTTTGACTATAAACTTAATTATGTCCCTTATTTTGTGAAATAATATTATAAATTACTATCCTGCTAATCTTACAAGGTCACACAAATGCAACATTTAGTTGGACAAATTATGCAAAGTACGGGATAAAAAACAAGACTCATACTGATATAATCGAGATCACGCAGTGAAGATTTTCTCCTAAAATAGTGAGAGTTAATCTAACATTTGTAAAGACGGGTAATAATGACCTTCCCTAGATGGTGTAGTAATGTCATGTCATGGTCCCTTTGATGACATACTGTGACGCCCCCGATTCAATCGTACACTAATCATGCACGCAAACGTGTACGATCAAGATCAGGGACTCACGGGAAGATATCACAACACAACTCTAAAAACATAAATAAGTCATACAAGCATCATAATACAAGCCAGGGCCTCGAGGGCTCGAATACAAGTGCTCGATCATAGACGAAGTCACGGAAGCAACAATATCTGAGTACGGACATAAGTTAAACAAGTTTGCCTTAAGAAGGCCGCATAAACCGATACAGACGAAGAGGCGCAGCCTCCTGCTCGATCCTCCTAACTACTTCCTGGTCGACGCCGGGCTGCACGTAGTAGTAGGCACCTCCAGCAGTAGTAGTCGCCATCGACGGTGGCGCCTGCCTCGATTCCAAAGATCTGGTTGCGACAACCGTAAAGAAAGGAAAGGGGAAAAGGGGAGAAAGCAACCGTGAGTACTCATCCAAAGTACTGCAAGCAAGGAGCTACACTACATATGCATGGGTATATGTGTAAGGAGGCCATATCAAGGATCGAATCGCAGAATGCCGTAATAAGAGGGAATCGCTAATCTCGTCAAGACTACGCTCGCAGCCTCCGCCTTGCAAAGATGTAGAAGAGAGTAGAGTGAAATCCTCCAAGTAGCATCGCCAAGTAGCATCTCCAAGTAGCATCTCCAAGTAGCATCTCCAAGAGCATCGCATAGCATATCCTACCCGGCGATCCTCTCCTCGCCGCCTGTTAGAGAGCGATCACCGGGTTGTATCTCGCACTTGGAAGGGTGTGTTTTATTAAGTATCCGGTTCTAGTTGTCATAAGGTCAAGGTACAACTCCGGTCGCCCTTTTACCGAGGGACACGGCTATTCAATAGATTAACTTCCTGCAGGGTGCACCACATAACCCAACACGCTTGATCCCATTTGGCCGACACACTTTCTGGGTCATGCCCGCCTCGAAGATCAACACGCCGCAGCCCCACCTAGGCACAACAGAGAGTCAAGACGCCGTCTAAACCTAAGCGCAGGGTCCGGGCCCATCGCCTCGAAAGCACACCAAGACGTTATGTGGCGGCCGGAAGCGTAACTAGCCCCTAATACAAGTGCAAAGCTTACGCCCAATCCGGCCAGCCCGCCGCCGACGCCAAGAAGGCTTCGGCCGATACCACGACGCCGGATACCCATAACTACTCCCACGAGATGGTTAGTGCGTATAGACCAAATGGCCGACTCGGATCAAATACCCGGATCTCGTTAAGCGTGTTAAGTATCCGCGAACGCCGAGCAGGCCAGCCCACCTGCCTCCTAGGTGGTCTCAACTCGCCTGCCGCCTCCGCCACAAAGTAACAATGGGGCCGCTGGAACCCAGTGCCCACCTCTACCGGGATGGAGCCACCGTCCTTTCAGCCCCTCATCGAATCACTTATGGGTACTCAATGAGTCAACCCGACTTTAGTCACCATCTCAGATAGTATGTATGTATGTATAGTATATACCCGTGATCACCTCCCAAGTGGTCACGGCCCGATAGTAAAGCAAGGCGATCGACAAGAATGTAGGGCCAATGATGATAAACTAGCATCCTATACTAAGCATTTAGGATTGCGTAAGGTATCAATGATCGTAGCAACAATGTCGCTATGCATCGTAATAGGATTAACTAAAGCAAGAATATGCTACACTACTCTAATGCAAGCAGATAGAGGAGAATAGGCGATATCCGGTGATCAAGGGGGGCTTGCCTGGTTGCTCGGCAAGAAGGACGAGTCACCAACACCGTAGTCGAATCGGGGGTCGCCGGCAGCCTCGGTTCACCGGAAAGAAGTAACGGAGAGGGAACACAATAAATAACAGAGCAATCAAAGCATCACAAAGCGTAACATGGCAATACGCGGTGCTAGGTGTGCCCTAACGCGGTAGTAGGTGATACCGACGAAGGGGGAAAACATCCGGGAAAGTATTCCCGGTGTTTCACGTTTTCGGACCAGGGGACCGGAGGGGAAAAGTTGCGTGTTTGATATGTTAGGGGTGTGTGGCGGACGAATGGGTTATGATCCGAATCGCCTCGCTGCTCGAGCAACTTTCATGTACAAAGTTTTTCCGTCCGAGTTACGGATTATTTTATATGATTTTTCAAAGTTTTAAGGATTTTCTAAAATATTTCAATTCGAAATTATATACCTAAATACTCCTGTCACATGGTGATATGCTAGCCAGTGTGTATTACAGGTGGGTCCACGGGTTAGGTTGACCAGGTCAATTAGACTGGTCAACAGGATGTGTGGTCCACATGTCATTGTCCAAGTGCTAATAAAACAACTAACTAATTTAATCAAAGGGGAGTCCCACATGTCATATGCTAGCAGATAACCTAACTACTAATTAGTAATTAGCCGCTAAGATAAAATGCACGGCCGGCCGGCGGTGGTTGTGCATACAAACGCATATCACACGGGCTTGGATATGGCCACGGCCATGGCCACTAGCAACAACTAGCATCGACTGGAACAACAACTAGCAGCGGCAGTAGGAAGAATCAGCAGCCGGCAATCAACAGCATCTAGGAGCAGCCAGGAGCAGCAGCTGCGGGCACCAGCAGTGAGCAACAACAAGCGGGAACAGCAGCAGCTTGTGGCAGCAACGGCAGGCGGTAGCAGGGGGCGAGCGTCGGCGGGGGGGCAGGTCACGCGGCGGCAACCAGCAGTACGCAGCAGCCGCAGGCGTCAGTTAAGTAGCAGAAGCAGGCAGCAGCTCACGCACATACGTACGTCGCTGCACGCGCGAGATCGGATGTGCTCGGGACGGCAAAATACGACCCAATCGAGGCGGAGGAAAGGGGTCCGGAGGAGTTGCTCACCACGGGCCGGGACGTGGTCGGGAAGCCGGGATCGGTGGGGTCGAGCGAATTGACGATGGCGGCCGACGGTGCAGGATGTCGAAGACGAACTCGATGGCGGCGATGCGGGGCTCTCCGCTTGCTCTTGAGGGCGCAGCGATTTAACTCGCCCACGGTGGACCTCCCGACCTGCCGGTGTGGCGGACGGTGGCGGTGGTCGCGTGCACGCTGACGACGCTGCCATGGAGGCGCCCGTGAGGCGCAGCAAAGAGAAAACGGGGCGTGTGCGGGGAACGGGAAGGCGGGCTAGGGTTTCGGGGTGCGATGCGACCCTTATAGGTCGGCAGTGGCGCGGCGGATGATCGGCACGTGGCCATCGCGGCCACGGGCGGTCGCTCAAGGCCCACCTCTCCTATGTGAACAGAGGAGGAAGGAGAGGGGGAAGTTGGGCTGGGCCTCCCGTGTAGTTAGCAGGCCTAGTGCACAGTAGGCTCTAGCCTTTTTCTTTTTCTTTGTCTTTTTTCCTTTTCTAATTTTTTTTATAGTTTATGCTTTCTTTTAAATACCTTTATTTTTGTTTTAGTAAAATACCAAAATGGCACCTAATTTGATGCTACCAAATATGCCATTGCCACACTAACTTGCTAACCAATCTAAAATAGTTTCATAATTATTTAATATTTAAAAGTGTTTAAATAATAGTTTTCGCTACTATTTTATTCAATTTATAGTATTTAAATATTTTATAAACGTGTGGTCTCTCCACCATAATTACCTATGAAATATTTGATTCACTACGAACATTTTAGTTTTAATATTTGAAAACATTTGTCTTTTTGCTTGTTTTTTTTTATTTGAATCCGAAACGGTTTCGAACTAACGCAAGATTAGTAACAGTAATCGAGGTGATTTGACATCATTAGCAGAGAATTACTGTAGCTTAATTATCCGGGCGTCTCACATACATATTTGTTCTTTGCTGTGAACTTACAAGAACTGGAAAAATCAACCTATTTATTCAAATTTCAAAGCATGGAACTGTTTCTTCTTTCTTTTTGTATACTTCTCCTGATGTTTTGATGACGAGCACTTATTGTTAATCTCCATTTCATGATTACATGTTTTTTTGGCTGATAGTATTATTCAACCTTTAAAACAAAATTTTTTACTCGATATAATGGTTTGCAATGGTCTGCTGCTCAATATATTTGCTGGTATACAATAGATAAAACTATACTTTCACCAATTTATCACCCCTTTTAATATATTTATTACTACAAATTGTGAAATAGAACAAATCAGTGCATCAGCGAGGACCAGGGTTACCAAATGATGAGTTGATAAACTGCCAATAAGATGTGAAATCAAGAACCAAGTGTGTCGTATGATGGGCAAGAACAAAGATCAAACAAGTAGATGGGTGTTTATGATTTCAGTTTAAGGCTGATTGTACATCAACTTTAGATCTGTCTTTTTACCTTACAACCTGATGTTGTAGCTAAAACTCCTAGCTGGATAGAATAAGATTTTAGTGTTTGATCTTGCAACTGCAGTACACACATTACGCTGCTAAAACAAGTACCGGTGCTCTGTTTTGCTAACCTGAATATTCAGTTTGTTGTCCTTAAATCCAAGCATATTGTATGTAATAACGTCTTATATTATGAACGGAGGGAGTATTTAACATCCATATTTCATTTAATCACATATTTACGAATTTCCTACCATTATACCGAAGAAATGCATGGGCGCGGCAACGCGCGCCAGCAATGATCTAGTAGTCCATAAAAGCTTTACCCAAAACTTCAAAACTTCACAACACAAAACTCAACAGGAAATCTAATAAGCTCCATTAGTGAAAAAAAACAAAACCACCACATAAGGTACTGTAATGAACTCATTCTTTATTTATTTTGGTGTTAAACCTACTGTATTCCAACTTCTCTATGGTTTATAAACTATTTTACTAGTCATAGATGCATCAAAATAAGCAAACAACACACGAAAAACAGAATCTGTCAAAAACAGAACAGTCTGTAGCAATATGTAACTAACGCAAACTTCTGGAACTCTAAAAATCCTAAAAAATAGGAAGTCCTGGACAATTTGCTTATTTATCAGCATCAAACAGAATCAACGCAAAATCACGTTTCTGTGATTTAACAAAACTAAATTCGTGCGTGCAAAGTTTCTGTTTTTCAGCAGAATCAAATCAACTATCATCATAGGTTATCCTATAGGTTCTACTTGGCACAAACACTAATTAAAAGATAAAAACACATCTAAGAAGAAAGTAGATGCAAGATTTATTGAATAACAGCAAGGAAAAACTATTGGGTTGCCTCCCAACAAGCGCTATCGTTTAACGCCCCTAGCTAGGCATAAAAGCGAAGATAGATCTAACGAGTGCCATCTTTGCCACTAAATTCATAAGTAGCTTGCATGATAGATTCATAAGGTAATTTGACTTTCTTTCTTGGAAAGTGCTCCATGCCTTTCTTTAATGGAAATTGGAATCTAATATTCCCTTCCTTCATATCAATAATCACGCCAATCGTTCTAAGGAAAGGTCTACCAAGAATAATAGGGCAAGAAAGGTTGCAATCTATATCAAGAACGATAAAATCTACGGGCACCAAATTTATATTTGCAACAATGAGAACATCACTGATCCTTCCCAATGTGCAAATTTAAAGAGCAATCATCAAGATCATGGAAACCTAGAATATCACATAAAGTTTTCGGAATCGTGGAAACACTAGCACCCAAATCACACAAAGCAAAACACTCATGATCTTTAATTCTAATCTTTATAGTAGGTTCCCACTCATCATTAAGTTTTCTAGGTATAGAAACTTCCAAATTAAGTTTTTCATCATAAGATTGCATCAAGGCATCAACAATATGTTTGGTAAAAGCTTTATTTTGACTATAAGCATGAGGAGAATTAACAACGGATTGCAACAAGGAAATACAACCTTCTAAAGAACAATTATCATAATCAAAATCCTTGAAATATGAGATAGTGGGTTCAATGCTATTTAAAGTTGTGACCTCTCCAATCCACTTTTACCAAATTTAGCATCAAGATCTAAAAACTCCGAATTCTTGGGACGCCTTCTAGGTAAAGTTGACCCATCATCAGTCCCATAATTATCAAGATTCATATTGCAAAACATAGATCTAATAGGAGACACATCAATAACTTTAAGATCTTCATCATTATTTTCATGGAAACTAGAAGAACACGCCTTATAAAGCTATCTTTCTTAGCACGCAATCTAGCGGTTCTTTCCTTGCACTCATCAATGGAAATTCTCATGGCTTTGAGAGACTCATTGATATAATGCTTAGGAGGAGAAGATCTAAGTTTAAGAGAATCAACATCAAGCGAAATTCTATCCATGTTCCTAGCCAAATCATCAACTTTGAGCAATTTTTCTTCAAGCAAAGCATTAAAATTCTTTTGAGAAATCATAAATTATTTCACACTATTCTCAAAATCAGAGGGCATCTTATTAACATAAGCATTATTGTAGGAATTTCCATAATTATTAGAGGAATTACTAGGAACGGTCTAGCACTAAAGTTTCCTCTATAAGCATTGTTTCCAAAACTATTCCTAATAACAAAATTCACCTCCATATATTCATTATTATTCTCAATCAAAGAAGACAAAGGCATATCATTGGGATCAAAAGGAGTATTTTTAGTAGCAAACAATTTCATAAGTTCAACCATCTTTCCACTCAAAACATTGATATCTTCTATAGTATGCACTTTTTTACTAGAAGATCTTTCGGTGTGCCATTGAGAATAATTATCCATAATATTATCAAGAAGTTTTGTAGCATCTCCTAACGTGATTTTCATAAACGTGCCTGCCGCGACCGAATCTAAGAGATTTCTAGAAGCAAAGTTCAAACCGGCACAAAAATTTTGTATGATCATCCATAAATTCAAACCATGAGTAGGGCAATTATGAAGCATCAATCTCATTCTTTCCCAAGATTGGTCAACATGCTCATGATCAAGTTGTTTAAAATTCATAATATCGTTCCTAAGAGTAATAATCTTAGCGGGAGGAAAATACTTAGAGATAAAAGCATCTTTGCACTTGTTCCAAGAATCAATACTATTTTTAGGCAAAGACGAAAACCAAATATTAGCACGATCTCTAAGTGAAAACGGAAATAACTTCAATTTAACAATATTGTTATCCGTATCTTTCTTCTTTTGCATATCACACAAATCAACAAAGTTGTTTAGATGAGTAGCGGCATCTCCAGTACGAAGGCCGAAGAATTGATTTTCATAACAAGATTCAGCAAAGCAGTATTGATTACACAAGACTCAACATCATTAAGAGGAGCAATCGGAGTAGTAAGGAAATCATTATTATTGGTATTCGAGAAGTCACACAATTTGGTACTATCTTGCGCCATGGCAACAAGTAATCCAACACACAAGCAAATGTAAAAAAGGCAAGCTTAAAAGAGAGGAGGAGATTGGGAAAGAGAGGCTAATAAAACGGCAAGGGTAAAGTGGGGGAGAGGACAACGAGAGGCAAATGGCAAATAATGTAAATGCGAGGGAGATGGGTTTGTGATGGGTACTTGGTATGTCTTGACTTGAGCGAAGACCTCCCCGGCAACGGCGCTAGAAATCCTTCTTGCTACGTCTTGAGCTTGTGTTGGTTTTCCTTGAAGAGGAAAGGGTGATGCAGCAATAGTAGCGTAAGTATTTCCCTCAGTTTTTGAGAACCAAGGTATCAATCCAGTAGGAGGCTCCTCAAATGTCCCACGCACCTACACAAACACACAAAGAACTCGCAACCAACGCAATAAAGGGGTTGTCAATCCCTTCACGACCACTTGCAAAAGTGAGATCTAATAAAGATAGTAAGATAAGATAAATATATTTTTTGTATTTTATAATATAGATGCAAAAAGTAAAGATGCAAATAAAAGTAGATTGGAAGCAAATATGATAAGAGATAGACCCGGGGATCATATCTATAGAGAGAATTTACCTTTACTACCTGTGTCGGGTTATCAAGACAATGTGTTTCTTTGATAGGCGGTATATTAAGACCCTTTATTTCTTCAATAGGTGGTAAATTCTTAACATCTTCAGCTTTAATACCTTTTTCTTTCATTGATTTCTTTGCCTCTTGCATATCTTCAGGACTGAGAAATAGAACACCTCTCTTCTTAGGAGTGGGTTTGGGAATAGGCTCAGGAGTTGGCTCAATTGGTTCAGGAATTGCCTCGGGAATTGGCTCAGGAAGAGTCCAATTATTTTGATTAGTCAACATATTATTCAATAGTAATTCAGCTTCCTCGACCGTTCTTTCCCTGAAAACACAACCAGCACAATTATCCAAGTAGTCCTTGGAAGCATCGGTTAGTCCATTATAAAAGATATCAAGTATTTCATTTTTGTTAACAGGATGATCAGGCAAAGCAATAAGTAATCGGAGAAGCCTCCCCCAAGCTTGTGGGAGACTCTCTTCTTTGTTGCACAAAATTATATATTTCCCGCAAGACAACTTGTTTCTTATGAGCAGGGAAATATTTAGCAGAGAAGTAATAAATTATATCCTGGGGACTATGCACATAACCAGGATCAAGAGAATTAAACCAAGTCTTAGCATCACCCTTCAATGAGAACGGAAATATCTTAAGGATATAATAATAGCGAGACTTCTCATCATTAGTAAACAGGTGGCTATATCATTTAACTTGGTAAGATGTGCCACAACAGCTTGATTCAAGGCCATAAAAGGATCGATTCAACCAAAGTAATTATTTCAGATCAACAGAGAATTCGTAATCCTTATCAAGAATACGTATAGGTGAATTAGCAAAAGCGGGGTCAGGTTTCATTCTAGCATTAAGAGATTGCTGCTTCCATTTAGCTAATAACTTTTTAAGATCATATCTATCTTTGCAAGCAAAAATAGCCCTAGCAGCTTCCTCATCCATAACATAACCCTCAGGAACAACAGGTAATTCATAATCAGGGGGAGAACTTTCATCATCACTATCATAAATAATAGCATCTTAAATAATTTCATTCTCTCTAACCCTAGCAAGTTGTTCATCAAGAAATTCACCTAATGGCAAAGTAGTATCACACACAGAAGTAGTTTCATCATAAGTATCATGCGAAAGCGTATGGCATCATCAATAACATGCGATATCGTAATTCATAGCAAGAGGTGTTTAGGTGTCGCAAGCTTACTCAAAACAAAAGGAGAATCTAGTGCAGAGCTAGATGGCAATTCCTTACCTCCCCTTGTAGTTGAGGGAAAAATGTTGGTTCTTTCGTCTTTCAAGTTCCTCATAGTGCTCAACAGATATAAATCCCAAGTGACTCAAAGAATAGAGCTATGATCCCTAGCAACGGTGCCAGAAATTAGTCTTGATAACCCACAAGTGTAGGGGATCGCAACAGCTTTTGAGGGTAGAGTATTCAACCCAAATTTATTGATTCGACACAAGGGGAGCCAAAGAATATTCTTAAGTATTAGCAGTTGAGTTGTCATTTCAACCACACCTGGATAACTTAGTATCTGGAGCAAAGTATTTAGTAGCAAAGTAGTATGATAGTAATGGTAACAGTGGCAAAAGTAAAGATAATAGTTTTGTACTAGTTGTAACAGTAGCAACGGAAAAGTAAATAAGCGAAGCACAATATGTGAAAAACTCGTAGGCATTGGATCAGTGATGGATAATTATGTCGGATGCGATTCCTCGTGTAATAGCTATAACATAGGGTGACACCGAACTAGCTCCAGTTCCTCAATGTAATGTAGGCATGTATTCCGAATATAGTCATACGTGCTTATGGAAAAGAACTTGCATGACATCTTTTGTCCTACCCTCATGTGGCAGCGGGGTCCTAGTGGAAACTAAGGGATATTAAGGCCTCCTTTTAATAGAGAACCGGAACAAAGCATTAGCACATAGTGAATACATGAACTCCTCAAACTACGGTCATCACCGAGAAGTATCCTGATTATTGTCACTTCGGGGTTGTCGGATCATAACACATAATAGGTGACTATAGACTTGCAAGATAGGATCAAGAACACACATATATTCATGAAAACATAGTACATTCAGATCTGAAATCATGGTACTCGGGCCCTAGTGACAAGCATTAAGCATAGCAAAGTCATAGCAACATCAATCTCAGAACATAATGGATACTAGGGATCAAACCCTAACAAAACTAACTTGATTACATGGTAAATCT
This sequence comes from Aegilops speltoides, assembly GCA_021437245.1. Taxonomy (NCBI): domain Eukaryota; kingdom Viridiplantae; phylum Streptophyta; class Magnoliopsida; order Poales; family Poaceae; genus Aegilops; species Aegilops speltoides. The sequence goes on from CM038144.1 coordinate 126,982,845, forward strand.
CATCCAACCCATCACCGTCCAGCAAGCCTATGATGGAATTACTCGCGCACTGCGGTGAGCATCATGAAATTGGTCATGGAGGATGTTTGATGATGACGACAGCGACGAATCCCCCTCTCTAGAGCCCCGAACGGACTCAGATCAGCCCTCCCAAGAGGGATTAGGGCTTGGCGGCGGCTCCGTATCGTAAAACGCGATGAAACTTTCTCCCTAATTTTTTTCTCCGTGAAACGGAATATATGGAGTTGGAGTTGAGGTCGGTGGAGCGTCAGGGGGCCCATGAGACAGAGGGGCGCACCCAGGGGGAGGGCGCGCTCCCCACCCTCGTGGACAGGGTGTGGGCCCCTGGTCTTGACTCTTTTGCCAGTATTTTTTATATTTTCCAAAACTTATCTCCGTGGATTTTCATGTCATTCCGAGAACTTTTGTTTTCTGCACAATAAACAACTTCATGGCAGTTCTACTGAAAACAGCGTCAGTACGGGTTAGTTTCATTCAAATCATGCAAGTTAGAGTCCAAAACAAGGGCAAAAGTGTTTAGAAAAGTAGATACATTGGAGACGTATCATGAACCTCGAGGGTGGTCCCTCTTACGTTCACCTTGATGATTACATTGAGTGGAATCCTCTGGCGATGATTCCTCAGGTTTTCCCCTTAATGTTTGGACACATGGTTACCTTGACTTTACTTGAGACCATTATTGAAGTCGGGGCGGCCCTGAAGGGTACCCGCGAGTTGATGTGAAAGTCGGGCGGGCCCGTTGAGCACCGTGAGTATTCCACGTGGCATGGCCGGGCAGTCTGGGCCCTTGTCGTAAGTCCACGAGACGGGGCGACGGGGTCACAGTATTGTGAGTCTCTGCTCGTCTCCGTGAGCCACCAATGCACTAACATGTTTGGGTATTTGTTCTGAATTGGCCTTTGGCCTTTACGCACTAACCACCACGCAAGAATAGTTATGGGCCTCGATGTCGCAAAGACGCCAAGCTTTGTCGACGTCCGATTCAAAGAAGCGGCACGGCCGGGCCGGCAAGATCTCGTAGTGGTGGAGCTCGGTCCGCCTGCCGCAATGACCCAGAGTGCAACGAGCGACGGGCCCAGACCCCGGAGTGCTTAGGAGGTAGAACGGCGGGGACCTCTCTGCTGAGCCTAGGTAGGGCTGCGACGTGTTGATCTTCCGAGGCCGGGCATTGACCCCAGAAAGGTGTGTCCGGCCAGAGTGAGCGAGCCTGTTGGGTAACGTGGTGCACCCCTGCAGGGAAGATATATATTCGAATACCGTGTCCACGGTAATGGACGTTCAGACTTGTATCCGGATCTTATATAACTAGAAATGGATACTTGAGATATGTGATGGATATGTGGCTCCGAGATTACTTTCCCGCAGGGAGTCGGGGAAGGATCTCTGGGTGTTGATGTTACAACATGCTTGTTAGATATTATAAACTGCTACTCTTTACTCTTCTACATGCTGCAAGATGCTTGGAGCTGCTTGAAGATGCTAGTCTTTGATAGGCTAGGCCTTCCCTCTATTCTGGCATTCTGCAGATCAGTCCATAGATACAAACCTTCCATTTGATACCAGTGCATACTTAGTATAGATCTAATGCTTGCGAGTACTTTGGATGAGTACTCACGGTTGCTTTGCTACCCCCTTTCCCCCCTTCTTTCTTCTTTCCGGTTGATGCAACCAAATGGTGGATCCCTGGAGCCAGATGCCACTGCAGATGGATGCTACTACGTGGAGACCGTCGACGACCAGCAGTAGTTTAGGAGGTCCCAAGCAGGAGGCCTTGCCTCTTCGATCGTGTTGCTTTTGTGCTAGCCTTCTTAAGGCATCCTTGTTTAACTTATGTTTGTACTCAGATATTGTTGCTTCCGCTGACTCTTGTGTATCGAGCTATGTATTCGAGCCCTCGAGGCCCCTGGCTTGTAATATGAAGCTTGTATTATTTTGATTTGTGTCTAGAGTTGTGTTGTGATATCTTCCCGTGAGTCCCTGATCTTGATCGTACACATTTGCGTGTATGATTAGTGTACAATTGAATCAGGGGCATCACATTCTTCCACTTCGCGTCCCAACGCATGAGCTTTGCTTCCTTGGGATCTACGAAATATTGCTGTAGACGGGGAGTGATCGATAAGTACCATACAACTTTCTGGGGAAATTTCTTCCCGCCCTTCTTGTATCGAGAAGCATTGCACACCGGACAGCTTGTTTTTTCCGCGTGCTCCTTCTGATAAATTATGCAATTGTTGATGCATGCATGGTATCTAACGTGCGGAAGATCAAGAGGGCACACGATCTTCTTTACCTCATCCACACTGGTAGGACATAGATTCCCCACGGGAAGAACATCCTTTAGGTACTTGAGAAGCTCATCAAGGCTAGTGTCGGTCCATTTGTTTTTAGCCTTCGTCTTCAGGAGGTCGAGCGTGAAACTCAAGCGGGTCACTTCGGGATTGCAACCATGATACTATGGAGTGTTGGAGTCTACCACCAGTTGTTGTAGCTTGGCCTCCTCTCTAGAAGCAGCTCTCTCAATACTCGTCTCCTTGCGAAGCAGTGCTTGAACATGAGGGTCCCGCATGATTGAACTTAGTACCGATGAATTCTGCATCGTGGAGTCCATGTTTTCTCCGCTGCCATGTCCGACCCCTTCTCCACCGCCATGTCCGTCCCCTTCTTCGCCGTCATGTCCGGCCTCTTCCCCGCCGCCATGTCCGGCCCCTTCTCTGCCGCCATTATTGATCATTTCTTCGTCTTGCCCCCGTGTCGTCATTGCCTGCCCCGTCGGCGTCCTCAAAACCATCATCCTCATCTTCAATTATCCACCGAGTATAGCCATCCATGAAACCAGTCATGAGCAGGTGCGCCATCGCATCATAGGGGTCGAGCCAAACTCCTCCTTTGCATCTTCGGCACAGACATAAAACCTCTGTCTGGTTATTTTCCTTCATGTCCTGCACCGCCAACTGCAACCACCTGTCCACCACCGTTCCACTGACCATCATGAACGCCTGCATGGTAATAATAAACAAATTAATTGTAAAAATGCATGCATGCATCAAAGTCATACAAAAATTCGGCATGACCTTCCCTAAAAATAGGACATATAGAGTTTGCCCAGAATTCGCCGAAACGGAAATAAATCAACATTTCAGCAAAACATAGGCAACTCACAAGCACAATTCGGCGGCAGCTCATGCCACACACACAATTTCCATCTTATCGCCCGATTATGTCATATCGCACACATACATATATTTCCATTCTTGCAAAAGCATAATTTTTAAATCACCTATCTCGAGATCGAGCATGGTGATGATGTTGTCGATAGGTGTCACTAGACACACCTATGGAATGATCAAAAGTGGACAAAGCTCTTCTTGACAAGGCTATAGATCTAGTTAGGGAGGTACATAGGTCACTTCACTAAATGTTAGTTATATCTAGCTACCTAGCTAGCTAGTTTGGGAGGAGACAAGTTCAACTAGTGGAGGGGGAATGAAAAAGAGAAAGGAGATGCATTAATGGAGAGGTGGTGTAGTTAGCTAGGAGTAATAAAGAGAGAAAGATAGGTAGAAGAAGGAGAGTAATGAGGGAGAAGTAGTGAGGAAGAGTCAAAGTGAGGGAGAGAGGAGGTGGGAGGGGAAAGTGAAGGAACAGAGGATGGGAAGGGGGAGGAAAAATGTGGTATGGCTGCGATTTAGCAGTAGCGCTGGTCGTAAAACGCGCTGCTGCTTGATACGTCTCCAACGTATCTATAATTTTTGATTGTTCCATGCTATTATATTACCCCTTTTGGATGTTTATGGGCTTTATTTTACACATTTATATCATTTTTGGGACTAACCTACTAACCGGAGGCCCAACCCGTATTGCTGTTTTTTTCCTATTTCAGTATTTCAAAGAAAAGGAATATCAAATGGAGTCCAAACGGAATGAAACCTTCGGGAGCGTGATTTTTGGAACGAACGTGATCCAGAGGACTTGGAGTGCAAGTGAAGAAGCAGCCAAGGCCTCCACGAGATAGGAGGGGCACCCCTATAGGGCGCCCCCCTGTCTTGTGGGCCCCTCGGGCGGCCACCGACGTACTTCTTCCTCCTATATAAGCCTACGCCAAAAACATCCAGGGAGCCACCGAAACACAATTTCCATTGCCGTAACCTTCTGTATCCGTGAGATCCCATCTTGGAGCCTTCGCCGGCGTTCTGCCAGAGGGGGAATTGACCACGGAGGGCCTCTACATCAACATACTTGCCCATCCGATGAGTTGTGAGTATTTTACCACAGACCTGCGGGTCCATAGTTATTAGCTAGATGGCTTCTTCTCTCTTTTTGGATCTCAATACAATGTTCTCCCCCTCTCTTGTGGAGATCTATTCGATGTAAACTCTTTTTGTGGTGTGTTTGTCGAGATCCGATGAATTGTGGGTTTATGATCAAGTTTATCTGTGAATAATATTTGAATCTTCTCTGAATTCTTTTATGTATGATTGAGTAATCTTTGCAAGTCTCTTTGAATTATCAGTTTGGTTTGGCCTACTAGATTGATCTTTCTTGCCATGGGAGAAGTGCTTAGCTTTGGGTTCAATCTTGCGGTGTCCTTACCTAGTGACAGAAAGGGTTGCAAGGCACGTATTGTATTGTTGCCATCGAGGATAACAAGATGGGGTTTATATCATATTGCTTGAGTTTATCCCTCTACATCATGTCATCTGGCTTAAGGCGTTACTCTGTTCTTATGAACTTAATACTCTAGATGTAGGCAGGAGTCGGTCGATGTGTGGAGTAATAGTAGTAGATGCAGGCAGGAGTCGGTCTACTTGTTGCGGACGTGATGCCTATATAAATGAACATGCCTAGATAATCTCATAATTATTCGCTTTTCTATCAATTGCCCGACAGTAATTTGTTTACCCACCGTAATACTTATGCTATCTTGAGAGAAGCCTCTAGTGAAACCTATGGCCCCCGGGTCTATCTCTTATCATATTTGCTTCCAATCTACTCTTATTTGCATCTTTACTTTTTGCATCTATATTATAAAATACCAAAAATATATTTATCTTATCATACAATCTCTATTAGATCTCACTTTCGCAAGTGGCTATGAAGGGATTGACAACCCCTTTATTGCGTTGGTTGTGAGTTCTTTGTTTGTTTGTATAGGTGCGTGGGACTTTTGAGGAGCCTCCTACTGGATTGATACCTTGGTTCTCAAAAACCGAGGGAAATACTTACGCTACATTTGCTGCATCACCCTTTCCTCTTTAAGGAAAACCAACGCAAGCTCAAGACGTAGCAGTGCTAACATGATAGCAGTAGCGCGCTCTGGGAAGAGGCGCTACTGCTAAGCGGGTACCGCCATGTGGCTAGGTTCAAAATTAGCAGTAGCAACGTGCAGAAAAAGCACGCTACTACTATTACATTGGCAGTAGCGCGGTTACCGTGGGCGCGCTACTGCTAAACCTAGCATGGCGGGAACGATCGATCAATTTTAGTAGTAGCATGGTTCTACCGAGCCGTGCTACTGTTAAGCTGGTTGCAGTAGCATCTGTTTGTTGCATGCGCTACTGCTAATTAGCAGTACCGCCCCTTTTTACCTAGCGCTACTGTTGAGTTTCTCTGTATAAGGTTTTCCCTAGTAGTGGAATCCTATGGAAAAAGATCCTAAGGGTTCCAATCCTACGAATCAAACAACCATCATAGGAAAAAAATCTTAAGGACCCAAATCTTTAAAAATCCTACAAAATTCCTTTGTATCAAAGGAGAGTGAAGTGCTTGACCAGCCAAGTCTGCAAAAACCAAATAGGCATAAACATCAAATTCAGATATCTATGTGCTCTGTCAAGAATTTAGGGCCTCCTTTGGTTCATAGGATATGAATATCATAGGAATAGGAAACTTGTAGGAAATGAGATGACATGTATCCCAAATCCTATGAGTAGAAATAAAAAAGTCAATTTTACTCCCCTAAAGAAAGTGGGTTGCTCACATAACCCCCTGGATTTTCTTTTGGTTCACTTAACCCCTAATCTAACCAATACCGTTCAAAAATTGTTGCTAGTTGGTTTGTCAGGTGGTTCGCTGACGTTAGGAGGTTTGACCAGTGAGTCACCACATTGTCAATCGAGGAGGTTTCATACTAGGACAACTTCGGGAGCTCTCACCGGCGGCAATGGCGATGACGGCGGAGGCCAGCGATGACACCATTGTGTCCAGAGCTTCAGGCCAACCGACATGTCTACGCCTCGCTCATCCACAACAACTAGATTGGCGGTGGGGTTACTACCGATTGGGGGCGGAGGTGGAGCTTGGTGGCGAGCTCATTCTTGTGTGCATTCCGCGTAATTCATTAGGGGGAGAGACTGAAAGGCGAAGGAAGAATACTAGAGCCACAAGGAAATTATTGAGGGATGCTAACGGTTGTGGAAGTTTTCTTCACCGGAGCCAAAGAGAGAGATGGCCTCGATCAATTCGTTGGGAGGGGAGGACCATCTCGTTGCCGTGATTTGGGACAGGCACTTCACGGCTGTGCCAACAAGCCGAACATCAGTGACGTTAGAACAAAGCCATACTAGCGGCGGTTGAGAGCGTGGGTGAGGGAGTCCTGGACTAGGGGGTGTCCGGACAGCCGGACTATCATCGTCCGCCGGACTCCAAGACTACGAAGATACAAGATTGAAGACTCCGTCCCGTGTCCGGATGGGACTTTCCTTGGCGTGGAAGGCAAGCTTGGCGATACGGATATGTAGATCTCCTACCATTGTAAACGACTCTGTGTAACCCTAGCCCTCTTCGGTGTCTATATAAACTGGAGGGCTTTAGTCCGTAGGACATAACCTCCATCACAACAATCATACCATAGGATAGCTTCTAGGGTTTAGCCTCCTTGATCTCGTGGTAGATCCACTCTTGTACTACCCATATCATCAATACTAATCAAGTAGGACATAGGGTTTTACCTCCATCAAGAGGGCCCGAACCTGGGTAAAACATCGTGTCCCTCGTCTCCTGTTACCATCCGCCTAGACGCATAGTTCGGGACCCCCTACCCGAGATCCGTCGGTTTTGACACCGACATTGGTGCTTTCATTGAGAGTTCCTCTTTGTCGTCACCGATAGGCTCGATGGCTTCTTCAATCAACAACAACGCTGTCCGGGTGAGACTTTTCTCCCGGACAGATCTTCGATTCGGCGGCTTCAATCTGCGGGCTAATTCACTTGGCCATCCGAGCAGATCGAAGTTACGCCTCGCCGCAGGTCGTTCGAAGCCTAAACTTCACGGCCGACATCCGCGGGACTTGATCTTCGACGGCTTGAGCTACGTACCGAAGCGTGCCACCTTTGCCACGATGGGCATGATCTAGCTCTGCCATCGGATAGTGCCTTGGTGGCCGCACACGAATCCGCTCCGGCCCTTAGTCCGGAGCCGATCGCCCAGATCGAGGACCGGTGGCTGGACACCGCCTCGGGGGCTGCAACTTCCACGGCGATGGAGCCAAACACTAACCTTGTCCCTTGTAAAGCTCGTGACTCTGAGGTGCCGGACTCCCTGCCGGACTCCGAACCTCCCGCACCCCTACCAATCGAATCTGATTGGGCGCCGGTCATGGAGTTCGCCGCCGCAGACATCTTCCAACACTCGCCCTTTGGCGACATCCTAAATTTGCTAAAACATCTCTCGCTATCCGGAGAGACCTGGCCAGACTATGGCCAGGACGGTTGGGATACGGACGACGAAGAAATTCAAGGCCCACCCACCACCCACTTTGTAGCCACTGTTGATGATCTAACAGACATGTTAGACTATGACTCCGAAGACATCGACGGTATGGACGATTTATGTCGGAGATTTAACAAGAACCAGCGCCATAGGCACCGAAGACCACCTCGTCATATGACATATACATGGTGGACACCCCAAAAGAGGGGGAAGGCGAAGAAGGAGCGGAGGCTGATTCCATAAAGAAACAGCCCAAGCGCCGACGTCAGCGGCGCCGCTCTAAATCCCGCCACAGCAAGAATGGAGATTCAGGCACAGGAGATAATAATACCCCATAAAGTGTCAAGACAATCCCCGAAGAAGATTCAGACAGAGGATGCGAAGCAAGCCCTCACGAGAGAGCGGCAAATGAAGAGGTCGAGGATGATAATTACATACCTCCCTCCGAAGACGAGGCAAGCCTCAACGATGACAAATTCATCGTGCCCGAGGATCCCGTCGAACAAGAGCGTTTTAAACGCAGGCTTATCGCCACGGCAAATAGCCTAAAGAAAAAGCAGCAGCAGCTTCAAGCTGATCAAGACCTGATGGCCGATCGATGGACCGGTCCTCACGGCCAAAGAGTACGAGCTCGAACACCCCTCCAAAAGCTACCCAAAACGCAAGTTGCTCCCCCGATTAGAGGAGGAAGCATACATACCTTCATCACCAGCGCACAATACGGCCGACCGACCACCCCGTGGTCGCGACAGAGAGGCATCTAGGCCCTCCACCAAGAACGTACCCCGACATCGCTCCAAAAGTACGAAGCCAAGAGGGAACGCGCCGGACTTGCGAGATATATTGGAGGACAAAGCAAGGCAATCCAGGTCCATCTATGGATCACGTGGGCGCCCCACAACCCACAACGAATCTTCGCCGCTACCGGATACAACAACTCCGCCGGGCCAAACACAGCAGATAACGCCACTCGAGCTACGCCGTGATATTGCTCAATATAGAGGCGCCGCACACCCGCTATGCTTCACCGACGAAGTAATGGATCATCAAATCCTCAAGGGTTTAAACCAGAAACATTGAATCCTACGATGGCACAACAGACCCAGCGTTTGGATCAAGATTATCTCCTTCACATCCATATGGCCCGCGCGGCAATCTCCACGCCATCAAGTATCTCCCACTCAAGCTTAAAGGACCAGCTCGGCATTGGCTTAACAGCTTGCCCAGAGTCAATTGGGTGTTGCGAAGACCGAAGCCGATTCTCGACAACTTCCAGGCACATATGTGCGACCACCGACGCCCGATGACCTAAGCCACATAATTCAGCAGCCAGACGAATCGGCCAGACAGTTCTGGACACGGTTCTTAACAAAGAAAAATCAAATCATCGACTGTCCGGATGCAGAGGCCCTCGCAGCCTTCAAACATAACATCCGCGACGAGTGGCTAGACCGGGACCTAGGAGAGGGAAAGCCGAAATCCATGGCAGCCCTCACATCTCTAATGACCCGCTTCTGTGCGGGAGAGGACAGCTGGCTAGCTCGCAGCAACAACCTCAGTAAAAATTCTGGCAGTCCGGACACCAAGGACCACAACGGCAGTCGCGGCCGAAGAAAAATAAACGCCGCGTTAACGGCGACAACAAGGAGGATACGGCAGCCAACGCCGATTCCGAGGCTCTAAACCCGTCGTGAAAGAAGCCATTCAAAAGAACCACTCCGGTCCGTCCCAATTTGGACCGAATACTCGACCGCTTATGCGATACATGGCACTTCGAAAACCCAGCTAATCACACCAACAGAGATTGTTGGGTATTCAAGCAGTGAGCAAGTTCATTGCCAAAAACAATGAAAAGGGCTGCACAAAGGATGACGAGGAAGAGACCCGACCACCAACAATAGAGGATGTATGGGTTTCCCCCACAAGTGCGGACGATGAACATGATATACGCAACCCATATACCCAAGAGGGAGCGGAGCGCGCACTAAGGGACGATATGCGATGGAGCCATCGCCTCAAGTTCAATCCATGGTCCTCTTGCCCGATCACTTTCGATCGAAGAGACCATCCGACCAAGATCCGCCATGGCGGATTCGCCGCATTGGTTTTAGACCCAATCGCCGATGGATTTCACTCACAAGAGTCCCGATGGACGGCGGCGTAGCTGAACCTGCTTTATCAGATACAGTGCAAGATGGGCATAGACCCTCAAGGATTAAACCTACAAAGACGACCTTCAAAGGCGCCATACCAGTGTTGAGGCCAATTGTACAGGCTCACTCACACTAGAAGTGGTCTTCGGATCCCCGGACAATTTCTGGAGCGAGGAGTTAATCTTCGACATAGTCCCATTCCGCAGCGGCTATCACGCCTTGCTCGGACGAACCGCGTTTGCAAAGTTCAACACGCTGCCGCATTACGCATACCTCAAGCTCAAGATGCCAGGCCCTCGTGGAGTCATCACGGTCAATGGAAATACGGAACGCTCCCTCCGAACGGAGGAACACACAGCAGCTCTCGCGACAGAAGTACAGAGCAGCCTTTTAAGGCAATTTTCGAGTCCGGCCGTTAAACGGCCGGATACGGCCAAACGCGCCTAAAGCAACATCAACCAAGACCACCTGGCACGATCCGAGCACGCGTAGCAATACGGCCCCAACCCCAGCCCTTGCATAATTGCAAGACCAACCCTCCGCATACATCATTACGCTCTGGAGATACCATGGGCTTAGGGGGAGGGGCACGACCACAACAGACCCAGAGTGCGGCTCGACCACACCAGGGGCTCCCAAGTGTGTCACTCTTTTTATTTTTATTTTTATACAGGACTCCATTTACCAGAAGCCCTATCCAGCGGTGGACCCACCGAACTCACGATGCAACAGCCAGGGAAGAAAGAAGGCTGCGATTAACATTCAGGTGGTCTCCATTACGAGCATTAAATTCAATTATATACACCAGTCTGCAGCCCACCCCTGGAGGGGGACATGTTTATTTAGTCCAATCCCTTGCTTACCGCACTATTTGTATCCTTCCGCACTCATAGCAGAATTCCTTGAATAAATAATGCAGCATTTTTTGCCTGTTATTGCATTACTTTACACATATGTTCATTAATGACATCTCACACCCGTATATTTTGGTACGGCCGAATACACCAGGGGGCTTATGTTCCCCGCATTATGGTGTGATAAGTCCGAACACTTTCACAAGTGCGGCACCTCAACTTATAGCATTATATGAATCGGCTCAATCATGTCTTGGGTCAATAGTTGGGTTTGCCTGCTCCCACGCTTTGGTACCTTACATTCGCTCGCCGGCTAAGGTGGCACTGGAGAACCATCGCGATTGCGCCTGGTTGAGCTGGGCGAGCGCCTCGGAGAAAGCTAAAACCGACGGGCATGATAAGGTGAGAGACTGGTCGCTGTTCGAGAGGTCTTTTGGTCCCTAAAGACCTATGCCGCTCGAGCTAAGCACCGGATAATGTCCGATTTAGGTGTGGATAGCGCCCAATTCGGTCTTCCGAATACTAGGGGCTTCACCAAATTTAAAATTATAGAATTCTATGGCTAAGTGAGAGTGTTCAAGCATTATAAGTCCGGTTGCCTTGTTCGTTGTGTTGAGCGCCCCCTAGATGGACCCAAAATGGGAACAAGAGTGCTCAAGTTTATCCCTAACACCCCAAAGACTGGGCTTGGGGGTCAAGCCAACGACTTGCCATCTCTCGATTTTATAAACGGCCGCACATAAGGTAATATTTTAAATTAAATAAGCGTTGCATAGCGCATATGAACAAAGTTTTCAGCGCACAGGATAAAACATAGCGAGTTTACTCAATAATTAAATCTCTGGGGCACTCATCCGCAATATTGCGGGCACCCTTCAGGACAGTCTTATAGTACATTTTGGGCGTACGATACTCCCTGCCCGCTGGCGGGCGGATCAGTAAGAAGGCTCTCCGCATCCAGCCTGCCCCAGTGCACCTTTGCGCGGGCAAGGGCCCGACGAGCGCCTTCAATACAGGTGGAGCGCTTGATGACATCCACCTGGGGCACGATCCACCAGCCGCCAGACGAGGCCGGTAGCTCCTGTGCATGGCCTGTCCAGCCACAACCGGACTATAAGGCCCTTCATGGCCTCCTCACCTACCTTGGAGCTCGACCAGCTGCTTCACCGGTCGCTAGGGGCACCGGATGGCTAGCCTCAGCAGATCGAGACTGTAAGACCTTCTCCGCTGAGCTCGCGCCTCGCCACGGTAGAATGCGGCAGATCGGATACACCGCGAGGCAGATCCGCAAACGCCTCGAGAGCTCCGACCGGTAAGTGTCGTAGTTTACATTAACATGCTTGCTTTGCATGAAAATGCCTTACCCGCCGCTATTTTCTTCATATCCTCAACTTCCTCAAGGGCCTTGTCGGTGTCAAACCGGCGGATCTCGGTAGGGGGTCCCGAATCTGTGCGCCTAGGTGGATGGTAACAGGAGACAAGGGACACGATGTTTTACCCAGGTTCGGGCCCTCTTGATGGAGGTAAAACCCTACGTCCTGCTTGATTTATATTGATGATATGGGTAGTACAAGAGTGGATCTACCATGAGATCAAGGAGGCTAAACCCTAAATCTAGCCTATGGTATGATTGTTGTAATTTATGTTGTCCCCTACGGACTAAAGCCCTCCGGTTTATATAGACACCGGAGAAGGCTAGGGTTACACAGAGTCGGTTACAATGGCAGGAGATCTACATATCCAGACGCCAAGCTTGCCTTCTACGCCAAGGAAAGTCCCATCCGGACACGGGATGAGTCTTCAATCTTGTATCTTCGTAGTCTTGGAGTCCGGCGACGATGATAGTCCGCTGTCCGGACACCCCTAGTCCAGACTCCTCAAGAGCTCTCGAACCAGGCTTCAATGACGATAAGTCCGCGCCAAGATAGTGTTCGGCATTGCAAGGCGGGTTCCTCCTTTGAATAATCCAGAGAAGATCATGAACACCAGGATAGTGTCCGGTTCTACAAAATAAATTCCACATTCCACCGTAGGGAGAATAAAATGTACACAAGTCCAATCTGCTGACGTATTTTGCGGCATGACATCACACCGCTACCAAGCCTTTACTTGAATCGTTTTTTATTATACCACCTCAAAGATGTTTAGCGGCGCTTCTTGGCACGCCTTGTCGAAGCAGAGATCGTGTTCCCTTATTCCGGATTCTCATCAATACGGACGTGAGTAACCCAACCGCGCCATTGATGGTGGCGCTTGGGAGATAAGCGAGTTTTACCGGCCGGTGGGAGGCGATAGTCTTCGCCTCTTTGTATATAAGGGATAAGGATTCACCTTTTCACCCACGCCTTCTTCCTCCTTTGCTTATCCACCTCCGCACTTAAGCTCCAACGCCCAAGCTCACAAGATCTCGCCTTAACCTTCCCCAACCATGTCCGGAGGGGAGGCAAATGGTTGGCTTCCACCGTCAAGGAGGAGATATCACTGTTGCGCAGCCGGATACCTTTCCGCGATATCACAGACCGGCCGCCTGACGAGGGGCAGCTCATCCCTACCCCGGCCCCATGAGAGGGTCGTTTCCTTTCCCACTTCCTCCGCTGGATCGGGCTTTCCACTTCACCCTTTGTCCGGGGCTCATGTTCTACTACGGCTGGATTTCCATGATCCGGCCGAACTTCATCCTCAACATCTCGGCGTCATCGTCAGGTGTGAGGCCCTCCTCTGCATCCGCCCCACTTCGCTTAGGCTCAAGACCTTCAACGCTGTCAAGGTAGTGAAGGGCACGCAGCGGAGTGCGGAGGCGCCATGTTGGGCAAGATGCGCACGCCCTCTGGTTGAAGGGGCCTTCGTGGACTCCGCCAAGGGTGGCAATCGGGTGCTTTATATCATCGAGCCGCGACCCTAAGTGGGCGGCGCCCCGAAGTTTAGATCTCGTATCCCTATGCAGCTCACCTCCGGAAAGAGAAGGGCTTGCTGTAGGGTAATCCGGGAGTTGACGGACTCGAGCCTCAGATCCGTAAGCCGGTGAACAAGAAGCTCAGCTCGCCGACGTGGTCCAAGTCATGCTCGCCCACCGGATCCTCCCATGCCAAGAACGGGCATTCAATCTGTGGGAGTTCAATCCGAACAACACCAGCGCTAAGGTGCTCTTCGACACGATGTAAAGGCGCTGGAGGGTGCTATTTAAGGGCGGCGGTTCCCCGCATCCGCTGACGGAAGATCGCGGACTTCGCCGCAAAGATCCAAATGACGAGGTAAGTGATTCAACCCCTTTACGGGACACTTGTTGTAAATAGATTGATTCTAAGAGGGTTTCAATCTCCTTTCCTTTGACAGAATGGATGAAGAAGGCCGAGCAGCTCATCCGCCCGGCTCCCATGCCGAAGACCCAGTGGACGCCTGCCTAGCGGGCTGCTGGTTCCGGCACCGCACGTGGTGCCGGAGAAGAAGGCTAAGAAGGCCACGGCACTCGAAGAGTTCCTCAGAACAAGCGTCCGACGACGAGGCGGACTCCTCCCGAAGATGAGGAGGAGGAAGAAGACTCTCTCCGGAGGAGGGAGAGAGGTAGAAGAAGGCTTCCCAACAGGAGGCCGAAGGGTCCAAGAGGGGAGAACTATTCCCGGACAGCTCCGCCAACACCGACGCTGGCGAGGAGGAGGGCCTTTAAGGGCCAGCCTCCCATGAGATCGTAAGTATCCGGATCCTCGATAAGCAATTTCTTTCGTGTCACATAGTGTCCTACTAATGCCGCATACCGTCCGCAGTCCGACCGATGATGATCTCCCGCTTCATCGAAGCGGTCGTTGGCCCGTCCGGATGTGGATTCACTTCAATCGCCTCTACCCCGCTACCGATGAGGACGTCGAGGTGGGATCCGAGAAAGGGACCCATCAGGAGGAGGCTCCGGAGGCGCCGCAAGGCAGCCTCCCGGACTCTGCGCCGGACTCTACGTCGGAACCTGTAGTGGTTCCAGAGTCCGGCAGGTGGCCCCTTCGAAAGAAGGGCAAGACCGTGACTCCTGCGGCCTCCGTCCAACCGGAGGCGCCGGACGACTTGCTGGAGGCGCTCAAAGGCGCTTCCATCGAGGAAGAACACTGCACTGTTATGAGTGCGGTGATTCAGAAGGTCCAGCTTGCCAAGAGCGGGCTGACCGAAGCCTGCAGTAGCCTTTTAGCAGGCTTTGAGGTAAGAAGTTAAAATTGTGTAATGTAATACCGCATAGACAAGAGCCCTCGATGCTCGGTTCGGTGTTCAAAAGAAAAGCCGACCGAGGATCTAAAAAGATATTCGCAGTTGCTAATAAATTATGTCAATATGGGTTTGCAGTGCTGTGCCTGACCTCTGCCAGACCGATCATGGAGGTTGGTACATTAAAGCAAGATCTCGAAGCGGTCCGAGGAGAGCTCGCCATGCCAAGAGGCAGCTCGAGGACAAAGAAGGTGAGTAACACCACTTTGAATTGTTACCTTACAGAAAAGGATTTTGGTCGCAATAAAATTAACAAGGATAATATGGGTATTGCAGGGGCCACAAATGAGGTGGCAGCCCTGAAGGAGGCTGTGTCCGCGGCCGAACGCAGTGCGGCCGCGGAACGGGCAGAGCGAGAAAAGGAGGAGGCACAGGTGGTGGAAGTGCGGCAAGAGCTTCAGGCTCTCATGGAGAAGCATGAGAGCTTGGAGCGCGACTCCAAGACTCGAGAGTCCGAGATTGCCTCGGCTCTCGAAAGTGCCAAGTCCGCCAAGGCCGAGGCCCATAAGGCCCTTCAAGAAGTTGAAGATGTAAAGAAGATAGCGGCTGGTAAGGCATTTTTCATGCAAAGCAAGCATGTTAATGTAAACTACCTGACACTTACCGCATTCGGAGCTCTCCAGGGGCGTTTGCAGATCCGATGCCGCCGCATTCTACCGTGGCGAGGAGGGGAGCTCAACGGAGAAGGTCTTCTGGTCTCAGTACGCTGAGGCCAGCCATCCGGCAGATTTCAAGCGACCAAATGAAGCACTGGTCGAACTCCACAAGGTAGCCGAGGAGGCCATGAAGGGCCTTATAGTCCGTGTGGCTCGACAGCCATACCGGGAGCTACTTCGCCTCGTCGGCGGCTGGTGGATGCGTGCCCCGGGTGGAGGTCATCAAGCGCCTCACTTTGATTGAAGGTGCTCGTCGGGCCCTTGCCCGCACAAAGGTGCACTGGGCAGGCTGGATGCGAGAAGCTTCTTCTCGACCCGCCGCCACCGGCAAGGAGTATCGACGCCGAAATGTATTATAAAACTGTCTCAAGGGAGCCCGCGATATTGCGGATGAATGCCCTAGAGATGTAATTTTTGAGTAAACCTGCTATGTATTATCCTGTGCGCTGAAGACTTTGTTCATGTGCGCTTTAAGCAACTCTTTTTTAATTTAAAATATTACCTTCTGTGCAGCCGTTTATAAAATCTGAGAGATGGCAAGTCGTTGGCTTCAGCCCCCAAGCCGCAAGTGCTGGGGTGTTCGGGATAACTTGAGCACTCTTGTTCCCATTTTGGGTCCATCTAGAGAGGTGCTCAACACAACAAACCAGGCAACCGGACTTATAGTGCTTGAACACTCTCACTTAGCCATAGAATTCTATAATTTTAAATTTCGGCGAAGCCCCTAGTATTTGGAAGACCGAATTCGGGGCGCTATCCACGCCTTCGCGGACATTATCCGAATCTCGCTCAAGCGGCGTGAGTCTTTATGACCCGAAAAGACCTCTCAAGAGCGACCAGCTCTCGCCTTATCATGCCGGTCATTTTAGCTTTCTCCATCGAGGCGCCGCCAGCTCAACCGGGGCGCAATCGCAGTGATTCTCCCAGTGCCACCTTAGCCGACGGAACGGAACGTAAGGCACCAAAACGTGGGAGCCGGGCAAACCCAACTATTGACCCAAGACATGATTCGGAGCCGATTCATATAATGCTATAAGTTCGGGGTGCCGCACTTGTGAAAGTGTTCGGACTTATCACACCATAATGTGGGGAATGTAAGCCCCTAGTGTATTAGGCCGTATCAGAATATACTGGTGCAAGATGTCATGCAATGAACATATATATGTAATAACAGGCAAAAAAGGTGCTGCATCATTTGTTAAAGGAAGTCTGCTATGAGTGCGGACTGATACAAATAGTGCGGTAAGCAACGGTTTTGGACTAATTAAACATGTCCCCCTCCAGGGTTGGGCTGCGGACTTGGTGTATATAATCAAATTTAATGCTCGTAATTGAGACCACCTGAGTGTTCGTCGCCGCATTCTTTACTCCCCGGTTGTTGCATCATGAGTTCGACAGTTCATCACGGACAGGCCTCCGCTAACGGAGTCCTGTGGTACGTAAAGAAGGAAAATAATAAAAGGAGTGGCACACTTGCGAGCCCTCGTGTGGTCGAGCCGCACTGGGTCCATTGTGGTCGTGCCCTTCCCTGCGCCCATGGTACCTCCAAAGCGTAATGATGTACGCGAGGGTTGTTCTGCAATCATGCGAGGGCAGGGGTTAGGGCCGCATTGCTACGCTGCGTTCGGATCGCACTGTGGTCTTGGTTGGTGTTGCTTCGCGCGCTTGGCTGTATCCGCCGCTTAACGGCCGGACTCAAAATTGCCTTAAAAGGCTGCTCAGCATTTCGCCGGAGAGCTGCAGTATGTTCCTCCGCTCGGAGGGAGCGCCCAGTATTCCGCTGACCGTGATGACTCCACGAGGGCCCGCATCTTGAGCTTGAGGTATGCATAACGCGGCACCGCTGAACTTTGCAAACGCGTTCGTCCGAAAGCAGAGCGTGATAGCCGCCGTGAAATGGGACTATGTCGAAGATTAACTCTCGCCCGAAATTATCTGGGATCCGAAGACCACTTCCAGCAGGATCGAGCCTGCATAATTGGCCTCCACACCTGGTATGACGCTTTTAAAGGTTGTCTTTGTAGGTTTAATCCTTGAGGGTCTATGCCCATCTTGCGACCGATCCTCGATAAAGCAGTTCAAAGCTACTACCGCCGCCCATCGAGTCTCGTGAGGTGAAATCCATCGACGATTGGGTCTAAAACCAATGCGGCGAATCCGCCATGGTGGATGCTGGTCGGATGGTCTCTTCGATCGAAAGTGATCGGACAAGAGGACCATGGATTGAACTTCGGGGTGACTGGCTCCATCGCGTATACGTCCCTTAGTGCACGCTTCCGCTCCCTCCTGGGTATGTGGGTCACGTAGATGATGTTCATCGTCCGCACTTGTGGGGGGAAACCCTTCTGTCCTCTATTGTTCGACGGTCAGATCTGTTCCTCGTCGTCGCTGTTTAGCCCCTCGTCTTTGTTTTCGGCAATTAACTTGCCTGCCTGCTTGAACACCCAGCAATCTCTATTGGTGTGATTAGCTGGCTTTTCAGAGGTGCCATGTATCTGGCATAAGCGGTCGAGTATTCGGTCCAAATTGGACGGACCCGGAGTGGTTCCTTTGAATGGCTTCTTCCACGACCGGTTTAGAGCCTCGAATCCGCGCGACCGCCGATCCTCCTTGTTGTCGCCAAGCACGCGGCGCTTATTTTACTCGACGCGACCGCCGCTTGTGGTCCTTAGTATCCGGACTGCCGAATTTTTACCGAGGTTATTGCTGCGAGCTAGCCAGCTATCCTCTCCCGCAAAAGCGGGTCATTAATGATGTGAGGGCTGCCATGGATTTCGCTTTTCCCGTCCCAAAGCCGGCTAGCCACTCATCGCGATGTTATGTTTGAAGGCTGCGAGGGCCTCGTGATCCCGGACAATGACGATTTGGTTTTTCTTTGTCAAGAACCGTGTCCGTAATTGTCCGCCAATTCGTCTCGCTGCTGAATTATGTGGCTTAGGTCATCGTCGTCTGGTGGCCGCACATACATGCCCTGGAAGTTGTCGAGGAATGCGGCTGCCAGGTCTTCCTAACACCCAATTGACTCTGCGGGCAAGCTATTAAGCCAATGTCGAGCTGGTCCTTTGAGCTTGAGTGGGAGATACTTGATGGCATGGAGATCGTCGCCGTGGGCCATATGGATGTGAAGGAGATAATCTTTGATCCAAACCGCGGGGTCTGTTGTTCCATCGTAGGATTCGATGTTTACGGGTTTAAACCCTTCAGGGATTTGATGATCCATTACTTCGTCATTGAAGCATAGCGGGTGTGCGGCGCCTCTATATTGAGCAATATCACGACGTAGCTCGAGAGAGCATTGTCTGCTGTGTTCGGCCCAGCCAGGGTTATTGTATCCGGCGCGACGGTATTCGTCGTGGGTCGTGGGGCGCCCACGTGATCTGTAGATGGATCTGGATTGCCTTGCTTTGTCCTCCAATACATCTTGCAAGTCCGCGCGCGCTCCTCTTGGCTTCAGTACTTTTGGAGCGATGCGAGGTACGGTCTTGGTGGAGGGCCTGATGCCTCTGTCACGACCACGGGTGGTCGGTCGGCCGATCGTCTACCGGTGATGAAGGTATGTATGCTTCTGCCTCTAATCGGGGGAGTAACTTGCGTCTTGGGTAGCTTTTGGAGGGGCGTTCAAGCTTATACTCTTCGGCCGCGAGGACCTCGGTCCATCGATCGGCCAGCAGGTCTTGATCAGCTTGAAGCTGCTGCTGCTTTTTCTTTAGGCTATTTGCCGTGGCGATAAGCCCGCGCTTAAAACGCTCTTGTTCGACGGGATCCTCGTGCACGACGAATTAATTGCGTCGTTGATGCTTGCATCATCTTCGAGGGAGGTGTATAGTTATATTCCTCGACCTCTTAAATCCCGCCGCCTCTCGTGAGGGCTTGCTTCGCATCCTCCTGCGCTGAGTCCTGCTGGAGGGGATTGTCTTCGGCACTCTCGGGGGTATTATTATCTCCTGTGCCGGAATCTCCATTCTTGCTGTGGCGGGATTTAGAGCGGCGCCGCTGACGCCGGCGCTTGGGCTTTTTCTTTAAGGAATCTGCCTCCGCTGCTTCTTCGCGATCCCCGTCTTTTGGGGTGTCCACCATATAGATGTTGTGTGACAAGGTGGTCTTCCAGTGCCCTGTAGGCGCTGGTTCCTGGTCGTCTCCGGCATCGTCGTCCATAGCGTCGATGTCTTCGGAGTCGAAGTCTAGCATGTCGGTTAGATCGTTGACAGTGGCTACAAAGTGGGTGGTGGGTGGGCTCAGAATTTCTTCGTCGTCCATATCCCAACCATCCTGGCCATAATCCGGCCAGGGCTCTCCGGATAGCGAGAGATGCTTTAGCGAATTTAGGATGTCGCCAAAGGGCGAGTGTTGGAAGATGTCCGCGGCGGTGAATTCCATAACCGGCTCCCAATCAGATTCGATTGGCAGGGGCGTGGGAGGTTCGGAGTCCGGCAAGGAGTCCGACACCTTGGTGTGACGAGCTTCACGAGGGACAAGGCTAGTGTTCAGCTCCATCTCCGTGGAATTTGAAGCCCCCGAGGTGGTGTCCATCCACCGACCCTCGATTTGGGTGATCGGCTCCGGACTAAGGGCCAGAGCGGATTCATGTGCGGCCACCAAAGCACTGTTCGGCGGCAGAGCTAGATCATGCCCATCGTAATAAAGGCGGGCGCGCTGGTCGTGGCTCGAGCCCGTCGAAGATCAAGTCCCCGCGGATGTCGGCCATGAAGTTTAGGCTTCCGAATCTGACCTGATGGCCAGGGGTGTAGCTTTCGATCTGCTCCAGATGGCCAAGTGAATTAGCCCGCAGTGTGAAGCCGCCGAATACGAAGATCTGTCCGGGGAGAAAAGTCTCACCCTGGACAGCATTGTTGATTGAAGATGCCATCGAGCCTATCGGTGACGACACAGAGGAACTCTCAATGAAAGCACCAATGTCGGTGTCAAAACCGGCAGATCTCGGGTAGGGGGTCCCGAACTGTGCGTCTAGGCGCATGGTAACAGGAGACGAGGGACACGATGTTTTACCCAGGTTCGGGCCCTCTTGATGGAGGTAAAACCCTACATCCTGCTTGATTAATATTGATGATATGGGTAGTACAAGAGTGGATCTACCACGAGATCAAGGAGGCTAAACCCTAGAAGCTAGCCTATGGTATGATTGTTGTGATGGAGGTTATGTCCTATGGACTAAAGCCCTCCGGTTTATATAGACACCGGAGAGGGCTAGGGTTACACAGTCGGTTACAATGGTAGGAGATCTACATATCCGTATCGCCAAGCTTGCCTTCCACGCCAAGGAAAGTCCCATCCGGACACGGGACGGAGTCTTCAATCTTGTATCTTCGTAGTCTTGGAGTCCGGCGGACGATGATAGTCCGGCTGTCCAGACACCCCCTAGTCCAGGACTCCCTCAGGCCTTACGGGCCTCGGCCTTGGCGGACTTGGCACTTTTGAGAGCCGAGGCGAGCTCGGAATCTCGAGTCTTTGAGTTACGCTCCAAACTCTCATGCTTCTCCATGAGTGCCTGGAGCTCTTGCCGCACCTCCGCCACCCGTGCCTCCTATTTTTCTCGCTCGTCTGCTCTGTGGGTCAAGATTATGTTCGTCATGGACACAGCCTCCTTCAGACTGCCACCTGCTTTGTGGCCCTGCAGCATCTATGTTATCCTTGTCATTCTCTTATTGCAACCTAAATCCTTTTCTCAGAAGGTAACTTTTCAAAGTGGTGTTACTCACCTTGTTTGTCCTCGAGCTGCTTGGCACGGCCGAGCTCCGCCGACCGCCGAGATCCTCGCTTAACGCACCGACCTCCGCAGCAAGGCGGCAGAGGTCAGCAAGGCAGCCTGCAAACCAATATTGTCATACTTTTAAGCAACCTCACAGATATCTTTTAGATCCTCAACCGCTTTTCTTTCCAACGCCGAACCGAGCATCGAGGGCTAATGTCTATGCGGTATTACATTACATAATTTTAACTTCTTACCTCAAAGCCTGTTAGAAGGCTACTGCAGAGCCGGTGAGCCCGCTTTTCGAATCGAACCTTTCAATCACCGCACTCATAATAAAGCGGTGTTCTTCTCAAGGAGGCACCTTGAGCGCCTCCAGAAGTTGTCCGGCGCCTCGGTTGGGCGGAGGCCGCCGGCGTCACGGTCTTGCCCTTCTTGCGAAGGGGCCATTGCTGGACTCGAACCATTGCAGTTCCGCATAGAGTCCGGCGCAATGTCCGGAGGTTGCCTTGCGGCACCTCCGAGCCTCCTCCCGATGGGTCCTTTCGATCCCACCTCGGCCCCTCATCGGCGCGAGGGTTGGAGGCAGTCGGGATGGAATCCACATCCGACGGAGCCAACGACCCGCTCGATGAAGCGGGGAGATCATCATCGGCCGGACTGCAGGTAGCATGCGGCATTAGAAGGACACTATGTGACACAAAATATAAATTACAAATCATTCAGGGATCCGGATACTTACGATCTCGCCGGAGGCCTGGCCCTTGAACGCCACTCTTCGCCGGCAACGTTGGTGTTGGCAGAGCTGTCCGGGGGAATAGTTCTCCCCCTCTTGGACCCTTCGGCCTCCCCTGTTGGGGAAGCCTTCCTCTTCCTCTCTCCCTCCTCTGGGAGAGAGTCTTCTTCCTCCTCATCATCTTCAGGGGAGGAGTCCACCTCGGAGTCGTCGGACACCTGAAAATGAGAACTCTTTTGAGTGCCCGTGGCCACCTTCTTGGTTTCTTCTCCGCACCACGCAGGGTGCGGAACCAGAGCCCCGCTTAGACGGGCGCCCACTGGTCTTCGCATGGGAGCCGGGCAGATGAGCTGCTCGGCCTTCTTCATCCATTCCTGTCAAAGGAAAAGGGAGATTGAAACCCGCTTAGAATCAATCTATTAACAATAAGTGTCCCGTAAAGGGGTAGAATCACTTACCTCATCACCGGACGCTGCTGAGTGAAATCCGCGATCTTCCGTCATGGATGCGGGGCTTCGCGCCTTAAACAAAGACTCACCAGCACCTTTGTACGTCAGGTCGAAGAGCCCGCCAACGCCTGGTGCTGTTCCGGATCGAACTCCCACAGATTGAATGCTCGTTCTGGCATGGGAGAATCCGCGACGAGCATGACTTGGACCACGTTAACCAGCCCGAGCTTCTTATTCACCAGCTTCGGATACAGCTTGGAGTCCCGCTGCTCCTTCAATTACCCCACAAGAAGCCCTTCTCTTTCCGGGAGGTGAGCTGCGTGAGGATTCCAGATCTGAACTCGGGGCCGCCACCCACATAGGGTCGCGCTGCTCGGTGATATAGAACCACCCCGATCGCCACCCCTTGACGGATTCCACGAAGGCCCCTTCAACTAAAGGACGCTGGGCATCTTGCCCAACATGGCGCCTCAAGACTCCGCTTGAGTGCCCTTCACTACCTTCGCCTTGACATTGAAGGTCTTGAGCCACAAGCGAAGTGGGGCTGGATGCAGAGGAAGGTTTCGCATACCCACGATAAACGCCGAGATGTTGAGGATGAAGTTCGCACCAGATCATGGAAATCCAGCCGTAGTAGAACATGAGCCCCTGGACAAAGTGGTGAAGTGGAAAGCCCAGTCCATGGAGAAAGTGGGGAGGAAAACGACCTCTCATGGGGCCTGGGTGGGATGAGTTGCCCCTCGTCGGGCAGCCGGTGCGCGACGTCGCCGGAAAGGTATCCGGCGCTGCCCAGCCTTGTGATGTGCTCCTCCTTAACGGTGGAGGCCAACCATTTGCCTCCCGCTCCGGACATGGTCGGAGAAGGTCGAGACGAGATGCGCGAACTTGGGCGTTGGAGCTCGAGTGCGCGGAGATGGATAAGCAAAGGAGGAAGAAGGCGTAGGTGAAAAGGTGAATCCTTATCCCTTATATATAGGCGGGCGAAGACTATTCGTCCCCCACTAGCCTGGTAAAATCGCTATCTCCCAAGCACCACCATCAATGGCGCGTTGGGTTACCCACGTCCGTATTGATGAGAATCCGGAATAAGGGGAACACGATCTCGCTCGACAAGACGTGCAAGGAAACCGCCGCTAAACGACCGAGGCGGTATAATAAAAACGATTCAAGTAAAGGCTTGGTAGTGGTGTGATGTCATGCCGCAAAATACGCCGCAGATTGAACTTGTGTACATTTTATTCTCTCTACGGTGGAATGTGGAATTCATTTTGCGAGCCGACACTATCCCGGTGTTCACAATCTTCTTTGGATTATTCGAGGTGGAACCCGCCTTGCAATGCCGAACATTATGCGCGCGGACTCATCGTCATTGAAGCCGTGTTCAGGGCTACCGAGGAGTCTGGACTAGGGGTGTCCGGACAGCTGGACTATCATCGTCCACGGACTCCAAGACTACGAAGATACAAGATTGAAGACTCCGTCCCGTGTCCGGATGGGACTTTCCTTGGCGTGGAAGGCAAGCTTGGCGATACAGATATGTAGATCTCCTACCATTGTAACCGACTCTGTGTAACCCTAGCCCTCTACGGTGTCTATATAAACCAGAGGGCTTCAGTCCGTAGGACATAACCTCCATCACAACAATCATACCATAGGCTAGCTTCTAGGGTTTAGCCTCCTTGATCTACCCATATCATCAATATTAATCAAGCAGGACGTAGGGTTTTACCTCCATCAAGAGGGCCCGAACCTGGGTAAAACATCGTGTCCCTCGTCTCCTGTTACTATCCGCCTAGACGCACAGTTCGGGACCCCCTACCCGAGATCCGCCGGTTTTGACACCGAAAGTGGGTTTGCCAAGGCTACTCCCCGCCCATAATTGAGCATTCCAATAGGCTCAGAAAGGGTAGGGGGAGATCTCGAACGAAGCAATTGAGAGGAAACCAACTCTGGGGGGGGGGTCAATCGATTTGTGAGGCCAGGTGCGGCGTTCTTCACCGAAGACGAAGAAGATGGCTGAACAGGATACCGAGCAGCACTTAGGTAGTAGTGGGGGTTGGCCGCAGCGGCGGCTGTGGGTCAGGAGGTGATAACCCACAAGTATAGGGGATCAATTGTAGCCTCTTTTGATAAATAAGAGTGTCAAACCCAACGAGGAGCTAAAGGTAGAACAAATATTCCCTCAAGTTCTATTGACCACCGATACAACTCTACGCACGCTTGATGTTTGGTTTACATAAAACAAGTATGAAACTATTTTGCAAGAATAAAACCACAAGTACTTTGCGAGAATAAAACTAAGAATAAATTTCAAGGTAATAAAAGTAGATAGTTGTTGTCAACAAGAAAGTCATTTGTCCCTAGGCAAACGATAACAAGTACCGGTAATCATTCTTCTAATTTTATATGAGGGAGAGGCATGAGCTAACATACTTTCTCTACTTGGATCGTATGCACTTATGATTGGAACTCTAGCAAGCATCCGCAACTACTAAAGATCATTAAGGTCGTGAAACCCAACCATAGCATTAAGTATCAAGTCCTCTTTACTCCCATACGTCATACCCCACCTACTCGGGTTTAAGTTTCTGTCACTCTCGCACCCCACCTTAAGCGAACCATGAACATATTGCAACACCCTACAGAGGGGCCCCTCACATTTGCGCGAGACAGAGGGCACCGTAGGACAGCACCATAAATAAAATATACAATCATACCAACCAAGATCACGATTAACCCATAGGACAAAACGGATCTACTCAAACATCATAGGATAGCCATAGATCATTGGGAAATAATATATGGAGTTGAGCACCATGTTTAAGTAGAGATTATAGCGGGGGGAAGAGGTGTTACATCGCTGCATAGAGGGGGATAAAGTTAGTGTTGGCGGTAGCAAGGTTGTTGATGTAGATCGCCGTCACGATCCTAGCCCCGGCGGCGTTCCCTACAAAATCATATAGTCTTGTCATGCTCTGTCTTCTTAAAACAAAGTATAAATCATGTACAACCCCGATCAAAAGCCGAGCAATTGGTTCATACTTTTTAACGTGCTTCAGCCTTTTCAACCCTCACGCAATACATGAGCACAAGCCATGGATATAGCACTACGTGTGGAATAGAGTATGATGATAGGGCTAAATATAAAGAAGACAAAAAAGTAAGAAAGTCTCACATCGACGCGGCTAACCAATGGGCTATGGAGATGCTCATCAATTGATATCAATGCGAGGAGTAGGGATTGCCATGCAACGAATGCACTAAGAGCTATAAGTGTATGAAAGCTCCATATAAAAACTAAGTGGGTGTGCATCTAATCCTATAATGAAAAATTCCCACTAGTATATGAAAGTGACAATATATGAGACTCTCCATATGAAAAACATGGTGCTACTTTGAAGCACAAGTGTGGTAAAGGATACTAACAATACCCTTCTCTCTTATATTTTTCTTTCTTCCTTCCTTTTTTCTTTTTCTTTTTCTTTTTTTTTCTTTTTCACTTTTTCCCCTTTTTCTCTCATTGTCTGGTGTCTTATCCTGACTTGTGGGAGAATCATAGTCTCCATCATCCTTTCCTCACTGGGGCACTGCTCTGAAACTGTTGATCATCACACTTCTATTTACTTATAACTCAAAAGGAATAAAAATTACAACTCGATCTATAACAAATTATGACTCTATATGAATGCCTCTGACAGATGATCTAGCGTAACATGTATAAAAATGATGCACGGTGGCTGAGCCACTACTACTATGTCAGCTATATGATCATGCAAAGCAATATGACAATGAATGCTCAAGTCATCAAACAGAAGCGGTGGAAGTTGCATGGCAATATATCTCGGAATGGCCATGGAAAAGCCATAATAGGTAGGTATGGTGGCTGTTTTGAGGAAGATATAATAAGGCTTATTTGTGATAGAGTGTACCATATCACGGGGTTTGGATGCACCTGCAAAATTTGCACCGACTCTCGATGTGAGAAAGGGCAATGCACAGTACCGTAGAGGCTAGCAAATTGCGGAAAGGTAAGAGTGCGTATAATCCATGGACTCACATTAGTCATAAAGAACTCATATACTTATTGCAAAAGTTTATTAGCCCTCGAAGCAAAGTACTACTATGCATGCCCCTAGGGGGATAGATTGGTAGGAAAAGACCATCGCTCGTCCCCGACCGCCACTCATAAGGAAGACAATCAAGGATAAATTGCGCTCCAACTTTCATAGCATAACGAGAGACTATACGTGCATGCTTCGGGAATCACAAATCTTAACACCAATATTGTTACTTAACCACAACTGTTTACTAGTACTTCCCACATATTTATCATCTCTATATCGCAAAACTATTGCAAGGAATCAAACATATCATATTCAGTGATCCATAAGTTTTATGTAGGATTTTATGACTAACCATGCAATTGACCAATTCCTATTGACTCTCTAAATAGATATAAGTGAAGCATGAGAGTTTAATTCTTTCTACAAAAGATCATGCTTTAACAAATATAAGTGAAGCAAAAGAGCATTCTACAAACATCGATTTTCTATGTGAAGAGAAACAGGCAATCCAACTTCAAATGATATAAGTGAAGCACATGAAGCATTATATAAAGCCATACTCAAAAGATATAAGTGAAGTGCAATGAGCATTCTATAAATCAACCATGGACTATCTCATACCAGCATGGTGCATAAAAGCAAAGTGAAAACTAAATGCAAAAGACGCTCCAAGATTTGCACATATCATATGAACGAAACGAATCCGAAAACATACGATACTTGTTGAAGAAAGATGGGATGCCTTACAGGGCATCCCCAAGATTAGACGCTTGAGTCTCCTTGAATATTTACTTGGGGTGCCTTGGGCATCCCCAAGCTTGATCTCTTGCCTCTCCTCCTTCTCCTCATATCGAGACCTCCTCGATCTTCGAACACTTCATCCACACAAAATTTAAACAAACTTTTAGTGGCGGGGTTAGTGAAAATGGCAATGAAATCCCATCATGTACTACTGCAACATTATTGTATAATTATAAACAAACATTACCCACTGTATGCTATCACAATTGTATAGCCCCAAGTCAAGGAGGCTTCAACAAGAATTCAAACATACGCAACTAACGAAGCTATAATAGCAATATGTGAAAACAGGATAGTCTGTAAAGATTTGAACATCCACCATATTTCTGTAACTCTAAAAATTCTGAGAAAATTATGAAAAATAAAAATTTTGTATAGAAAGATAGTGCAAAAAGTTTCAGAACCATTTGACACTCCAGTAAAAAAATGTAAAATTGTGCACTACAGCCAAAGTTTCTGTTTTGCACCGCACGAACCAACAAGCAATCCAATCATCCTAAAGGCAAATCTTGGCACATTATTTTTATAATACGATGGAATTGTACAAGGGGATAATTATTTTTGTTGAAAAGTTTCTGCAATTAAGATTCACAAAGTTTCCGTGAGCATGAACAAAGTTCAAGGAGCTCCCCCACTTCAACAATGTTTGTCTCTCTCACTTTCACTTTCCTTTTTGAAAAGTTTTGTGTTCCCCTCTATATTTTTTTGTTTTTAAACTTTATAAAAGCACTCAATAGAAATAAATGACTCTCTAAGACTTCCAGGTTGTCTCCCTGGCAGTGCTTTCTTTAAAGCCATTAAGCTAGGCATAAAGTGCTCAAGTAATGAATCCACCCAGATCCCAAGGTATATCAAAGCCAATTTTAATTAACAATGATTTGGCATTTACTAGTGAGCACAAAGCAACATATATCAAGCAATGACGAAGTCTAACTCTCTTCCTATGCATCGGCGTGTCATACAAGAACAATTCATGCACATCAACTAAAGGCCAATACATAGCATAAGTAGTTTCTTGCAATTTTAGTGTTGCAAACATAGAGAGGTGGAGATGTAGTTCCTCTCTCATAGTAATTGCTTGTAGGAGCATCAAGCACATGCATATTGAATTCATCAAAATTATCATGTGCAATGGTAAAAGGCAACCCATCAATATAATCCTTAACAAGTGCAAACTTCTCTGATATAGTGTAGTTTGGAGAATTCAAAAAGATAATAGGACTATCATGTGTGGGTGCAATAGCAACAATTTCATTCTTAACATAAGGAACTATAGCAAGTTCATCTCCATAAGCATAATTCATATTAGCATCTTGGCCACAAGCATAACAATCATCAAGTTCATCAAAAAGGGATATTTCAAATGAATCAACGAGATCATAGCATTCATCCTTAGGTAAGAATGAAGGGGCATTAAATAATGTATGAGTTGGAGGGTTACTCTCATTGGAAGGTAGGCACGTGTAGCTAATCCGTTCTTCCTCCACTTGTTCTTCGCTCTCCTCATCATCTTTTTCATCCAATGAGCTCACAGTTTCATCAATTCCTTCTTCCATAGACTCCTGCAAAATATTAGTCTCTTCTTGGGCAGCAGAGACTTTCTCAATAAATGCATCAATATCAGAATTGAATTTATAATTATCATAGCAATATTTTTTTTAGAACGAAGGCTCGAGAATGAGCCCGGCTTTGAATTAACAAAACCATCAACCGGCCAGGTATTACAGCCAACAAGTGCCAGCCCAACGCCACTTACAAAGAAAATACAACACGAGTGGCCCAAAGATACATGGGTGCTGAAGAACACAGCTTACAACACAGTCCCAAACTACAAGCACCTAAACTAGATAGAGATGAAGAACCGCTTGAAGAAAGGACCGCCCTTGCAGCTCGAAACACCGGCGCCAAAGAAGACATCAGCGACAGTGGCATTGCCGACCGCCTTGGCCACAAACACTCCAAAACTCCTGCACTAGACCAGAAAGATAACACACCTTCCTTCTCCCTCGCCAAAGAGGGACCCTACCCCCTCGTCCTGGCTCGAAGGACGTCGCACCGTCGAGCGAGGGATGAGTTCACCCTAGAACAAGGAAAGGCACGATCTTGGGGTTGCAGACACAGAACATTTGCACGCATCCATGTCGCAGCAACAGGCATACCTCACTGTGCATTTAAGCACAGACTGCCGGTATCCAAACAAGAAGAGAGTAAGCTGCAGGAAACGGCACATCGGAGCTGAAGAAGCAGCGAGCTTGCGGTGAACAACAGGGAAAAATAGCACACACAGGATGCGAGGAATATGGCCCTGGTACTCATTTAGCTGCCACAGATCTATTGTCGGGAAGGGGAACCCTTTCCTCTCCCACCCAGACTCAAGGGAGCCGAGCACCGGCGAACAGGGGATGGCCAGCAAGCACCAAACAGAGAATGGAAAGCCCGTCATCGCTGGAACCCAAGTTGTCACACGGAGCCCCGCTGCAATCACAAACCTCAAATCTAGCACCACACACCTACACCCTGCTAACCAGGCGACGTCCCCAGGGAGGTTACGGCGCCGAGTGCCGCCGCCGCTGGATCCGCATGGGATTATAGGATTTAACCTTGGAACATACGGGAAGGGGTGGGTAGAGGGGATCTCGACGGTGCCTTCAAGAAGGGGTACCACGCCCGCGGGCCTGGCCACCGCCGTGGTCGGACACACCAACCAGGGATTTCTCCCAGTCCCGACAAACACCACCGCAACCAGCCACCAGCAGACCGGCGAAGAAGCACCGGTGCTAGCACAGGTTGTGAGCAGGCTAGATGGAAGAGGAGAAGTAACCTTCAGATATGAGGTCAGAGGACCACCGGAGCATCCTACCGACCATGCATCGTGTCCACCACCGATTCGCCGCCCGCTGTTACGTCTTCAACTTGCGTTGGTTTTCCTTGAAAAGGAAAGGGTGATGCAGCAATAGTAGCGTAAGTATTTCCCTCAGTTTTTGAGAACCAAGGTATCAATCCAGTAGGAGGCTCCTCAAAAGTCCCACGCACCTACACAAACAAACAAAGAACTCGCAACCAACGCAATACAGGGGTTGTCAATCCCTTCACGGCCACTTGTGAAAGTGAGATCTGATAGAGATAGTATGATAAGATAAATATATTTTTGGTATTTTATAATATACATGCAAAAAAGTAAAGATGCAAATAAAAGTATATTGAAAGCTTATATGATAAAAGATAGACCCGGGGGCCATAGGTTTCACTAGTGGCTTCTCTCAAGATAGCATAAGTATTACGATGGGTGAACAAATTACTATCGAGCAATTGATAGAAAAGAGAAAAATTATGAGATTATCTAGGCATGATCATGTATATAGGCATCACGTCCGCGACAAGTAGACCGACTCCTGCCTGCATCTACTACTATTACTCCACACATCAACCGCTATCCAGCATGCATCTAGAGTATTAAGTTCATAAGAACAGAGTAACGCATTAAGAAAGATGACATGATGTAGAGGGATAAACCCATGCAATATGATATAAACCCCATCTTTGCCTTTCAACCCTTTCTGTCACTGGGTAAGGACACCGCAAGATTGAACCCAAAGCTAAGCACTTCTCCCATGGCAAGAAAGATCAATCTAGTAGGCCAAACCAAACTGATAATTGAAGAGACTTGCAAAGATAACTCAATCATACATAAAAGAATTCAGAGAAGATTCAAATATTTCTCATAGGCAAACTTGATCATAAAACCACAATTCATCGGATCTCGACAAACACACCGCAAAAAGAGTTTACATCGAATAGATCTCCACAAGAGAGGAGGAGAACATGGTATTGAGATCCAAAAGGAGAGAAGAAGCCATCTAGCTAATAACTATGGACCCGAAGGTCTGTGGTAAACTACTCACAACTCATCAGAGGGGCTATGGTGTTGATGTAGAAGCCCTCCATGGTCGATTTCCCCTCCGACGGAGCGCCGGCGAACGCTCCAAGATGGGATCTCGCGGATACAGAAGGTTACCATGGTGGAAATTGTTTTTCGTTGGATCCCTGGATGTTTTCGGGGTACAATGGTATATATAGGAGGAAGAAGTACGTCGGTGGCCGCTCGTGGGGCCCAGGAGACAAGGGGCGCGCCCAGGAGGGGTGGGCGCGCCCTCCTATCTCCTGGCCGCCTCTTTTGCTTCTTGACTTGCACTCCAAGTTCTCCGGATCACGTTCGTTCCAAAAATCACGCTCCTGAAGGTTTCATTCCGTTTGGACTCCGTTTGATATTCCTTTTCTTCGAAATACTAAAATAGGCAAAAAAAAATAGCAATACGGGCTGGGCCTCCGGTTAGTAGGTTAGTCCCAAAAATGATATAAATATGTAAAATAAAGCCCATAAACATCCAAAAAGGGGTAATATAATAGCATGGAACAATAAAAAACTATAGATACGTTGGAGACGTATCAAGCATCCCCAAGCTTAATTCCTGCTCGTCCTCTAGTAGGTAAATGATAAAAACAGAATTTTTGATGTGGAATGCTACGTAGCATAATTCTCAATGTAATTTTCTTTATTGTGGCATGAATGTTCAGATCCAAATGATTCAAAACAAAAGTTCATATTGACATAAGAAATAGTAATACTTCAAGCATACTAATCAAGGCAATCATGTCTTCTCAAAATAACATGACTAAAGAAAGTTATCCCTACAAAATCATATAGTCTGGCTGTTGCTCTAACTTCATCACACAAAGTATTTAATCATGCACAACCCCGATGACAAGCCAAGCAATTGTTTCATACTTTATCAATTTTTCACGCAATACATGAGCGTGAGCCATGGACATAGCACTATATGTGGAATAGAAGGTGGTTGTGGAGAAGACAAAATAGGAGAAGATAGTCTCACATCAACTAGGCGTATCAACGGGCTATGGAGATGCCCATTAATAGGTATCAATGTGAGTGAGTAGGGATTGCCATGCAACGGATGCACTAGAGCTATAAATGTATGAAAGCTCAACAAAAGAAACTAAGTGGGTGTGCATCCAACTCGCTTGCTCACGAACACCTAGGGCATTTGAGGAGGCCCATCATTGGAATATGCAAGCCAAGTTCTATAATGAAAAATTCCCACTAGTATATGAAAGTGACAACATAGGAGACTCTCTATCATGAAGATCATGGTGCTACTTTGAAGCACAAGTGTGGTAAAAATATAGTAGCATTGCCCTTCTCTCTTTTCTCTCATTTTTTTTCTTTTTCCCCTTTTTCAATCCTTTTTTTTTCTTATTTTTCCTTTTTTTCCTTTTGGCCTTTCTCTCTCTTTTTTTTCTTTTTTTTGTAAAGTCCGAAGTCTCATCCCGACTTGTGGGGGAATCATAGTCTCCATCATCCTTTCCTCACTGGGACAATGCTCTAATAATGAAGATCATCACACTTTTATTGATTTACAACTCAAGACTAGAACAAAATATGACTCTATATGAATGCCTCCGGCGGTGTACCGGGATATGCAATGAATCAAGAGCGACATGTATAAAAATTATGAAGGTGGCCTTGCCACAAATACGATGTCAACTACATGATCATGCAAAGAGCAATATGACAATGATGATGCGTGTCATATAAATGGAACGGTGGAAAGTTGCATAGCAATATATCTCGGAATGGCTATGGAAATGCCATAATAGGTAGGTATGGTGGCTGTTTTGAGGAAGGTATATGGTGGGTGTATGGTACCGGCGAAACTTGCGCGGCACAAGAGAGGCTAGCAATGGTGGAAGGGTGAGAGTGTGTATAATCCATGGACTCAACATTAGTCAAAATAACTCATATACTTATTGCAAAAATCTACAAGTCATCAAAAACAAAGTATTACGCGCATGCTCCTAGGGGGATATATTGGTAGGAAAAGAGAACCACTCGTCCCCGACCACCACTCATAAGGAAGACAATCAATAAATAAAATTGTGCTCCAACTTCATCACAAAGCGGTTCACCATACGTGCATGCTACAGGAATCACAAGCTTCAACACAAGTATTCTTTAAATTCATAATCACCCAACTAGCATGAGTTTTATATCACGACCTCCATATCTCAAAACAATTATCAAGTATCAAATTGATCATAGCATCCAATTCACTTCCTATGATAGTTTTTATTATACCCAACTTGGATGCCTACCATTCTAGGACCAATTTTATAACCATAGCAAATACCATGTTGTTCTAAAAGACTCCCAAAATAATATAAATGAAGCATGAGAGACTAGCAATTTCTACAAAATTAAGCCACCGCCGTGCTCTTAAAATATATAAGTGAAGCACTAGAGCAAAAACTATCAAGCTCAAAAGATATAAGTGAAGCACATAGAGTATTCTAACAAATTTCAATCAAGTAGGCTTCTCCCACAAGGTGTGTACAGCAAGGATGATTGTGGTAAACTAAAAAGCAAAGACTAATATAATACACGACGCTCGAAGAAAAACACATATCATGTGGCGAATAAAAATATAGCTCCAAGTAAAGTTACCAATTAACGAAGACGAAAGAGGGGATGCCTTCCCGGGGCATCCCCAAGCTTAGGCTTTTGGCTATTCTGGAGTATCTTCGGGTGCCATGGGCATCCCCAAGCTTAGGATTTTGCCACTTCTTATTCCATAGTCCATCAAAGCTTTACCCAAAACTTGAAAACTTCACAACACAAAACTCAAGAGGAAATTTTATAAGCTCCGTTAGTGAAAAAAAACAAAACCACCACATAAGTTACTGTGATGAACTCATTCTTTATTTATTTTGGTTTTAAACCTACTGTATTACAAGTTCTCTATGGTTCATAAACTATTTTACTAGCCATAGATGCATCAAAATAAGCAACCCGAAAAACAGAATCTGTCAAAAACAGAACAGTCTGTAGCAATCTGTAACTAACGCGAACTTCTGAAACTCTAAAACTCCTACCAAAATAGGAAGTCCTGGACAATTTGTTTATTGATCATCAGCAAAAAGAGTCAATGCAAAAGCACGTTTCCGTGATTTAATAAAACTAATTTTGTGCGCGCAAAGTTTCTGTTTTTCAGCAGAATCAAATTAACTATCATCATAGGTTATCCTATAGGTTCTACTTGGCACAAACACTAATTAAAACATAAAAACACATATAAATATAAGGTAGATAAAAAATTTTATTACTAAACAAAAACAAAAACAAAAAACACAAATAAAATTGGGTTGCCTCCTAATTAGCGCTATCGTTTAACGCCCCTAGCTAGGCATAAAAGCGAAGATAGATCTAAGTAGTGCCATAATAATAAGATAGCTCTTGAAAACTCATCTCATATTCTCTATGTTCAGCCGCAAGTTTTCTTTGAGGCAAGCAAAAGTAATCAAAAGGGCTAAATTTAGCGGGACAAAAGTCCCCAAGATCAATCTCAGGAGGAACGGGTTCCTCCCTTGGCCCTTCGTAATGCACGACTAATTCATCACTATAAGCATTCTTTTGGCAAAATCTCGTGAGCCTATACTCAAGAGAGTATCCTAGCTCATTATTTCGAAGAGCAAAATCATTATTAAGTTCGGAAATTCTGTCAACCAAGACATTGGTAGGGACCTTTTTTCTAAGGTTTTCATTGAAAGCAACATAGTCCGAAGATTGAAAACGCCTAATTTCCTCTTGATCAAAGAGGACCGCCTCTATGGGAGGACGACCGGCGTCCACCCTATAGTGCGCAAAGATTTCTTTGGCCTCTCTTATTATAAATCTAAATTCATGAGCCAAAAAGATAGTAACAATAGCTTAATGAAGAATGCTCAATATTGGAAAATTCTAGGAAAATTCTTTGTATGCAAGGATGCATATGCATAAATTGTCTTTCAAGTTCAACTACAAGCATAGCGATACCATCCGCAAGACTACTAGTTCTATGAAGAATAGAACCACCCATGGAAGGTAAAGCAATGGCACAAGTAAAGAAATCTTGAATAACACCTTTTCCAATAATTACCACTACCGATTCAAAACTTTTTAGTATGCAAGATAGGGGGTTCTTCAGCCGGAGCTTCAGAATTTTCCATGTTATTATTGTCCATATCGACGATTATCTCCCCAATTTTAGACATAACAGCAAACAAAAGCAAGGAGGAAAGCAAGCGAGAGAGAGAGAGAGAGAGATTGGGAAAGAGAGGGCGAATAAAACGGCAAGGGTGAAGTGGGGGACAGGAAAACGAGAGGCAAATGGCAAATAATGTAAATGCGAGGGCGATGAGTTTGTGATGGGTACTTGGTATGTCTTGACTTGAGCGAAGACCACCCCGGCAACGGCGCCAAAAATTCTTCTTGCTACTTCTTGAGCTTGCGTTGGTTTTCCTTGAAGAGGAAAGGGTGATGCAGCAATAGTAGCGTAAGTATTTCCCTCAGTTTTTGAGAACCAAGGTATCAATCTAGTAGGAGGCTCCTCAAAAGTCCCACGCACCTACACAAACAAACAAAGAACTCGCAACCAACGCAATAAAGGGGTTGTCAATCCCTTCACGACCACTTGCGAAAGTGAGATCTGATAGAGATAGTATGATAAGATAAATATATTTTTGGTATTTTATAATATAGATGCAAAAAAGTAAAGATGCAAATAAAAGTAGATTGAAAGCTTATATGATAAAAGATAGACCCGGGGGCCATAGGTTTCACTAGTGGCTTCTCCAAGATAACATAAGTATTACGGTGGGTGAAAAAATTACTGTCGAGCAATTGATAGAAAAGCGAATAATTATGAGATTATCTAGGCATGATCATGTATATAGGCATCACGTCCGCAATAAGTAGACCGACTCCTGCCTGCATCTACTACTATTACTCCACACATCGACCGCTATCTAGCATGCATCTAGAGTATTAACTTCATAAGAACAGAGTAACGCATTAAGAAAGATGACATGATGTAGAGGGATAAACTCATGCAATATGATATAAGCCCCATCTTTTTATCCTCGATGGAAACAATACAATACGTGCCTTGCAACCCTTTCAGGACACCGCAAGATTGAACCCAAAGCTAAGCACTTCTCCCATGGAAAGAAAGATCAATCTAGTAGGCCAAACCAAACTGATAATTGAAGAGACTTGCAAAGATAACTCAATCATACATAAAAGAATTCAGAGAAGATTCAAATATTTCTCATAGATAAACCTGATCACAAAACCACAATTCATCGGATCTCGACAAACACGCCACAAAAAGAGTTTACATCGAATAGATCTCCACAAGAGAGCGGGAGAACATGGTATTGAGATCCAAAAAGAGAGAATAAGACATCTAGCTAATAACTATGGACCCGAAGGTCTGTGGTAAACTACTCACAACTCATCGGAGGGGCTATGGTGTTGATGTAGAAGCCCTCCATGGTCGATTCCCCCTCCGTCGGAGCACCGACGAAGGCTCCAAGATGGGATCTCATGGATCTGTAAGGTTCTGACGGTGGAAATTGTTTTTCGTTGGCTCCCTGGATGTTTTTGGGGTACGTAGGTATATATAGGAGGTAGAAGTATGTCGGTGGCCGCTCATGGGGCCCAGGAGACAGGGGCGCGCCCAGGAGGGGTGGACGCGCCCTCCTATCTCCTGGCCGCCTCGCTTGCTTCTTGAGTTGCACTCCAAGTTCTCCGGATCACGTTCGTTCCAAAAATCACGCTCCCGAAGGTTTCATTCCGTTTGGACTCCGTTTGATATTCCTTTTCTTCGAAATACTGAAATAGGCAAAAAAAAGCAATACGGGCTGGGCCTCCGGTTAGTAGGTTAGTGCCAAAAATGATATAAATATGTAAAATAAAGCCCATAAACATCCAAAAAGGGGTAATATAATAGCATGGAACAATCAAAAATTATAGATACGTTGGAGATGTATCACCCGTGCGGCCGAGGACGGTGACCCACCTGCGGGCGCGCCTGCCGCCCAGGCGCCGCCGCCTTGCCAGATCCGAGGCCGCCGCCCTGGCTGCCTAGGCCATCCACGTAGGTGAAGCCGCCAGATCCTTGCTGCCACCTTCATCGGTGTCACGTGCACGTGCCGAAGGGCACCTTGGGCGGCGGCGGAGGGTAGGGAAAGGAAAGGAAGGGGTGGCGGCGGCGGTGGTTAGGGCAACCCCCGAGTCGCCTTAGAGGAGACGATGCGGTGGTGGGGGGAACTTGGTCCTCCATCATAGCAATATTTAAGGATGGCAAAATTTTCAGGCCTATAAACATCATCATCAAAAGCTTCAAACTTTTCAAACAAAGATTCAATTTTGTAAGCACCCTTAAAAGCAGCAAATTCTTCTATTCGTTCCACATCATAATAATCATATATACCTCTAGCATAAGAAGCCAAGGTTTCATTATCATTAAATTCACATGAAAAGGGAAGGTGTGGAGCATTCATCCTAGAGAAAAAAGTAAAATCATATCTCAAGCATAAATCTTGAGTATACCAATGCAACATATAAATTTCATCCCATAAAAGTTTCTTTTTGTGTCAAGCGATAATCCCTAAAGTATTAACATTGATCCAACATTACTCCCATTATATAGTTGAATGGGGTTTTCTCAGGATTATCAAAGTAGTGCATAATATCTTTTACATAATGAGCATCGAGGGTTTTAGGAGGTTCCTCATCTCCATGAGTAGCAAGTACAACTAATTTTTTTGGTGAAGATAGAGAAAAACTTAGAACAGGAAATAAAAACTACTTAGTGATAAAAGCAAATAAGCACACACGAGAATATTCACCCCACGCTATTGCTCCCTGGAAACGGCGCCAGAAAAAGGTCTTGATAACCCACAAGTATAGAGGATCAATTGTAGCCTCTTTCGATAAATAAGAGTGTCGAACCCAACGAGGAGCTAAAGGTGGAACAAATATTCCCTCAAGTTCTATCGACCACCAATACAACTCTACGCACGCTTGATGTTTGCTTTACCTAAAATAAGTATGAAACTATTTTGTGAGAATAAAACTACGAGTACTTTGCGAGAATATAACTAAGAATAAATAGCAAGGTAATAAAAGTAGATAGCTATTGTCAACATGAAAGTCATTTGTCCCTAGGCAATAGATAACTAGTACCGGTAATCATTCTTGTAATTTTATATGAGGGAGAGGCATGAGCTAACATATTTTCTCTACTTGGATCATATGCACTTACGATTGGAACTCTAGCAAGCATCCGCAACTACTAAAGATCATTAAGGTTGTGAAACCCAACCATAGCATTAAGTATCAAGTCCTCTTTACTCCCATACGCCATACCCCACCTACTCGGGTTTAGGTTTCTGTCACTCTCGCAACCCACCGTAAGCGAAGCATGAACATAGCAACACCCGACAGCGGGGCCCCCTCACGTTTGCATGAGATGGAGGGCACCGTAGGACAGCACCATAAATAAAATATACAGTCATATCAACCAAGATCACGATTAACCCATAGGACAAAACGGATCTACTCAAACATCATAGGATAACCATAGATCATTGGAAAATAATATATGGAGTTGAGCACCATGTTTAAGTAGAGATTACAGCGGGGGGAAGAGGTGCTACGTCGCTGCATAGAGGGGGAGAAAGTTGGTGTTGACGGTAGCAAGGTTGTTGATGTAGATTGCCATCATGATCCTAGCCCCGGCGGCGTTCCAGCACCACCGGGAGAGAGGGGGAGAGAGCCCCCCTCCTTCTTCTTCTTGCTTGGCCTCCCCCCCTAGATGGGAGGAGGGTTCCCCCTCTGGTCCATGGCCTCCATGGCTATTGAGGGGTGAGAGCCCCTCCGAGATTGGAGCTGCCTCTCTGTCCTCTTCTGTTTCAGGTTCCCCAGATCTAGTCGAAAACCGTTTCTTATATTCTCGGAGATCCGTAACTCTGATTGCGCTGACTTTTTACATGATTTTTTTCCTGATATAAGCTTTCTTGCGCCCGAAGTAGAGCTCCAATCGATGAATGAGGAGGGCACGATACACCAGGGCGCGCCTGGGCCTGGTGGCGCGCCCTAGTGGGTTTTGGTCCATGTGGGCCTCAGTTTGCGGTGATTCCTGCTACGTCTTGAGCTTGCGTTGGTTTTCCTTGAAGAGGAAAGGGTGATGCAGCAATAGTAGCATAAGTATTTCCCTCAGTTTTTGAGAACCAAGGTATCAATCCAAAGAGGAGGCTCCTCGAAGTCCCATGCACCTACACAAACAAACAAGAACTCGCAACCAACGCAATAAAGGGGTTGTCAATCCCTTCACGACCACTTGTGAAAGTGAGATCTGATAGAGATAATATGATAAGATAAATACATTTTTGGTATTTTATGATATAGATAGGAAAAGTAAAGATGCAAATAAAAGTAGATTGAAAGCTTATATGATAAGAGATAGACCTAGGGGCCATAAGTTTCACTAGTGGCTTCTCTCAAGATAGCATAAGTAATACGGTAGGTGAACAAATTACTGTCGAGCAATTGATAGAAAAGCGAATAATTATGAGATTATCTAGGCATGATCATATATATAGGCATCACGTCCATGACAAGTAGACCGACTCCTGCCTGCATCTACTACTATTACTCCACACATCGACCGCTATCCAGCATGCATCTAGAGTATTAAGTTCATAAAGAACAGAGTAACACATCAAGAAAGATGACATGATGTAGAGGGATAAACTCATGCAATATGATATAAACCCCATCTTTTTATCCTCGATGGTAACAATACAATACGTGCCTTTGCTGCCCTAACACCTTTGGGAAAGGACACCGCAAGATTGAACCCAAAGCTAAGCACTTCTCCCATTGCAAGAAAGATCAATCTAGTAGGCCAAACCAAACTGATAATTCGAAGGGACTTGCAAAGATAACTTAATCACACATAAAATAATTCAGAGGAGATTCAAATATTTCTCATAGATAAACTTGATCATAAATTCACAATTCATCGGATCTCAACAAACACACCGCAAAAAGAGTTACATCGAATAGATCTCTAAGAAGATCGAGGAGAACTTTGTATTGAGATTCAAAGAGAGAGAAGAAGCCATCAAGCTAATAACTATGGACCCGAAGGTCTGTGGTAAACTACTCACAACTCATCGGAGAGGCCTTGCAGATGATGTAGAGGCCCTCCATGATCGATTCCCCGTCCGGCGGAGCGCCGGCGAAGGCTCCAAGATGGGATCTCGCGGATACAGAAGGTTACGGCGGTGGAAACAGTTTTTCGTGGTCGCTGCTAATGTTTTCGGGGTACGTGGGTATATGTAGGAGGAGGAAGTAGGTCGGTGGATGCTCGAGGGGCCCACGAGATAGGGGGGCGCGCCCAGTAGGGGGGGGCGCCCTCCATCCTCTTGGCCGCCTTGTTTGTTTCTTGACTTCCACTCCGAGTCCTCTAGATCACGTTTGTTCCAAAAATCACACTCCCGAAGGTTTCATTCCGTTTGGACTCCGTTTGATATTCTTTTTCTTCGAAACACTGAAATAGGCAAAAAACAGCAATTCGGGTTGGGCCTCCGGTTAGTAGGTTAGTCCCAAAAATGATATAAAAGTGTAAAGAAAAGCCCATAAACATCCAAAACGGGTAATATACTAGCATGGAACAATCAAAAATTATAGATATGTTGGAGACATATCAATTCCAACTCCCAAAAATCACAAATATTCCAAAATAATTCTTCGTGGAGTTGCATCACGTTTGGACTTCGTTTGATATGGATTTTTTTGCGATACAAAAACAGGCAACAAACAGGAACTGGCACTGGGCACTGGATAAGTAAGCTAGTCCAAATAAATCATATAAAAAGTTGCCAAAAGTATGTAAAAGTTGAATAATATTGGCATGAAACAATCAAAAACTATAGATATGACGGAGGCGTATCAGGAGGCAGCACCGGCGGCAGGACAAGACCCCATCTTCCCTTTTCTTCTCTATAGCAGTGCTGGAGAAATCTGCATCGTCCTCATCTTCACGCAATATAATTTCCTCACAGGGTCAACAAACCACTTTGACCTAGTCCACGTTAGCAAACCATCTGACAAACCCACCAACAATGAGTTTTGAACGGTATTGGTTAGATTAGGGGGATTAAGTGAACCAAAAGAAAGGTATGGGGGTTATGCGAACAACTCACTTTCTTCATGGGAGTAAAATATACTTTTTCCGAGTAGAAATAGGAAAACAGATGTCACTTGGTTCACATCATAGGTATTTTCTCATTGAGTCTAGGCTGATGTTTATTTTTCTTTGAAATGTAGAGGATAGGAACCAATCCTATGTAGGGATTGGAATCCATTCCTATGAAATTCCACCAAACCAAATGAGGTCTATGAATTAATCAAGCATCTTCATACTGTTCTAATAAACATAAACCAACACAAATATGCAGTTAATCAAACCTATGTAGTTAATGAATAAACAAACCAATGTGTGACCAACAGAAATGTATGATTAATTAGTGCCACCAATCAAACTATCAAAAAGCTGATGTGCAACCATAAATTCCATGTTTTGCAAAAAAGCTTTAGCAGTAGGCTAGTAGCATAGTTGACAATAAAAGAAATTGAGCCTCGAGAGTTGCATCGGTGTATCTACAAGCATGGCATGGTGCAAGATTTGTTGCTGGTGCTACTGAAGACTGACATGGTGATAATCCCCAAGTGCAAGGAATCATCGTAGCAGTTTCCAAAGGTGGAAGTGATAAGTATGGAGTGTCGAACCCACAAGGAGCTAAAGGTAAGATCAATATTCTCTCAAGTCCTATCATTCCACTAATACGACGCTACGTACACCAAACGTTTGCTTCCATCTAGAAACGAGAAATAAAACTACGTTGTGGGTATGAAGAGGACAACTTTGCATGAAATCAGAGAACTAAAATATAAAAATAGGTGCTGTTAACATAAAGTTAGAATATATTACTATATATTATAGATAGCGAGTGTGGAATAATGATGGGTCGGTGTGCGGAATTATCATGGGCAATTGTCAACAAGATTGGTAGTCGTCATTGCAATTTCATATGAGGGAGAGGCATAAGCTAACATACTTTCCCTTCTTGGATCATATGCACTTATGATTGGACCTCTAGCAAGCATCAACAACTACTAAAGATCATTAAGGTAAAACCCAACCATAGCATTAAAGTATCAAGTCCCCTTTATCCCATACGCAACAACCCCCTTACTCAGTTTTAAGCTTCTGTCACTCTACCAACCCACTATAAGCAAATCATGAACGTATTGCAACACCCTACAGCGGGAATGCTTCACGTGTGCGCGGCTCGGAAGGCACCATAGGACAGCACCAAAATAAAACATATAACTCAAACCAACCTAGATCATCAATCAACCCAAAAGACAAAAGAAATCTACTCAAAACATAATAGGATGGCAACACATCATTGGATCATAATATGTGGCATAAAGCACCATGTTCAAGTAGGGATTACAGCGGGGTGCGGGAGAGAGGACCGCATAAAAGAGATGAGGATGGTGATGAAGATGGTGGTGCTGATGGAGAAGATCACCGCGGTGATGTTTCCCCCTATGGCACTCTGGCTCCATCGAGAGAGAGGAGGAGAGGTATCCCCCTTGTGCTTCCTTCTCCCTGGCCTCCCCCTAGATGGGGAGAGGTTCTCCCTCTAGTCCTTGGCCTCCATGGCGATGATGGCCCCCTCCAGGATCCTCCTCCACGGCCTCTGGTGATTATGCCCCCTCTGGCAGGGTGCCAGAGAGGGCCTAGAGGTTTGCAGCGGCGGAACTCCCGATCTAGGTTTATTTCCCGGGGTTTCTATATTTATAGGAATTTTTGGCATCGAGAACAAGTCAGGGGGTCCACGTGTCAATGACAGACAGGGGGGCACGCCCTAGGGGGGCACCCTCCACCCTTACGGATGACTCGGGACTCTTTGCCCAACTATTTTGCTTCGGGGGCTTCTACTAGTCCATAAAAAATCAGCATAAGTTTCTTTTGGTATTCCTTTTCTGTAAAACTCAAAAACAAGGAAAAACAGGAACTAGCACTCGGCTCTAAGTTAATAGGTTAGTCCCAAAATAATATAAAATAGCATATAAATGCATATAAAACATCCAAGATGGGTAATATAATAGCATGGATGAAAGTGCAACTATCCCTGGCTGGTTTTGGTAATGATTAACAACATATAGCTCATTGAACTAATGCTATTTCAAGATGAATATTTCAGGAAAGTCCAATAATTGGCATTGCATGGATTAGGAATGTGGACCCCTCAAAATGCTAAGGACAAAGGATTGGCTCAAGATCTAAAGCTCAAGACTCTACATTTTACTTTTAGTGATCCAAGATCACATTGAGTCCATAGGAAAAGCCAATACTATTAAAAGGGGATGAGGTGTTGCTTAATTGCTTGCTTGATCAAAATGCTTAGTGATATGCTCCAAAAACCCTCAACCACTTTCTCATATCCACATTTGTCCCAAACTAAAAGTCAAACTCGGCCCCACCGATTTGATCCATCTGGCGCCACCGAGTTCATTTGACATAGCCACTGCTAGAAACCCTAGTCACTTCGGACTCACCGATAGGGATCTCGGTCTCACTGAGATGGGATTGCAAACTCTCTATTTCCCTTCGAAACATTTCAGTCTAACCGAGATGAGCGATCAGTCCCACCGAGTTCGCAATGCAAACTCTCTATTTCCCCTTCGTAACGTTTTGGTCTCACCGAGATGAGCGAATCCGTCCCACCGAGTTTGCCTGATCAACTCTCTGGTTAGCTTGTTACCAAAGTAGGTCCCATCGAGTTTGTGTGATTGGTCACACCAAGATTACGTTATGCCCTAACCCTAAAGAAATCGGTCCCACCGAGTTGACATGTC
Source organism: Aegilops speltoides (assembly GCA_021437245.1). Taxonomy (NCBI): domain Eukaryota; kingdom Viridiplantae; phylum Streptophyta; class Magnoliopsida; order Poales; family Poaceae; genus Aegilops; species Aegilops speltoides. Next base: position 127,027,079 of record CM038144.1, read on the forward strand.
GGTCCCACCGAATGCCTAACGGTCACATTATGAACTAAATTGGTCTGGCCGAGTTTTCTGATTCGGTCCCACCGAGTTTGGTAAATTGTGGGTAACAGTTAGATTTTATGTGGAGGCTATATATACCCCTCCACTCTCTCCTCATTCATGAGGAAAGCCATTAGAACATGCCTACACTTCCAGCATTCATTTTCTGAGAGAGACCCACCTACTCATGTGTTGAGGCCAAGATATTCCAATCCTACCATATGAATCTTGATCTCTAGCCTTCCCCAAGTTGCTTTCCACTCAAATCATCTTTCCGCCAAATCCAATCCTATGAGAGAGAGTTGAGTGTTGGGGAGACTATCATTTGAAGCACAAGATCAAGGAGTTCATCATCAACACACCATCTATTACCTTTTGGAGAGTGGTGTCTCCTAGATTGGTTAGGTGTCACTTGGGAGCCTCCATCAAGATTGTGGAGTTGAACCAAGGAGTTTGTACGGGCAAGGAGATCGCCTACTTCGTGAAGATCTACCCTAGTGAGGCAAGTCCTTCATGGGCGATGGCCATGGTGGGATAAACAAGGTTGCTTCTTCATGGACTCTTCGTGGGTGGAGCCCTCCATGGACTCGCGCAGTTGTTACCCTTCGTGGGTTGAAGTCTCCATCAACATGGATGTACGATAGCAACACCTATCGGAACCACGCCAAAAATCTCCGTGTCAATGATGTCTACTAGGCAACCTTCTTCTTGTAGACATTGTTGGGCCTGCAAGTGCACAGGTTTATAGGACAGTAGCAAATTTCCCTCAAGTGGATGACCTAAGGTTTATCAATCCATAGGAGGCGTAGGACAACCCTGCAACCAAATAACAAAGAGTCTCTTGTGTCCCCAACACACCCAATACAATGGTAAATTGTATAGGTGCACTAGTGCGGCGAAGAGATGGTGATACAAGCGCAATATGGATAGTAGATATATGTTTTTGTAATCTGAAAATATAAAAACAGCAAGGTAACTAATGATAAAAGTGGGCGTAAACAGTATTGCAATGATAGGAAACAAGGCCTAGGGTTCATACTTTCACTAGTGCAAGTTCTCTCAACAATAACAACATAGATAGATCATATAACAATCCCTCAACATGCAACAAAGAGTCACTCCAAAGCCACTAATAGAAGAGAACAAGCGTAGAGATTATGGTAGGGTACGAAACCACCTCAAAGTTATCCTTTCTATTCTATCTATTCAAGAGTTCGTAGTAAAATAACATAAACCTATTCTTTCCGCTCAATCCATCATAGAGTTCATACTAGAATAACACCTTAAGACACAAATCAACCAAAACCCTAATGTCACTTAGATACTCCATTGTCACCTCAAGTATCCGTGGGCATGATTATACGATATGCATCACACAATCTTAGATTCATCCAACCAACACAAAGTACTTCAAAGAGTGCCCCAAAGTTTCTACCGGAGAGTCAAGAAAACGTGTGCCAACCCCTATGCATAGGTTCATGGGAGGAACCTGCAAGTTGGTCACCAAAACATACATCAAGTGGCACGTGATATCCCATTGTCACCACAGATAAACATGGCAGGACATACATCAAGTGTTCTCAAATCAAAGACTCAATCCGATAAGATAACTTCAAGAGGGAAACTCAATTCATCACAAGAGAGTAGAGGGGGAGAAACATCATAAGATCCAACTATAATAGCAAAGCCCGCGATACATCAAGATCGTGTGAAGTCGAGAACACGAGAGAGAGAGAGAGAGAGAGAGAGAGAGAGAGAGAGAGATCAAACACATAGCTACTGGTACATACCCTTAGCCCCGAGGGTGAACTACTCCCTCCTCGTCATGGATAGCACTGGGATGATGAAGATTGCCACCGGTGATGGGTTCCCCCTCCGGGAGGGTGCTGGAACCGGCTCCCGAGAGGTTTTTGGTGGCTACAGAGGCTTGCGACGGCGAACTCCTGATCTACCTTCGTTGCGGATGTTTTTAGGGTACGTGGGACTATATAGGCGAAAGAAGTCGGTCGGGAGGTGCTCAATGGGCCCACAAGATAGGGGGGCGCACCCAGTAGGGGGGCCCTATCTCCTGGCCTCCTCGAGGATCTTCTGACACGAACTCCAAGTCTCCAGGATGATATTCTTCCAAAAAATCACGCCGCCGAAGGTTTCATTCCGTTTGGACTCCGTTTGATATTCCTTTTTTCTTCAAAATACTGAAACAGGCAATAAAACAGCAAAATGGGCTGGGCCTCCGGTTAATAGGTTAGTCCCAAAAATGATATAAATGTGTAGAATAAAGCCCATAAACATCCAAAAAGGGTAATATAATAGCATGGAACAATCAAAAATTATAGATACATTGGAGACGTATCAGTCAACATTGCGTTTGCTCCCTCCAAACTCCTTCCTTTACATTCATGTGCAAAGTTTTACATTCTGCTGATATAATATTAGAATTGCATGTGTAGGTTGATTGCTTGACTTGTGTAATGTTGCTAAAATCTACCAAGACTTAAAATTGGGAAAAGACTAGATATTTATTTTGTCAAGTAGTCTAATAACCCCCCCTCTAGACATACTTTCGATCCTACAAGTGGTATCAGAGCTACGGTCTCCATTTGCCTTGATTTCCGTAGCTTTTGGTGATCATAGCCTTGGTTTCACAACCTAGGAGAGTATAGCATCTAGCGAGGGAAATTACCACCCTAGAGGTCCTTACTTTGATGGTACTAATTTTGCTAGTTGGAAGCATAAGATTAAAATGCATATTCTTGGACATAACCCCGTCGTTTGGGCTATTGGGTGTATTGGCTTGCAAGGTGAATTCTTTGATGGGAGAGAACCGAACTGTGAAGCTTCCGCGTAAGAGTTGAAGATGCTGCAATACAACGCTCAAGCTTGTGATATTCTGTTCAATGAATTGTGCCCTGAAGAATTCAACAAAATCAGCCGTCTTGAGAATGTAAAGGAAATTTGGGATACTTTGATTGATATGCACGAAGGTACTGACTCCGTCAAGGAATCCAAATTGGATGTGCTTCAAAGGTTGCTTGACAAGTTCAAAATGAAGGATGGTGAAGGTGTCGCTGAAATGTACTCTAGGCTTGCTCTCATCACAAATGAGATTACCGGCTTAGGAAGTGAAGAGATGACCAATAGATTCATCATCAAGAAGATCCTAAGAGCCTTGGATGGAAAATATGATACCGTGTGCACATTGATCCAAATGATGCCCAATTACAAAGATCTCAAGCCAACGGAAGTCATTGGAAGAATTGTTGCTCATGAGATGTCACTCAAGGATAAAGAAGAGCTTCACAACAAGTCAAGTGGTGCTTACAAAGCCTCATGTGATGCTCCTACATCATCAAGTGAGAAACAAACCTTCAATGGAGAATTGAGACTAATGGTGAAGAACTTCAACAAGTTCTACAAGAGTAGAAGCAAGGAAAGAAGTTCCAAGTCAAGGTCCTACAATGACAAAAGATCTTCGAGTCGTGAACGTAATTTCTATAATTGTGGAAGACCCGGACACTACTCCAATGAGTGTACGACTCCCTACAAAAGGAGAGAAGATTCACCTAAAAGAAGAAGTAGAAGAGAAGAATCGCCACCAAGAGAGAGAAGGAGTAGAGATGATTGTTATGAATGAAGAACCTCCCGGAGAAGCAAGGATACCGAAAGGAAGTACAAATCATCAAAGAGCTACACAAAACGAAGACATCAAGGTCACGTTGGTGAATGGGTATCCGGCTCCGATTCCGACCATCACTCCTAAAGAAATTATCACTCCGACTCTGAATATACTCAAGATGAAGGTGTTGCCGGTCTAGCACTTGTGTCAACCAACTCCTATGACATATTTGACTCACCAAATGAAGGAATTGGAAGATTCTTCATGGCTAAAGGCCCAAAGGTATCAAACCCCGAGTATGTTGATTCCAATAGTGATGAAGATGACTTGCTAGGTGATGATGATTTACTTGTTGATAACTCTAGTTATGAAAACTATGATGAATTTGCTATTAATCATGCTAGTCAAGATAAAACGAATGAATATTATAAGAAGGAGATTGATCACCTAACTAAAGAGCTAAATACTCTTAGTTAGCTCATGAAACTACCTTGGAAGATCATCGAGAACTTTTAAAGACTCATGAGAAGTTACGCTTTGAAAAGCTCAACCTAGAGCAAGAGCATGAGTTTTTAAAGGCAATCAATGATGATCTTCGCAAGAAAAGTTCTTCTTACATTGCCAAGCATTTACTCGTCTACTTACATGCCACAAGTTAAGTCTAGCAACAAAAGTAAGAATGATTCTTCCTCTAGTAGTAACAATAATCATGCTAAATCCAATATTGTTGCTTCTAGTAGTTCTCTTGATTCCACTAATGATTCTCTTAGCCAAGTTACACTTGAGCAAGAAAATAGCTTATTGAAGGGAATTATAGAGAAGGGTGTTTACAAGAGCCTTGCCGGAAGTAAGCAATTTGAGGAAATTGTATGCAAGCAAGGAAGGCACCGGAAGAATCAAGGTGTTGGTTTTGAATGAAAGTTCAATGCCAATGGAGTTGAGTGGGAAGTAGATCAATACCCTAAGACGAAGTTTGTTCCTCAACAAGAGAAGTATGATCCTACTTCTTTCCAAGGGACACAAGCTCAAGATGATCTTTCACCACAAGACCAGAAGCAAAAAGGCAAGGATAAGCTTCAAGAGGAGATTTATGCATTTGAAGAAGCTCCCAAGGCCTTGGTCAAGTGGGTTCCCAAGACTACATCAAGTTCTACTTCATCAAGTACGACTACAACCCCAAGGATTCCCATCAAGATGATGTGGATCCCGAAGAAGAAGAACTAGAGAGTTCTTGAGGGTGACTTCGCCAACACACTTCACTCATATCATTTTGGTAAGAACAAGTGCAAACAACTTCCATATCTTGCACTAGTTCAAGGAGTCACAAGCCCTATTGTTGGTAAGACAAGGGACAAGGTAACCTAATGCTTTCATGGACATCATATTGTGTGTACATCATTCTATGTCCATGTATATCCTTGTTTGTTCCTTGTGGGACTAACCCATGTAGGTATTGAAAGTGCAACTCACTCCAATGGATTGCTCCGAATGATCTACATCAACATTGAGTGTCCACATCTTCAACTCCTACATGAAGTCATCATCGACAAAACCCAAGGTTAGTTCATCCCTCTTAGGGGGATATCACATCTAGGGGAGCTTTACTCTAAGAATTGAGCTAAAGCAACTCTAACAGTGTGAACACAACAATGCTTTATGTAAAAGTGGTAACCCCACTTGTGCTTAAACGATGAGTATGACCTATGATCAAATGTTCTCATTTGACTCCTAAGTCAATATACTCATATATAGAGTGACTTAGTCATCACAAATTGCGTGATAAATGCTAGAGTCTTTGTGCATGCTTTGCCACATATTTCATTTGCCATTTATTGTGTGAGCATGTTGGTTGCATATTTTACTCCTTCGAGGACATCCACTTGTTTCTTTGATTGTTTGGCTTTCTCTCTCTTGCAAAGTGGATGGACAAGAATGCCTAAGAAACTCCTCTAGCTATCTATGCTTTTCTCGTCTCAAACTCTATTCATGCTACATCACAAAGTTTGATCAAGTCAGATTCGAACCACTCTGTGTGAGGAGCACTCGGAGTCCCCGATTCGTCATGGACTTAAACTTCCAAAACCTCTTTGTGCATTTCGGTATGACCGAGTCATCCATTTCGGTCACACCGAGTTCACTAAGTTGATCTAGGTTTTAATCTCGGTGCAACCGATTTGAACATTTCGGTCACACCAAGTTGCAGTAACCGCTTGCGATTCTGCATCTCGGTGCCACCGAGTTGTTCCACTCGGTCACACCGACAGAGTCGGGATATATATACCCACGGGTGAAATTTTGGAAATTTCTTCAAAAGCCCTTAGCCCGCGCATATCCTGCTCTGCCTCCTCGGGTCTCCAGATCGCCTCCTCGCCGCCAGCGACCTCCCGCCAACGATCACATGTTAAAGCATAGACCATAAACTTTCTTCAAAACTAACAAACTATGCTCTCAGTTATCAAACAATTGCAATTCATCTTATTTTCAGGAAGGGTCTATGTAAGAGCTTTGATTTAGCAAATCCCACATACTCAACCATCATATAGTCTTTCATGATTGCTACCACTCAAAGCATATTTTTAGAACAAATATCATCCGTCGAACACAGAGAAAGATAGGGACTTAATGTTTGGCCTCCCAACTTACTTATCATATAGATAATTGTCAACAATAATAATTCATGATCAAATATATTTGAATGGCCATATATGGCCATATATTTGAATGGCCATATAAGCATATTTTTAAAACAGAGATGAAAATAATTTTGAGAGGTATGCTTTCATTGTCAACATAACAACCAAGAGTTCTCACTATCTTCCATGCTAGACACATTATAGGCGGTTCCCAAACAGAATGGTAAATTTTTTACTCCCCCACCATCAACAAGCACATTCCACGGCTGGTCCGAAACAATGGGTACTATCCAACTATCAACAATCGTGGGTGAGTTTTGTTTGCAATTATATTTGATTTGATTTGAGCATGGAACTGGGCATACCGGTTACCAGCCATTTTCTCGTGAATGATGAGGGGAGTCCACTCATTGTGAGAATATCCCACCTAGCATGGAAGACACTGACAGCCCCTAGTAGCTACAAGAGTGATTCAGGCATACAAAACAGATTATTATCTGAAGGTTTAGAGTTTGGCACATGCAAATTTACTTGGAACGGTAGGTAAATAGCGCATATAGGTAGATATGGTGGACACTCATGGAAGAAACTTGGTTCAAGGTCTTTGGGATGCACAAGTAGTATCTCTACTTAGTACAGAAATTTTGGCTAACAAAAGATCCTAAGCAAGCACCACATGTTGGAGGATCCATGACAATATAACTTCTATACAAATATACCCAAACATAACTCATTAAGTTTTCTTCCTTGTCCAACTTCAACTAATTGGATCAAGTTTGACAATAATTAATGGGGCTCACAATCATAGAAGATGTACAAGATAGTATATTTATATGTGAAATCTCTCTTCCTTCAATATTCTTTCATGAATTGTTCAAGTGACCAATACTATGTTTGCTAACTCTCAACAAATTTACCACCTCTACTTACATGTAAAGTCATTACTCCCCATGGTATAAGCATATGAAACATATATAAATTCAAATTTATGACATTTAATCCATTCAACCATTTACTCATGGGATATAAGTGAATCACGAGAGTAAAGAACAAACTACTCCAAAAGGATATAAGTGAATATCAATGAGTGGTCAAATAGTTAAATAGTCATGGGAGGACTCTCTCTCATTCAAGATTTCAGATCCAATGATTTTATTCAAACAACAACTAAAATAAAAATACACTCCAATCAAAACACATATCATGTGACTAATAAAAATATAGCTCTGAGTAAGGTATACCGATGGTTTTTGAAGACGAAAGAGAGGGCATCCCCAAGCTTAGGTGAGATTGAGATGACATCGTGGACTCGTCATGTAGCGGTGGAGAGGCCCCCCTCTTCACCGGTCGCAGCCTGGCGGCTACTTCTAGGAGGCCTGGTCGTAGCCTTGCCTCCTCGTCCGTCACAGCCGACAGCTTACAGCGAAGCAACCACTAACCCACCGAGCGAAGCTATGAAGAACCGTTGAGCCGCAACTCCAACCTTTCCAGATGGGAGGGAATGAAGGTAATGGGATGGAATGACTAGGTTTCCTTGATGAGTTGCTCTCTAACAGGAAAGTTTGGGGCTTCTTAGTTTGGGCCTCTGCGTGTTTAGTCTGCTTAAATGTAATCCGAGCCTTCCAGCAGTCGCAATATCATTCTGACCATTTTGTGCAGCGATTGGGTGTGTATGCCCATAGCGCCGCTTGGAGCGTTCTGAACAGCGATTGCACCACGATAGCTGCACTTTTGCCGGCGGTTATAATTTTTGGTTTGCACATACCCGCCTCATGTTGGGGATCATAGCAGAAATTACAAAAATTATACGCGTCACCAAGATCAATCTACGGAGTTATCTAGCAACAAGAGAGAGAGGAGTGCATCTACATACCATTGTAGATCGCGAGTGGAAGCGTTCAAGATAACGGGGTTGATTGAGTCGTACTCGTCGAGATCCAAATCACCGATGATCCTAGCACCGAACAGACGGCACCTCCGCGTTCAACACATGTACGGAGCGGAGACGTCTCCCGCGCCTTGATCCAGCAAGGAGGAGGGAGAGGTTGAGGAAGAGGGCTCCAACAGCAGCACGACGGCGTGGTGGTGGTGGAGAGGCAGTACTCCGGCAGGGCTTCCCCAAGCTCTTAACGGAGGAGGAGAGGTGTTGGGGAGGGGAGGGGCTGCGCCTTGGATGTAGTGTGCAGCCCTCCCCTCGCCTTTCTATTTATAGGGGAAGGGGGAAGGGGGGCGGCCCCCTCTAGATGAGATCTAGAGGGGGCGGCCAGGGAGGGCTTGCCCCCAAGCAGGGGGCCCCTCTAGGGTTCCCCCCAAACCCTAGGCGCATGGGCCCAAGGGGGGATGTGCCCAGCCCTCCAGGGGCTGGTTCCCTGCCCACTACAGCCCATGAGGCCCTCCGAGAGTGGTGGCCCCTCCCGGTGGACCCCGGAACCCCTCCGGTGGCCCTGGTACAATACCGATATGCCCCCGAACTTTTCCGGTGACCGTATGACAACTTCCCACATATAAATCTTCACCTCCGGACCATTCCGGAACTCCTCATGACATCCGGGACTCCGAACAACATTCCGTAATCACTTACAAGTCTTCCTAATAACCCTAGCGTCACCGAACCTTAAGTGTGTAGACCCTACGGGTTTGGGAATCATGCAGACATGACCGAGACAGCTCTCCGGCCAATAACCAACAGCGGGATTTGGATACCCATGTTGGCCCCCACATGTTCCACGATGATCTCATCGAATGAACCACGATGTCGAGGATTCAACTAATCCCGTATACAATTCCCTTTGTCAATCGGTACGTTACTTGTCCGAAATTCGATCGTCGGTATCCCAATACCTCGTTCAATCTCGTTACTGGTAAGTCACTTCACTCGTTACATAAAGCATGATCCCGTGACTAACCACTTAGTCACATTGAGCTCATTATGATGATGCATTACCGAGTGGGCCCAGAGATACCTCTCCGTCAAACGAAGTGACAAATCCCAGTCTCGATCCGTGTCAACCCAACAGACACTTTCGGAGATACCTGTAGTATACCTTTATAGCCACCCATTTACGTTGTGACGTTTGGTACACCCAAAGCACTCCTACGGTATCCGGGAGTTACACGATCTCATGGTCTAAGGAAATGATACTTGACATTAGAAAAGCTCTAGCAAACGAACTACATGATCTTGTGCTATGCTTAGGATTGGGTCTTGTCCATCACATCATTATCCCAATGATGTGATCCCGTTATCAACGACATCCAATGTCAATGGTCAGGAAACCGTTACCATCCATTGATCAACGAGCTAGTCAACTAGAGGCTCACTAGGGACATGTTGTGGTCTATGCATTCACACATGTATTACGATTCCGGATAACACAATTATAGCATGAACAATAGACAATTATCATGAACAAGGAAATATAATAATAACCATTTTATTATTGCCTCTAGGGCATATTTCCAATAGTCTCCCACTTGCACTAGAGTCAATAATCTAGTTACATTGTGATGAATCGAACACCCATAGAGTTCTAGTGTTGATCATGTTTTGCTCGCGGAAGAGGTTTAGTCAACGGATCTGTGACATTCAGATCCGTATGCACTTTGCAAATATCTATGTCTCCATCTTGAACATTTTCACGAATGGAGTTGAAGCGACGCTTGATGTGCCTGGTCTTCTTGTGAAACCTGGGCTCCTTGGCAAGGGCAATGGCTCCAGTGTTGTCACAGAAGAGAGTCATCGGCCCCGACGCATTGGGAATAACTCCTAGGTCGGTAATGAAGTACTTCATCCAGATTGATTCATGTCCTGCCTCCGAGGCTGCCATGTACTCCGCTTCACATGTAGATTCTGCCACGATGCTTTGCTTGCAATCGCACTACCATCGCCCCACCATTCAAAATATACACGTATCCGGTTTGTGACTTCATCCAGATCTGTGTCGAAGCTAGCGTCGACGTAACCCTTTACGACGAGCTCTTCGTCACCTCCATAAATGAGAAACATATCCTTAGCCCTTTTCAGGTACTTCAGGATATTCTTGACCATTGTCCAGTTTTCCATGCCGGGATTATTTTGGTACCTTCCTACCAAACATACGACAAGGTTTACATCAGGTCTGGTACACAGCATGGCATGCATAATAGACCCTATAACCGAGGCATATGGGATGACACTCATCTTTTCTCTATCTTCTGCCGTGGTCGGGCATTGAGCTGAGCTCAATTTCACACCTTGCAACACAGGCAAGAACCACTTCTTGGACTGACCCATATTGAACTTCTTCAATATCTTATCAAGGTATGTGCTTTGTGAAAGACCTATGAGGCGTCTCGATCTATCTCTATAGATCTTGATGCCTAATATGTAAGCAGCTTCTCCAAGGTCCTTCGTCGAAAAACACTTATTCAAGTAGGCCTTAATGCTGTCCAAAAGTTCTATATCATTTCCCATCAAAAGTATGTCATCTACATATAATATGAGAAATGCTACAGAGCTCCCACTCACTTTCTTGTAAACGCATGCTTCTCCATAAGTCTGCATAAACCCAAACGCTTTGATAATTTCATCAAAGCGAATGTTCCAACTCCGAGATGCTTGCAGCAGCCCATAGATGGAGTGCTGGAGCTTGCATACCTTGTTAGCATTCTTAGGATCGACGAAACCTTCCGGCTGCATCATATACAATTCTTCCTTAAGATAGCCGTTAAGGAATGCCGTTTTGACGTCCATTTGCCTTATCTCATAATCATAGTATGCGGCAATTGCTAACATGATTCGGGCAGACTTCAGCTTCGCCACGGGAGAGAAAGGCTCATCGTAGTCAACCCCTTGAACTTGTCGATAACCCTCCGCGGAATGGCGTTCCTCCACCACCACCACCACCTCTACCCTAGCAATGGCGTTCTCCCTACCTTGTAGACATGGATGGTCTACTCCACTAGGACTTCAAGCCTGGCCAGGCGATTGCGGATCAGGTTCATCGACGTTTTGGATCTATGGTTCATTTTTCTCCTAGCAATGGTACCAAGGAATTCTTCTTGGTGGTCTTCTTCTTCTCAGCCTCCTTCCCTCTCTCGGTTGAATCTGTGGGTATTGCTCTTCAATGTTGCATTGGTGGTTCTGGTGAGGGTTTCTTGATCTCACAACTGGATGATCGCAAGTTTCGTTTTTCGGTGGCGTCTAATCGAGTTGGTCATTTCATTTACCATCTCAAGGATCGTATTTGGCCAGACTTTGTCTGCCATTTCTCGCTCTACCGTCCTGGCCGACATGCTTCTCACCAAAGTGATTCTAGTTGGCATTCGGATCATCATTTGGCAGAGATATCTGCTCGCACTCCTATGGCGATTAAACACTCATTCTCTGTTGATTCAAGGACTGCTCATATTGATCCTTCTTCGCTGTACGAATTGGCAAAATTTGGTATTCTCGATCAAGAATTGTGCCCACAGAATATTTCTACAGTCGCTGGACTGTTGCCGGACAGCTCAACGTCGGCGGGTGTCTCACAACGACCATCCATTCAGGTGGATTCGGGCATTAATGTCGCAAGGTCTATTCCAGGTAATGCATTCAATGCTAACATCCAATTTGGTACCTTTCTTGTGGGAAACGCACAATCAAGGCCTGGAGACTCGGCAGCCAATCATCATTCATTGTCGACATCTGTCCGTATTGGTGAATTTCAAACTCTGGTTCCACCCTCAGGCTTTCAAAATCGCAATCACTTTCATGGAAGAAAATTCAGGCGAGATTGCTGGGACGATATTCCCCCGTTTATGTTGCTCTATATTAATGACCATCATAAATTTGGTTATTCTGATAGTCACATTGCCAAAATTTGCTCTATTGTATCGGTCCCACCATCGGATTACATTAACAAATGCCTGAATTTATGCTATGTGTGCAATGGCTCTGGGCACCAAGCGGATTCTTGTCCCGACAATGTTGGTAACAACATCTCCTCTGGTCATTCTATGGGCCCGACTGGTCAAACTGATAATGGTCTTTCTGGTGGTGGACGACCTCTACTTGGATCTCAACCATGCTATCTGTGTTGCTCCTTGGCCCATCTATATTTTGCATGTCCTGGGCTTCTTCGATGTAATGCATGTTCCTTCTTGGGCCACACATATCATGCTTGTCACCCAATGGCACGTAGAATGCAATGGAAGGTAAAGATTAATTCTCTTTTTTCGAATACTCAAATGGCAAGTTCCTCTGAATCTGTACCGCAAAGGGAAGAAAATATCCGAGATGCTTATCTCCTTGAGAAGGGCAAAGAAATTATGACAGACACATTCAAACAAGTCTCCCTGAGACATCAAATCAATCAGACTTTAATTACTGATTCTATGCCCGAGGGCAATGCTACTGACCCTCATGTGTCTACAGCCGTCCGATGCTCATCCAAGGGTCGCCCCAGACACGTGTCCCAATCTGGTTGGCTCGGGAGGAGGTAGCCGCAACTAGCCTGGGTTCCCAAGAGGACTATAGCCTGTGCCAATACGCATTCTCCCCTATTTCTCTGCTCCAATCCTGCCACCCCTCCTGAGCTCCACCACCCTCCCATGGCGAACTTTCCCGTCAATGTGGTGCCCTACCTTCCGCAGGGCATGACGATCGAGCTTGGACCAGAAGACAGGAAGGTGAGGGACGACATGGTGGTCAGTCCAACTCCTCCACTACGCCATGACTTCCTCGCCATCGCGGAAGTCAATCGCTTCGTTCCGTTCCATCGCAAGGCGGCACTGCGCCATACCATTGAAGGTTTGCTGCATGAGTCCCAGTTTTTCCCCACGGAGATAGATGATCATCCTTTAGGAGTTGGGATTTTCGGTTTTGCGGATTCCATTACTAGAGATGCTGTGGTGGGAACTACTTTTGAGCTAGATGAGGATGAAGAGAACATTTACACTGTTATATCATTTGTGCCTCATGATGCGGCTCTGAACATGCGGCTCACCACGTTTGGTCCCCAGATTTGGCTTCTTTATATTGGATTCCCACAGGACTATCAGACTTCACATTACATGCACAAGTCAGTCGATAAATTTGGTGAACTGGTCACTTGGGATAATCCAAGGGGGGATAGAAAGTTTGTTCTGCTGAAAGTTAGAGTTATTCATTTTTGCCTTGTCCCCAAAAGCTTTGTTATGCATCAGCTAGGAGGAGATCGACACTGCTGGACTGTCTGTGTTACTATGCTACACAGCAGTGACTGGGATGCCCATCTACCTGAGGTTCCACCAGCAGGGATTGAGCCACCACCGGCAGACGGCATTCCCCACCCTCTCCATGGAGATGGACTCACAAGAGCAACTTTATCAAGCGCAACTGAATAATTGGATGGCTCAGAATGCACAGATGAATGCAAATGCTGCAAACGCTGCCAATGCAAATGCAGACAATCAGGGCAATGAGGTTCACTTTCCGGCAAATTGGGGTCAATGGCCTCCTACTCCTCCTCCAGCCCTGTACAACTTCCAGGCATGGCTTGCTCAGGAGGGCCTCCACGTACAAGATGGGATTGTGCCTAACAATAACATGCTGGATAGCCCAGGTACGGCCTGGAATGATTCAATTACGGTATTTGGCAGCTCTGATTCTAGTGCGATAGTGTCAGACAGTTATGTTATGGTTCCTGCGAACCTGTTTCACTCGCTGGTGGAAGGAGAGAGTTCGGATATGGCTGCTTCATCTGCTCATATTACCCCAATAGCCGCACCTACGGCTCCAACTAATACTGTTGAAGTTGTGGTTTCTCTCACTCAGCATGGTCTACAGTTTGCTATGACTGAACACGGTAATGTGATTTCATCTATGCTCATTAATCAAGGTTTTTCTTTCATTAGACTCACCACCTTCCTGAGAACGGCCATCATGCCTTTAGTGGCCTCCTATGGCCCTTGGAGCTCTGGTTTTGGCCTACGGAATGATTGGGTCCAGGTTAAAGCTGTGATCACTATTGAGGATAACCTGGTTTCAATGACAGCAACAAAACAGACTAGGGAGTTTGCCTCCTCCTCTCTGCAAATTGAAGAGCTCACGGACACACCTGATTTAAACATAGTGGTTAGCCCTGACAGTACGCACTTGGAGAACCCTGTGGTAACCCATCAATCTCAGGTGCTTTCGGCTCATTCTCTGCTTGTTCAACCTGCCCTTCCTCTGACTGAAGGACAGGTGGTTCATCTGACACCTATGGATGCCAATGTGGAAACTGCTCCTTGTTTTGGGGATGAATCTACAGTGGACTCTACACAGCTCTTTGAAAATGAGCCACCTAAGGATCCTACTGCTGATACCATGGTTACTGAAGGAAATAGCTCTGCTAGTGTTCTTGCTGGAACAGAGCCAAACTCTGATGACATAATACGCAAAGGGAAGATTGCCATACCAGTGTCATCTGTTTCTCTTCGTCGCCGTGCCAGGTCTAACAAATATGACGGGTTCAAAGTCCCAGCCGTCACTGATAGCAAGCCAAGATCTTCCAAGGTCAAGCCCAGGATCAATCCGTCAGCTCTGCAGATCAGGGCCCGTTCTAACGAAGATGACAATGCTGCTATTCCACCGCCCACCCCGATTACCACGCTCCAACTTGTTGGCACAGTCAAATGTGCAATCCCTGCTGCGGAGCTATCTGAAGAGGTGCTTAATGAAGCTGCGGAGGATGCTCTTTCATCCTCCTCTAGTGCTTAATCCTTACTCTTTTCTTCATGGTACTTTTGGTGAACTGGAATGTTCTCTGTTGGAACGTCCGTGGTTTAAATTCAGAACCTAAGAAACTTGCTCTGTTTAATGCCATTACGGCTAGTGGTTGTGCTGTGGTTTGTCTGCAGGAAACTAAGAAGCACTCTTTCGATAATAACTTTATTAAGTCTTGCTGTCCGCGTCGTTTTGATAAATTTGCTTTTATTCCGTCTTGCGGTGCTTCGGGTGGTATTGCCAGAATTTGGAATAGCTCAATTTTCTCTGCCACTGTTGTGGCGTCTAGGGATTTTGCTTTAGTGACCCGATTCCAATCCACTCAATCAGCTCAGTCTTGGACCCTTGTGAATGTTTACGGCCCCTGTCAAGGTGATGAACGTAGGGATTTCATACAGTGGCAGCTTGACCTCAATATTCCTACCAATGAAGATTGGCTCCTTTTAGGGGACTTTAATTTCATTCGAGGCCCAGACAACTGTAATAAACCAGGGGGAAATTTTGGGGATATGATCACATTCAATGACTTTATCAGGCATCAAAATCTAGTGGAACTGCCCATCAAAGGTCGAGCTTACACCTGGAGTAATATGCAGGTGGACCCCCTTTTAGAACAAATTGACTGGTTTTTCACGAGCACCAACTGGACTACTTCTTACCCTAAAACCCTAGTAAAGCCTCTTGACCGGCCTGTTTCCGATCACATCCCCTGTGTGGTCTGCATTGATACAAAAATTCCTCGCTCCAAGCTTTTCAGGTTTGAATCGTATTGGGTACATCATCCTGGATTTATGGAAACGGTTTATAATTCTTGGTCCAAACCAATTCCCTCGACCAACATGGCCACTCTTATCTCCCGCAAGTTTAAACACCTCAGGTATGATATGAAAGTTTGGAGTAAAGGTATTTCTAAACTGTCCATTGCAATTGAAAACTCCAATAGGGCCCTTTTCGAACTGGATGAACTTGAAAATAAAAGGCCTCTCACCACTCCAGAAACAAACTTTCGTAGAATTCTCAAACATCATATTCTGCGGCTTCTTAATTATGAGAGAGAGTATTGGCGAAAAAGATGTACTATTAGATGGGTCAAATTTGGTGATGAGCAACCAAATTTTTTTCAAGCAATGGCCTCAGAAAGATATAGGAGAAATAATATTGCTTCTCTTACCACGGATGATGGATATTGTGTTGAAGATCATGCGGGAAAAGAATCAGTTATTTTCCAAGCATTCAAAAAACGACTTGGTTCCTCTCAGCAACATGAGATGAAGTTCGATTTAGCCAGAATGATCAAGAAGGTCGAAGACTTGGACCAACTAACTGTGCCCTTCACTCATCAAGAAATTTATGATGTAATTAAATACATGCCTGCGGATAGGGCTCCGGGTCCAGACGGTTTCACTGGACATTTCCTTAAATCTTGTTGGCATGTGATTAAAGAAGACTTTCATCTTCTGTGCAATCAATTTCATGAGGGCAACTTAAACCTAGAGAGTATTAATGAAGGATTCATCACTTTGATCCCGAAAATCAGTGCACCTGCTTCTGTCAATGATTACAGACCAATCACGCTACTCAATTTTTGTCTTAAGATCAAAACGAAACTTCTTGCCAACCGTCTACAAAAGATCATCCTAAAAATCGTGCATCGAAATCAATATGGTTTTTTGAAGGGCAAATCTATACAGGACTGTCTGGCGTGGGTGTTTGAGTACATTTATCAATGTTAAACTTCAAAGCTACCTATTGTCCTCCTTAAGCTTGATTTTGCTAAGGCATTTGACACTATTGAGCATGAGCCAATGTTGGAGATTATGAGACACATGGGATTTAATGATAAATGGCTAAACTGGATCCAAACTATTTTGGCCTCAGGTAAATCTTCGGTCCTCCTAAATGGCGTCCCAGGGAGACAATTTCATTGCAAAACGGGGGTTCGCCAAGGAGACCCACTTTCTCCTCTGATTTTCGTGCTGGCCGCCGATCTACTTCAAGCTGTCATTAATGATGCTTTTGCTCACGGTCATATTCAGCTTCCCTTCCCATGTGCAACTCAAAAAGATTACCCAGTCATCCAATATGCCGATGACACAATTCTGGTTCTACCGGCTTGTGAATCTCAAGCGGCCACGATCAAGCAGATTCTGTCGGATTATGCAACTTCCATTGGCCTTAAAATAAACTTCCAAAAATCCACACTTATCCCAATCAACTGTGATGAGCCCCTCAGCAACAGCATTGCACAAATCTTCGGTTGCATGACTGGTAAAATGCCTTTCACTTACCTCGGGTTGCCTTTGGGGACCACACGACCATCTGTTCAGGATCTAATGCCATTGGTTTGCAAAGTGGAGCGCCGCCTCACTACTACCCTCAACATGATTTCGTATGGAGCAAAGCTATCTCTACTAAATTCAGTGCTCACTTCGCTCACGATCTTTGCACTATGCACTCTTAAGCTTCCCATTTCCATTATTGAACTTCTAGACAAGATTCGAAGGAAATGTCTATGGACTAAAAAGACAGAGCAGGGAGAAACATGTAACTCTCTGGCTGCTTGGAGCATGATTTGCAAACCAAAGGAGTGTGGTGGAATGGGTATTTTGGACCTCAGAACACAGAGTGATGCCCTATTGCTTAAATACCTCCACAAATTCTACAATCATTGGGATTTACCTTGGGTAGAATTAATCTGGAACACTTACTACGCATCGAAAATCCCACATGCAACGGATGCATGTGGTTCCTTCTGGTGGAAAGACATCACAAAGCTCATGCCAATTTATAGAGGGATCACCAAAGTCACAATTCAAGATGGCTGCAACACTTTACTTTGGAAAGATCTTTGGATGGATGATATTCTAGCCTCGAGCCACCCCAGGGCCTTTTCGTACGCCAAAAATGAAGATATATCTGTCCAGGCATTCTTAACGGCTGGCACGTTGGGGGAAACCTTCTAGCTTCCCCTGTTGGCACAGGCACATGCAGAGTTGAGAGACCTTCAGCAATTATTGACTCCGATTACCTTGGCCCAAGGAGAGGATAACTGGACATGCATCTGGGGTAAAGGTGACTACACTGTGAGCCAATATTACTCATATTACTTCAGAGAAATAAGAGCTCACCAAACATACAAATGGTTGTGGAAATCCAAGGTCACTATGAAAATAAAAGTATTCGGCTGGCTTCTCCTCTCCGATAGACTGAACACACTAAACATTCTCAAGAGGAGACACTACAATATTGGTGTCAACCACACTTGTCTGCTGTGTACTTCTCCTATTGAAGAAACTTTGGAGCACCTTTTCTTCACCTGCCCATTTAGCCAAGAGTGTTGGTCTCACCTAAATATTAACTGGATAACACATGGTTCAAGACTTCAATGGATTGAGCATGCGAGAACTACGTGGAATAACCCGATGTTCATGGACATCTTCCTACAGGCTGCATGGAGCATATGGAAAGAGAGGAACAACAAGCACTTCAGAGGGATTTCACCTTCCAAATCAACCTGGCTGACTAGGTTGAGAGATGATCTTTCCCTTCTTTGTTACAGAGTGGGAGAGAAACTACAGCCCTTTTTGTCAACTTTTGTAAATAGCATTTAAAGTCTTTTCTTTTGTTACCTCTTTCTACTTTACCCCCCTCCACCTTAGTTACAACATGGCTATGGATGTAAGGTTATAACTTTGTAAGACTTTTTGTTCACTTATCTTTAATACATACAGTAGGAGCCTCTCCTACTGTTTCAAGTATAAAAAAACATTACCATCCGCGTCCATCTTCTTCTTAAAGATCCATTTGTTTTCTATCGCTCGCCAATCATCGGGCAAGTCTGTCAAAGTCCATACTTTGTTTTCATACGTGGATCCTATCTCAGATTGCATGGCTTCTAGCCATTTGTTGGAATCTGGGCCCGCCATCGCTTCTTCGTAGTTCGAAGGTTCACCATTGTCTAACTACGTGATTTCCAGGACAGGGTTGCCATACCATTCTGGTGTGGAACGTGTCCTTGTGGACCTTCAAAGTTCAGTAGAAACTTGATCCGAAGTACCTTGATCATCATCATTAACTTCCTCTCTAGTCGGTGCAGGCACCACAGGAACATCTTCCTGAGCTGCGCTACTTTCCGGTTCAAGAGGCAGTACTTCATCAAGTTCTACTTTCCCCCCACTTATTTCTTTCGAGAGAAATTCTTTCTCCAGAAAGGACCCGTTCTTGGCAACAAAGATCTTGCCTTCGGATCTAAGGTAGAAGGTGAAAGGATTGATATAGTTGACTAGAGGGGGGTGAATAGGCAACTAACAATTTTTAGCTTTTCTTTACCAAATTAAACTCTGCATCAAAGTAGGTTGTCTAGATATGCAACTAAGTGAACAACCTATATGATGTAGCAACAACAAGCACACAAGCAAGCAAGGGATACAACACAAGTAAGCTTGTAAAAGTAAAGGCACGAGATGACCAAGAGTGGAGCCGGTGGAGACGAGGATGTGTTACCGAAGTTCCTTCCTTTTGAGGGGAAGTACGTCTCCGTTAGAGTGGTGTGGAGGCACAATGCTCCCCAAGAAGCCACTAGGGCCACCGTATTCTCCTCACGCCCTCACACAATGCGAGATGCCGTGATTCCACTATTGGTGCCCTTGAAGGCGGCAACCGAACCTTTACAAACAAGGTTGGGGCTCTCTCCACAACTTAATTGGAGGCTCCCAACGAAACCACGAAGCTTCACCACAATGGAATATGGCTCCGAGGTGACCTCAACCGTCTAGGGTGCTCAAACACCCAAGAGTAAAAAAATCCACACAAGAAAGTATGGGGGAAGCAAATATCCTTTGGTGGAAGTGTAGATCTAGGTCTCCTCCTTCAATCCCTAGCAAATCAACAACTTTGAGTGGCTAGAGAGAGAGAGATCGGGCAAAGAGAGCTTGAGAGCATCAATGGTGGAGTGAGAGAGGTAAGAGGTGAAAGTGGTAGGTGGAAGAACCACCTTATAAAGCAACCCTAATAAATCCAACCGTTACTGCGTTTTCAGCACTGCAGCGGTACAACCGCTCCTTGTCCCGGTACAACCGGGGCTCATGGTGTATCGGCAGAACCCTACCAGGAGGTACAACCGGGCCACCAGGTGGTAGTACCGGTTTTATAAAATAACCGGACCAACCGCCCAGCCACCGCTCAACTACCGCACTGAAACAGAAAGGAGTCACCCCTAAGGGCGGTAGTTGGGCGGTGCTGGGCCGGTGCAACCCCATGGTCTTGAGCGCTTGGGCGGCTACAGTCAGAGCGGAAGAACCGCTCACACCTCCGGTGGTACCGGTTGACGAGGAACAACCGGACCAACCGGGCCACCACTGCCCGAGAACCGCATCAAAACAGAAGCTTGACCGGTACTTGGGCGGTGCATGGCCGGAACCACCGCCGCAGGTCTTTGCTGAGCCTGGTGGCGGTACCACCGCCCGGAGGCAGCGGTACCACCGCTTGATAAAGACAGGAAGACGCCAAGAGCCAGCGGTACAACCACTCGGACAAGCGGTACAACCGCTGGGAAAACACAGCAGGCAGTCAAATCAAAAGGGAGACACTCTCTCACACACATGAGGAAGACAAGAGAGGGGTGATGGAGGTGTACGTGAGCGTATTCCCCTACTCTTTCCAATGTGGATTCCCTCTTGATAGTACGGGTTCCCAACGACCAAAGAGATAAAAAGCGTAGAGGACTCCGTCTTCAATCTTTTCCTTCGAGAGAGAACAACTATCCGATGTAAGCCTAAGCATCGAGAACCTGAAACATTTAGCACATTATTAGACCAATAAAGGGTTGTCATCATCATCCAAAACATAAGGTAGGGAAATGCCCTTTCAATCTCCCCCTTTTTTGGTGGATGATGACAACAACACGATTTGCAAGATAGAAATCTATAGAATCTAGTCGGACCTCCCCCTAGATGTGTGCCCCAATTTGAACTAGTTGTTAGAGAGCATGGGCACACTTTAAGGGCGATACTCCCCCTAGATTTTATAGACTCGCTACTAAGCACATAATATGAAGTTATACAACATAAAGGATAGAGGGCAATAATACCAATAATAACCAACAAACTAAAGATAAGATAACAGGAGAGCACAAGTCTCACACAAAGCAAGCCGAGAAACGAACAAAGTTCAACTAGAGACCACTGACAAAGTTCAACAAGCACACGGAAAAACACACACGCAAAAACCCATGCAACTCCTGAGTCCTATAACACTCTCTCCCATTTTGGATGTTGGAAATATGCCCTAGAGGCAATAATAAAAGATTATTATTATATTTCCTTGTACATGATAATTGTCTTTATTCATGCTATAACTGTATTATCCGGAAATCGTAATACACGTGTGAATACAAAGACCATAATATGTCCCTAGTAAGCCTCTAGTTGACTAGCTCGTTGATCAACAGATAGTCATGGTTTCCTGGCTATGGACATTGGAAGTCGTTGATAACGGGGTCACATCATTAGGAGAATGATGTGATGGACAAGACTCAATCCTAAGCATAGCACAAGATTGTGTAGTTCGTTTGCTAGAGCTTTTCCAATGTCAAGTATCTTTTCCTTAGACCATGAGATCGTGTAACTCCCGGATACCGTAGGAGTGCTTTGGGTGTACCAAACGCGTCAACGAATCGGGTGACTATAAAGGTGCACTACGGTATCTCCGAAAGTGTCATTGGGTTGACACGGATCGAGGCTCGATTTGTCACTCCGTGTATGACGGAGAGGTATCTCTGGGCCCACTCGGAATGCATCATCATAATGAGCTCAAAGTGACCAAGTGTTTGGTCACGGGATCATGCATTACTGATGCGAGTAAAGTGACTTGCGGTAACGAGACCTAACGAGGTATTGGGATACCGACGATCGAGTCTCGGGCAAGTAACGTACCGATTGACAAAGGGAATTGTATACAGGGTTGATCGAATCCTCGACATCGTGGTTCATCCGATGAAATCATCATGGAACATGTGGGAGCCAACATGAGTATCCAGATCCCGCTGTTGGTTATTGGCCGGAGAGCTGTCTCGGTCATGTCTGCATGATTCCCGAACCCGTAGGGTCTACATACTTAAGGTTCGGTGACGCTAGGGTTATTAGGAAGACTTGTATGTGATTACCGAATGTTGTTCAGAGTCCCGGATAAGATCTCGGACGTCACGAGCAGTTCGGAATGGTCTGGGGGTGAAGATTTATATATGGGAAGTTGTCATGCGGACACCAGAAAGTTTCGGGGGCATATCGGTATTGTACCGGGGCCACCGAAGAGGTTCCAGGGATCCACTGGGAGGGGCACCCCTCTCGGAGGGCCTCATGGGCCGCAAGGGGCAGGGAACCAGCCCCTAGAGGGCTTGGCGCCCCCCCTTGGGCCCATGCGCCTAGGGTTGGGGGGAAACCCTAGTGGGGGCGCCCCCTTTGCTTGGGGGGCAAGCCCCCCTCCCTGGCCGCCGCCCCCTCTAGATCTCATCTAGAGGGCCGCCCTCTTGCCCTTCCCTATAAATAGAGGGGTGAGGGAGGCTGCTGACACAACCAAGGCGCAGCCCTCCCTCCCAACACCTCTCCTCCGTTAAAGAGCTCGTGCGAAGCCTGCCGAGTATCTTGCCTCTCCACCACCACCACGCCATCGTGCTGCTGCTGGAGTCTTCTTCCTCAACCTCTCCTTCCCCCTTGCTGGATCAAGAAGGAGGAGACGTCATCCGCTCCGTACGTGTGTTGAACGCGGAGGTGTTGTCCGTTCAGCACTTGGTCATCAGTGATTTGGATCACGGCGAGTACGACTCCATCATCCCCGTTCTCTTGAATGCTTCCGCGCGCGATCTACAAGTGTTATGTAGATGCAATCTCTCTCCCTTGACTCATTGCTTAGATGAACTCATAGATGGATCTTGGTGAAAGCGTAGGAAAAATTTTAATTTTCTGCAACGTTCCCCAACAGTGGCATCATGAGCTAGGTTTATGCGTAGTTCTCTATTGCACGAGTAGAACACAATTTTGTTGTGGGCGTAGATCTTGTCAACTTGCTTGCCGCTACTAGTCTTATCTTGCTTCAGCGGTTTTGTGGGATGAAGCGGCCCGGACCAACCTTACACGTACGCTTACGTGAGACAGGTTCCACCGACTGACATGCACTAGTTGCATAAGGTGGCTGGCGGGTGTCTCTCTCTCCTACTTTAGTTGGAGCGGATTCTATGAAAAGGGTCCTTATGAAGGGTAAATATAAGTTGACAAAATCACGTTGTGGCTTTAACGTAGGTAAGAAAACGTTCTTGCTAGATCACCTATAGAAGCCACGTAAAACTTGCAACAACAATTAGAGGACGTCTAACTTGTTTTTGCAGGGTATACTATGTGATGTGATATGGCCAAGAAGAATGTGATGAATGATATGTGATGTATGAGATTGATCATGTTCTTGTAATAGGAATCACGACTTGCATGTCGATGAGTATGACAACCGGCAGGAGCCATATGAGTTGTCTTTATTTATTGTATGACCTGCGTGTCATTGAACAACGCCATGTAATTACTTTACTTTATTGCTAACCGGTAGCCATAGTAGTAGAAGTAATAGTTGGCGAGACAACTTCATGAAGACACGATGATGGAGATCATGGTGTCATGCGGTGACGATGATGATCATGGAGCCCGAAGATGGAGATCAAAGGAGCAAAATGATATTGGCCATATCATGTCACTATTTGATTGCATGTGATGTTTATCATGTTTATGCATCTTGTTTACTTAGAATGACGGTAGTAAATAAGATGATCCTTACAAAATTTCAAGAAGTGTTCTCCCTAACTTTGCACCATTGCTAAAGTTCGTCGCTTCTAAGCACCACGTGATGATCGGGTGTGATGGATTCTTACGTTCACATACAACGGTGTAAGACAGATTTACACACGCCAAACACTTAGGGTTAACTTGACGAGCCTAGCATGTACGGACATGGCCTCGAAACACGAGATCGAAGGTCGAGCATGAGTCGATAGTAGATACGATCAACATGAAGATGTTCACCGATGATGACTAGTCCGTCTCACGTGATGATCGGACACGGCCTAGTTAACTCGGATCATGTAATCACTTAGATGACCAGAGGGATGTCTATCGAGTGGGAGTTCATAAGATGAACTTAATTATCCCGAACATAGTCAAAAGATCTTTGCAAATTATGTCGTAAGCTCACGCTTTAGTTCCACTGCTTAGATATGTTCCTAGAGAAAATATAGTTGAAAGTTGATGATGCGATTATGCGAGAAAGAGAAAGCTTATGTCCTTAATGCACCGCTCGGTGTCTGAACCCCAAACGTCGTTTGTGGATGTTGCGAACGTCGGACATACACGTTTTGATAACTACGTGATAGTTCAGATAAATGGTTTAGAGTTGAGGCACCAAAGATGTTTTCGAAACGTCACAGAGAATATGAGATGTTTCGAGGGCTGAAATTGGGATTTCGTGCTCGTGCTCCACGTCAAGAGGTATAGGACCTCCGACGATTTTCTTAGCCTCGCAAACTAACGGAGAAAAGCTCAATCGTTGAGCTTGTGCTCGATTGTCTGAGTGCAACAATCACTTTGAATCGAGTGGGAGTTGATCTTCCGATGAGATAGTGATGTTTCTCCAAAGTCATTGCCACCAAGCTGCTAGAGCTTCGTGATGAGCTATAACATATCGAGGATAGATATGATGATCCTTGAGGTATTCACGATGTTTGACACCGCGAAAGTAGAAATCAAGAAGGAGCATCAATTGTTGATGGTTGGTGAAACCACTAGTTTCAAGAAGGGCAAGGGCAAGAAGGGATACTTCATGAAACGGCAAATCAGTCTTGCTCTAGTGAAGAAACCCAAGGTTGAGCCCAAACCCGAGACTAAGTGCTTCGTAATAAGGGGAACAACCATCGGAGCGGAATTACCCTAGATACTTGGTAGATGAGAAGGTGGCAAGGTCGATAGAAGTATATTGGATATACATTATGATAATGTGTACTTTACTAGTACTCCTAGTAGCACCGTGGTATTAGATACGGTTCGGTTGCTAAGTGTTAGCAACTCGAAATAAAAGCTACTGGAATAAACAGAGACTAGCTAAAGGTGAGTGACGATATGTGTTGGAAGTGTTTCCAAGGTTGATGTGATCAAGCATCGCACGCTCCCTCTACCATCGAGATTTGGTGTTTATGCGTTGAGCATAGACATGATTGGATTATGTCTATCGCAATACGGTTATTCATTTAAGGAGAATAATGGTTACTCTCTTTATTTGAATAATACCATCAATGGTC
Source organism: Aegilops speltoides (assembly GCA_021437245.1). Lineage (NCBI taxonomy): Eukaryota > Viridiplantae > Streptophyta > Magnoliopsida > Poales > Poaceae > Aegilops > Aegilops speltoides. The sequence goes on from CM038144.1 coordinate 127,052,395, forward strand.
TTGTACCTAAAAGAATGGTTTATTGAATCTCGATCGTAGTGATGCACATTTTCATGCCAAAAAGATATAAGATAGTAATGATAGTACCACTTACTTATGGCACTGCCATGTAAGTCATATTGGTGTAAAACGCATGAAGAAGCTCCATGTTGATGGATCTTTGGACTCACTCGTTTTGAAAAGTTTGAGACATGCGAACCATGTCTATTGGTGTATACGCATGAAGAAAATCCATGCAGATGGATCGTTTGGACTCACTTGATTTTGAATCACTTGAGATATGCAAATCATACCACATGGGCAAGATGACTAAAAAGCCTCGTTTTTTAGTAAAATGGAACAAGATAGCAACTTGTTGGAAGTAACACATTTTGATGTGTGCAGTCCAATGAGTGCTGAGGCATGCAGTGAATATCATTATGTTCTTACTTCACAGATAATTCGAGTAGATGTAGAGTATATTTACTTGATGAAACACAAGTCTGAATTATTGAATGGTTCAAGTAATTTCAGAGTGAAGTTGAAGATCATCGTGACAAGAGGATGAAATGTCTATGATATGATCATAGAGATGAGTATCTGAGTTATGAGCTTTGGCACGCAATTAAGACATTGTGGAAATTTTTTCACAATTAATACCGCCTGGAACACCATAGTTTGATGGTGTGTCCGAACATCATAGTTGCACCCTATTGGATATGGTGTGTATCATGATGTCTCTTATCGAATTACCACTATCGTTTATGGGTTAGGCATTAGAGACAACCACATTCACTTTAAATAAGGCACCACGTAATTCCGTTGAGATGACACTGTATGAACTATGGTTTAGAGAAACCTAAGCTGTCATTTCTTAAAGGTTTGGGGCTGCGATGCTTATGTGAAAAAGTTTTAGGTTGATAAGCTCGAACCCAAAGCGGATAAAATGCATCTTCCTAGGACACCCAAAACAGTTGGGTATACCTCCTAATTCAGATCCGAAAGCAATAGGGATTGTTTCTTGAATCGGGTCCTTTCTCGAGGAAAAGTTTTTCTCGAAAAGTTGAGTGGGAGGATGGTGGAGACTTGATATGGTTATTGAACCGTCACTACAACTAGTGTGTAGCAGGGCACAGGAAGTTGTTCCTGTGGCACCTACACCAATTGAAGTAGAAGCTTATGATAGTGATCATGAAACTTCGGATCAAGTCACTATCGTACCTCGTAGGGTGACAAGGATGCGTCGCTTGCTAGTTGTACAAGAATCTTGTCTTGAAGGCCATGGTGCTAGACAACAATGAACCTCGAGCTATGGAGAAGCAATGGTGGGCCCAAATTCCGACAAATGGTTAGAAGCCATGAAATCCGAGATAGGATCCATGTATCAGAACAAAGCATGGACTTTGGTGGACTTGCCCGATGATCGGCAAGCCATTGAGATAAATGGATCTTTAAGAAGAAGACGTACGTGGATGGTAATGTCACCGTCTATGAAGCTCGACTTGTGGCAAAGAGTTTTTTCACAAGTTCAAGGAGTTGACTACAATGAGATTTTCTCATTCGTAGCGATGCTTGAGTCCATCGGAATCATGTTAGCATTAGCTGCATTTATGAAATCTGGCAGATGGATGTCAAAACGAGTTTCCTTACCAATTTTCGTAAGGAAAGGTTGTATGTGATACAATCAGAAAAGTTTTGTCGATCCTAAGGATGCTAAAAGGTATGCTGGCTCCAGCGATCCTTCCATGGACTGGAGTAAGCATCTCGGAGTTGGAATATGCAATTTGATAAGATGATCAAAGATTTTTGTTTATACAAAGTTTATGAGAAACTTGTATTTCCAAAGAAGTCAGTGGGAGCACTATAGAATTTCTGATGAGTATATGTTGTTGAGATATTGTTGATCGAAATGATGTAGAATTTCGGAAAGCATATAGGGTTATTTTGAAAAATGTTTTCAATGGAAAACCTGGATTAAGCTACTTGAACATTGAGCATCAAGATCTATGAGGATAGATCAAAATGCGTAATAGTACTTTCAAATGAGCACGTACCTTGACATGATCTTGAAGGTGTTCAAGATGGATCACCAAAGAAGGAGTTCTTGCCGAGATGTAAGGTATGAAGTTAAGACTTAAAAGCTCGACCACGGCAGAATAGAGAGAAAGGACGAAGGTTGTCCCTATACTTGAGATTTAGGCTCTATAGTATGCTATGTTGTGTACCGCACCGAAGTGTGCCTTGCCATGAGTCACTCATAGGTACAAGAATGATCCAGAATGGATCATTGGACAATGATCAAAATTGTCCTTGGAGTAAATAAGGACATGTTTCTTGATTATGGAGGTGATAAAGAGTTCGGCGTAAAGGGTTACATCGATGCAAGCTTTAACACCTATCCGAGTAACTCTGAGTAGCAAACCGGATACGTATAGTGGAGCAACCATTTGAAATAGCTCCAAGTGGAGCGTGGAAGAAGCATTTACAATATGACCTAGAGATTTGTGAAGTACATACGGATTTGAATGTTGCAGACCAGTTGACTAAAACCTCTCTCACAAGCAAAACATGATCAAACCCCAGAACTCATTGAGTCTTAATCACATGATGATGTGAACTAGTCTAATGACACTAGTAAACTCTTTGGATGTTGGTCACATGGTGATGTGACCTGTGAGTGTTAATCACATGGCGATGTGAACTAGATTATTGACTCTAGTGCAAGTGGGAGACTGTTGGAAATATGCCCTAGAGGCAATAATAAAAGTATTATTATATTTCCTTGTTCATGATAATTGTCTTTTATTCATGCTATAACTGTATTATCTGGAAATCGTAATACACGTGTGAATACATAGACCACAATATGTCCCTAGTGAGCCTCTAGTTGACTAGCTCGTTGTGATCAACAGATAGTCATGGTTTCCTGGCTATGGACATTGGATGTCGTTGATAACGGGATCACATCATTAGGAGAATGATGTGATGGACAAGACCCAATCCTAAGCATAGCACAAAGATCGTGTAGTTCGTTTGCTAGAGCTTTTCCAATGTCAAGTATCTCTTCCTTAGACCATGAGATCGTGTAACTCCCGGATACCGCAGGAGTGCTTTGGGTGTATCAAACGTCACAACGTAACTGGGTGACTATAAAGGTGCACTACAGGTATCTTCGAAAGTGTCTGTTGGGTTGACACGGATCGAGACTGGGATTTGTCACTCGTGTAAACGGAGAGGTATCTCTGGGCCCACTCGGTAGGACATCATCATAATGTGCACAATGTGACCAAGGGGTTGATCACGGGATGATGTGTTACGGAACGAGTAAAGAGACTTGCCGGTAACGAGATTGAACAAGGTATCGGTATACCGACGATCGAATCTCGGGCAAGTACAATACCGCTAGACAAAGGGAATTGTATACGGGATCGATTGAGTCCTTGACATCGTGGTTCATCCGATGAGATCATCGTGGAACATGTGGGAGCGAACATGGGTATCCAGATCCGCTGTTGGTTATTGACCGAGAACGTCTCGGTCATGTCTACATGTCTCCCAAACCCGTAGGGTCTACACACTTAAGGTTCGATGGCGCTAGGGTTATAAAGGAAGTTTGTATGTGGTTACCGAATGTTGTTGAGTCCGGATGAGATCCCGGACGTCACGAGGAGTTCCGGAATGGTCCGGAGGTAAAGATTTATATATGGGAAGTCCTATTTTGCCACCGGAAAATGTTCGGGGTTTTTGGTATTGTACCGGAAGGTTCTAGAAGGCTCGGGAGTGGGGCCCACCTGCATGGGGGACCCACATGAACGTGGTAGTGGGGAAAGGCCCCACACCCCTGGTCAAGCGCACCAAGATCCCCCTAAGAAGGAATAAGATCATATCCCAAGGGATAAGATCAAGATCCCTAAAAAGGGGGATAACAATCGATGGGGAAGGAAATGATGGGATTTCTTTCCTCAAACCTTGGCCAACGCTCCAATGGACTTGGAGGGCAAGAAACCAGCCCTCCACCCCTATATATAGTGGAGAGGCGATGGGAGCTACACACGAAGTTACAGCGCATCCTCCCCTCTCCCAAGTACTCCTCCTCTCCTCGGTGCTTGGCGAAGCCTGCAGATTGCCACGCCCTCCATCACCACCACGCCATCGTCTTGCAATCGGACGGAGTCTTCCCAACCTCTCCCTCTCACCTTGCTGGATCAAGGCATGGGAGACGTCACCGGCTGTACGTGTGTTGAGCGCGGAGGTGCCGTCCGTTCGGCACTAGGATCTCCGGTGATTTGGATCACGACGAGTACGACTCCTTCAACCCCGTTCTCTTGAACGCTTCCGCTTAGCGATCTACAAGGGTATGTAGATGCACTCTCCTTCCCCTCGTTGCTGGTTTCTCCATAGATAGATCTTGGTGACACGTAGGAAAATTTTGAATTTCTGCTACGTTCCTCAACACCGTATAGGCGATAGAACCGCTAACAGTGGCACTACCGGGGAAGATAGATCTAATCAAGATATACGAATCACACAAGTAATATTCTAATTTCTAGGTACTGCAAACTAGACAGGAGGAAAGCAACGATCTCTCCCAACCAAAGTTCAAACACTAATCTCGAAAGGTCAAGTAATGCCCTAGACAAATAAAGAACCCTAGAATGAGGAACGAAGAACAAGGGCATTACCACCATCCATGGGAGGAGATCGGGAGGCCTCCACGGAGAGCCCACGGATCCGAAGCGCTAGACGCACTCCGGGGCGGGGGCAGTGGTGACCGGCAGCTAGGGCAAAGAAAAGACGAACGGGGACGAAGGAGAAAAAACAGAACCCTTCACCCCGTCGGATATAAATAGGCCCATAACGCATCGGTAGAACCGCTCTGAGGAACGGTTGTACCGCAAGTCAGGTACTCACTGGTGGTTGCGGGAGGTACTTTCGTTGCCTGAAAGGCACCGGTAGTACCGCCCGGAATCAACCGGTAGTACCGGACGATGGTAACCACGGGGATTGAGCGGTAAAACCGCCCAAGCACCAATAGCAAACCTACTGGGATAGCACAACCAGGTACCAGCGGTAGAACCGCCCATGACCCCGGTTGTACCGCCCGGCCACCAATGCCCAAACCAAGGTCAAAAAGAACACAACAAGAGAAACAACAACCTTGGAGAATCCAACACCTAGAACAAAGAACAAAACGAAAAAGAAAAACAAACACAAGAAAGCAGAGCGAGCTCCAACTTCTCTCAAGAGAGGGCGGTGGCCAGAGCCACCTATGTTTGAGTCAATTGGTATGGCACCGCGAAGAATTATCCTTGGGCCCATGACCAAAACTCGTCTTTGAAACACAAGTACCATCAAGAATGGCAAATGTGAAAGAGAGGCTCAATTTATGCATAATGGGGGGAGGAAGAGTTCATTGAGAGAACAACACTCCCCTATGTCCATGCCTACATCTAAATAAGACAACAAGTTGAGGATGGTGGGGTGTGCAAGGGTTCAAGCAACATTGCTCGAATCAATGATATTTAGCTCATGCCTTAACTCGCGAAATCTTGCTTCATCCAAGGGCTTCGTGAAAATATCTGCAAGGTTATCATGAGTGTTGACATACCTGAGCTCGATCTCCCCTCACCTAATGTGATCCCGGATGAATTGATACCGAATCTCAATATGCTTCGTCTTGAAGTGTTGCACCGGGTTGAGAGAAATCTTGATGGCACTTTCATTGTCACACCAAAGAGGCACTTTGTCACAAATGACACCGTACTCCTTTAAAGTTTTCCTCATCCATAAGAGTTGTGCACAACAACTACCGGCCGCCACATACTCCGCTTCGGTGGACGAGAGAGACACACAACTTTGCTTCTTGGAAGACCAACTCACTAAAGAGCAACCAAGAAATTGGCACCCTCCGGAAGTGGACTTCCTATCCACTTTGTCTCCCGCCCAATCGGAATCCGTATATCCTTCACGCTTGAAGTTTGCCCCTCTTGGGTACCATAAGCCAAAGTTTGGGGTATGAGCCAAATATCGAAAGATTCGCTTGACCGCCACATAGTGACTTTCCTTCGGTGCGGCTTGAAACCGTGCACACATTCCCATACTCAACATGATATCTGGTCTAGATGCACAAAGGTAAAGCAAGGAGCCAATCATGGAGCGATATACCTTTTGATCCACCGCTTTACCATTGGGATCAATGTCAAGTTGGCACTTGGTAGGCATTGGAGTAGAAGCCGGCTTGACATCACTTAGCTTGAATCTTTTTAGCATGTCTTGAGTGTATTTGGCTTGGTTGATGAAGGTACCTTCTCTTCTTTGTTTGATATCAAAACCGAGGAAGAACTTCAACTCTCCCATCAAAGACATCTTGAACTTGGAGGTCATGAGAGCGGCAAATTTCTCATTGAAAGCTTTGTTAGGGGAACCAAAGATAATATCATCAACATATAGTTGGCATACAAACAAGTCCCCTTTGATCTTCTTAGTAAAAAGAGTGGGATCGATTTGCCCCACCTCAAATCCACGATCTTGTAACAACTCGGTAAGGTGGTCATACCACGCACGTGGGGCTTGTTTAAGCCCATAAAGTGCCTTATCGAGTTGATACACATGATCCGGGAAGTAGGGATCCTCGAACCTGGGGGGTTGCTTGACATAGACCAACTCATTAATAGGACCATTAAGAAAAGCACTTTTCACATCCATTTGTTGCAACTTAAAGTTGTGATGGGAAGTATAAGCAATCAACAAATGTATGGATTCAAGGCGAGCAACGGGAGCAAAGGTTTCACCGTAGTCGATACCCTCGACTTGGGAGTAGCCTTGTGCTACCAATCTTGCCTTGTTGCGAATGATGTTCCCATGAGCATCTTGCTTGTTCTTGAATATCCACTTGGTTCCAGTGACGTTGTGGTTCCCCGATGGCCTTGGCACCTATCTCCACACCTTGTTGTACTCGAAGTTGTTGAGTTCTTCATGCATGGCATTGAGCCAATCCGAATCTTCGAGCGCCTCATAGACCTTTTGGGGTTCAACACAAGAAACAAACGCGTGATGCACACAATAGTTTGCTAATTGTCTACGAGTGCTTACCCCCTTTCTTAGGCTTCCAACCACATTCTCCATGAGATGACATTTGGTGGTGAGCTTGCAAGCAATCTTCGCGGCATGACGCTCTAATTCCTCCTCAGATGTGGAAGGAGTAGGGTTAACTTGATTATCTTGAGCGTCGTCTTGAGCTTGTTCTTGATCTTGAACTTGCTCGAGGGGAAGAACTTGACCTTGGGCATCAATTGGTGGTTCACCACCATCTTGAGGTTGATCTTGCCCTTGGTCTTGTTCACGAGTTTGAGGGCCTTCACTTTGTTCTTCGGAAGCATGTGGGTCTTGGGAAGGTGATGGCTCCACTTGAGTGGAGCATTGTCCTTCTCCTTCGGCCACAAGGGGTTCCTCAATGGGTAGAATATGACCAATACCCATTCTTCTTATGGCTTGGGGAGGAATTTCATCACCTACATCACAAGTACCACTTTGCTCCACTTGGGAGCCGTTATTTTAAATCAAACTCCACGTTACATCGTCTCCTCAATGAGTCCGTGGACTTGTTGAGGACACGGTAAGCATGAGAGTTTGTAGCATAACCAACAAATATGCCCTCATAAGCTCTAGCCTCAAATTTAGACAAACGAACACCATTCTTGAGAATGAAACACTTACACCCTAACACCCAGAAGTACTTGAGATTGGGCTTGTACCGGTGAGTATTTCATAAGGAGTCTTGTTCAAGCCCTTGCGGAGATAGAGCCGATTGGATGCATGACATGCTGTGTTGATGGCTTCGGCCCAAAAGTTGTATGGAGACTTGAACTCCGCCATCATGGTCCTTGCCACATCCATCAACGTCTGGTTCTTCCTCTCCTCAACACCATTTTGTTGAGGGGTATATGGTGCAGCATATTGATGCTTGATCCCCTCATCAGTAAGAAACTCATCCAAGGTGTAGTTCTTGAACTCGGTGCCGTTGTCACTTCTTATTGTCAAGATCTTTGCATTATGTTGACGTTGAGCTTCATTTGCAAAGTCGATGACGGGTTGTTGAGTCTCACTCTTCCTCTTGAAGAAGTATACCCAAGTGTATCTTGAATAATCATCCACAATCACCAAGCAATACTTTCTACCTCCAAGACTATCAAAAGATGGAGGCCCACAGAGATCCATGTGAAGGAGCTCCAAGGGTCTCTTCGAGTAGATGATGGTTGTGGGAGGGTGAGCCTTCTCATGAAGCTTTCCTTCAGTACAAGCACTGCAAGCACGATCTTTGGCAAAACTAAAATTTGTTAGTCCACGGACATGGTCCCCCTTGAGAAGACTTTGCAAAGATATCATATTGACATGGGCTAAACGGCGATGCCAAAGCCATCCCATGTCAACTTTAGCCATTAGGCATGTCGCGGTCTTAGTGGGTCGCTCCGAAAAGTTTATCACATAGAGACCGTTCTCGACATGCCCAACGAAGGCTACTTTAAGAGTCTTGCTCCACAAGAGGGCCACGGTATCAATGTCAAAGAAAGTGGCAAAACCCATGAGTGCAAGTTGATGAACGGAAAGTAAATTGTAAGCAAGGGACTCAACAAGCATGACTTTCTCGATCGTTAGATCATGAGAAATGAAAACCTTGCCAAGACCCAATACTTTAGAATGTGAGGCATCACCCCACTCGACATTGGTGGGCATAGATGGAATCTTTTGCACGTCCACCACCAAGTCATTGCTCCCGGTCATATGATTTGTTGCTCCACTATTGAGCAACCATGATCCCCCACCGGAAGCAAACACCTACAAGAGATCAATGCTTGGTTTTAGGTACCCATTTAATAATGGGTCCTTTGATGTTAGCAACAAGGGTCTTAGGAACCCAAATGGACCATTCAATGTACTCATAAGGAGAACCAACAAATTTAGCATAAACATGTCCATCACTAGCACGGCACAACACATATGATGGGTTAAAGTCGCCGACTTTGTTGGGGGAGATGGTTTTGCCCCTTTTGACATCAACAGCCTTCACATTTTCCTTCTCCTTAGGAGCACCCTCTCCCTCTTTCATAAAAGTTTGCTTGAGAGGAGGAGGTCGTTTGGTCTTGTCGTTTTTCTTCTTATTCTTGGACTTGGGTGCAAACCCAGTTCCCTTCTTGGCCACAACTTCCTTTCGATTTCTCAAAAGATCGTTAAGGTTCTACTCACCTTGAATACATGTCACAAGACTTTTCTCAAGTTGATCCTTCAACTTGGCATTCTCCTCCACAAGATGCACATGCTCACAACACGGGTTAGTAGCATATGCATTATCAATTAATACCATATGAGGAAAGGTGGCCTTTTCCTTGGTTAGCTTAACTTGGAGTTGAGCATGAGACTCCTTGAGGTTAGCGTGAGCACCCTTCAAGACCTTTTGGGCCTTGTAAGGCACATCAAACTCCTCCTTGAGTCTAACATGATCAACCCCAAGTTTAGCCTTCTCGGAGGTTAGCACACAAGACACGACAAGAGTATGATCAAGATCTTTCTTTAACTTAGCATGGTCATCATTGTATGACTCCTCAAGAGTCAAATGATGGCCACACTCTTCCTCAAGAGCATTAGAGAGATCCGATATTTCATCGGCATAGTCACGACTATGACTTTCCATCTTAGAGATGGTTTCTTCGTGAGCCTCGATCATGTCATTTGCTTCACCAAGTTGTTCCAAGAGAGCAACAAAGTGCTTCTTGGATTTGCCCTTGAGCTTAATCATAAATGACTCAAATTCATTCACTTCCTCATTAGACCCATCATGTTCATCA